>WUAM01000359.1:697565-740955 GCA_024336885.1 Actenoides hombroni | reverse complement strand
ACCACTCTTTGGGAGCGGCCATCAAGCCAGTTCTTTATCCACTGAATTGTCCATCCATCAAATCCATATTTCACCAGATTGGAGACCAGAATGTCATGCGGTACAGTGTCAAAGGCTTTGCTCATGTCCAGGTAAATGACGTTGGTTGCTCTTCCCTCGTCTATTGGTGTTGTGACCTTCTCATAGAAGGCCACCAGGTTAGTCAGGCATGATTTGCCCTTGGTGAAGCCGTGTTGGTTACAGCCAATCACTTCATCGTTATTCATTTGCCTCAGTAGTGCCTCCAGGAGGATCCGCTCCATGATCTTAGCAGGCACAGAAGTGAGGCTGACTGGTCTATAGTTCCCAGGTTCATCCACCTTCCCCTCTTTGAATATGGGGGTTATATTTCCCCTTTTCCAGTCAGTGGGGACTAATGCTGGATGCGTAAAGCTGTATAGGAAAATAGAGCAAGGAATTTCCAGAGAACTCTTTTTTTTTTTTTTTTTTTTCCTTCTGTGCCGTTATTGTGCTAGAACTGTATTACATCCTATGGCTCAGCTGTGTGGTGTGCTGTACACGCAAGGAGTGAGACAGACCCATGTACACACATCACAGTCAGGCCTACAAGACAGATGGATACAGCCCAGGAGTATAGTCAAGCAGTAGTATAAATTGGAATGTTATCTGATTATGTCAGAAAAACAAGATCCTTTTTTTTATTACAGATAGAGAGATCTTTGAGTGAAATAAGAGAAAATTCTGTATCTGATATGAAGTAAAAGCATGGATCTAGCAGTTGTCAATTCTTTTTCTGGTCATAGTTTTCCTGCTACCATGGTCACTGGAACATCACAGAGTTCAGCACTTCTTGGTCTATAACTGCCACATAACTTGTAAAATGAGAGGTGTCACAACAGGATAGAGTTTCTCAAGTCTAAACAGCTCTCTAAGGAACTGCAGAGCACCTGAGATATGTAACATAGATCTAGGACTATCATGGGCTTCCTGTATGATCTTGGCCAAGTCACCTCACTTTTTTCTTCCAGGTTTCTTTTCCTCTTTTGAATGTAATGCCTTTAAAACAAACAATTTCTTTCAAAACAGATAATTTCTTACTGGACATCACATGGAAGCCTAGTATAAGCTGAAGCGTGTAATCAACTGTAATACGAATTTCTACTGCAGATGCTGTCCTTAGGGGGAATGTACATCTTGGAATGTTCCAGCCTTTCTATTGACCACCTGGGAAAGACAGTGTAAATCATCAGTGGGATAGTAGCCAAGGAATAGCTTATAAAGTAATTGTTGACTTTCTCAGGATACTTCTGAGCTGATCTTGAGAAACTTGGCCTTACCTTTTTCCATAAACTTGTCCCAAAAGTTCTCCAGAACAAGGAGAGGTCAATTAAGCTCTGTATATAAGGTGACAAAACCACAGTGAAATTGAAGGTGGTATATTACTCTGAATGGGGTGTTCAACTAACAACATTGTGATAAAGTACTCATGGTTCAGATCAACTGCAATGAACAAAGAACGGGAAAATCCTGTTATTATTATCCTTATTATAATTTTTTTGGCTGGTTAGTACTCACAGAACAAGTTTGCTACTGCTTTTGGGATACTCGTTCACTGAAAGTCAGACATGGTGACTGAGGTGGGATTATTATTATTATTGTGGATAGTGTCTTCATTATCTGTTTGAATCCTACATCCACCAAAGCACTCTAGAGATCACCACCAGGTCCAAACAGCACAAAGTAGGTGAGCACAGGAGGAGGAATTTAGGTTACTCTTACATGCCCTTCTTTCTAGATCAATCCTGAACATCTGGGAGACTTTTGATCACTCTGCCCTTCTTCCTCATGACTCACTTATCTCTGATTTTTCTTTTTCATTTTGTATTCTGCTTAAAACAAGACTCAAGTTTAGAGATGCTACTTAACACATCCACTCCTGCTGTAATACCTCTATGCGCTCTCATTCACTTCTGGGTTTGCTTATTATATCCAAGGGAAAAAGGACCAAAACTGGTAGGAGCACATGAACTACTATGATTTCTATGGAAATGAAAAGAGTTATTATTATCTTTAATATGGTGTAGAAGTCTCAAAAGCAGTGAATTCTTCCCTACAAGCTCTCTGCTGCTAAAGAGAAATGAAAGACAGCTAGTATTGTTACTATGGAAGCCTCACTTAATATTAAAAACATTGAGAGTTGTAGAGCTACTTTTCTTTCTCAGATTGTTTCCCTTTTAAATCCTGCAGGATTATCAAAATCTACCCATGAAGAGCTCTCCTCAGCAAACATAGCATTTCTACGTTACCAGAATAATCAACAAAAAAAGTCAGTCTAGAAAGAGAAATGCTACTCCTGTCATGAAGGAACATAGCACAGACACTAAATCTGGTGTTGTTAAGTTGTGCTAAGGTGCAAGATGTCTGCATCAGGGGCTATTGGGGCAGAGTTCTTTGACTGTACAAAGTTGGAATTAATGAGAAGCAGCAGGGAGGTGACATTTTACCTCTGTGTGATGCTGCTGAGATCAATAACAGAACAACACATTCACTCTGGGTGGCCACCAATCTAATATCATGTTGAACAACTGGAAAACACTGAGAAAATAGCTGCAAACTAACAAAAAGCACGGGAAAAAAAAACCACAACCCCTTTTTTTTTTTTTTTCTGTCAGATTTAAAATGTTCAGTCTGCTTCATTTTCTTAAAAAAAATATTAATAACTCCACTGCCATGAAAGTACTTATACTGCATCATAAAGAGCTTTTCAATTCAGTAGTGTAATACTGTAAGACTGTATTGTAAGACTCAGTGGCTGGAACTCTTTGTAATTACAAAAGCTCATATTGGGAACAAAGCATGATTTTTAATGATGATTTTTAACTACTGGCAAAGGTGAAGATGCTCGATTTACCATTTTTAAGTGTTTTCTGACCAATACAGGATATTCCCCCATAACTATGCCATTGGGTTCAACTCAGAGGTAGCTTAGGTTATCCCTCCCTTTGCTGTGCTTAGCTCAGACTCTAAACACTCACCCTAGGAACCAACAAACACAAAAACTCAGAATAGGGAATCTCTTGGCACCACTTTGCACAAAGCAGGGGGATAACCAGTGCACCTTTGATTTCTTGCCAGTCATACCATACTGGGACACAGCATCCCCAGGGCTATGTAATCACACTTTTCACAGTGAAGCCTTGGTTTGAAAACAGAGACCCATCTGGGATCACGTGTTGTAACTGTATACTGCAAAAGGCCGACTTTCTTCTTGGAGACCCCAATGTTGACACTCAAAGACAAATAAGGATTTCCTTGGTCTGTTTTTGTGTTTCATTTTCATGTTCATGTTTTTTTAAAAAATGCTTTTATAGTTCAGCACACTCTGCAGTCAGGTCTCCACTGTATAAGGTCTATTCAGCTAGAGACGCTGATTTTATAGCTCATACCTCTGCTGGATCTCCTTTATCCGAAATCCGAAGGAGAGTTTGGAGCTACAAAGTGATGGCGTGCCCAGGCTCGGCAGAAGTGTGCTAACATGCTGCCACCTTGTGCTGGTTTGGCAGCAAATCGAGGCTTACCATTCCGCTATTGTTTTTCTCGGGATGCGCAGCTGTGCTCCGCCACGGCTCTGCCCGGAGACAGCCCCGCTGGGGTACCCGCACCCAATCTTCCCCATCTGTCCATCTTCAGATCACACAGGCTTTCCTGGCCGGAGAAACGGAGAGGGAGACAAGAGACTTTCCTCAATGTCAGCTCCCAGTCTGCTCACAAGCAGCTGGAAAGAAAGAAAACCTGATAGGAACGAGAGGACTTCTAATGAAGTTAGAGGGATGCAACACATTTCCATAACTCTCCCTCTTGTGACATTAATACCAAAAATACTGAACAAATCTGCTCTCTTACTATTGGCAGGTGCATAATAGCTCACACATTTAGCCTAACTCACTGCTTGTGTTTTTTTTTAAACAGGGAAAAAAAGTAACTCCTAAGGAGGTGCCTAAGTTTCAAGAGAAGAAACAAAGCTTCCTGGAGAAAGGATGCTTTATCTCACCTTAGTCTTCAGAATTAGCACTCTCCATGAATGTGCTTGTCCTTTCTTATCCCATTTACCTTCAAAGTCTTAATTTGTTTGTTCCAAAATACCCTTTCTAAACCATGCTTCACCCTGCTATGAACTGCATTTAATTCATATAGAGCCCATGAGACAATCCATCCCAACCTCCTCCCTAGTGATTAATGGTTAATCAGTATGAGCTGCTAAGTTTCTCCCCCTGTGTAACATTTCACTTTGATGTTCTCCTTAATTAAGCTGAAAATAGAGAAGTTCAGAATAACCTGGAGAGATTTTCTGCTATCTGATTGGTGGATCAGACATGAATTGGCATTTGAAAGTTATGTATGTGAAATGTGAAGTAATATGTTATGATGACCTAAACATTATTTCATTATACTCTTAGTCTAAAAGTTACAGAGCTTTTTTTCCTTTGACCCAGGAGGGAAATTAATCATCAGGGGATTGTTTTGCTTGTAGGCAAAAGACTATAAATTGTTACAGTCACTGCTTTGGCAGTCAGCCCTTGGCATTGAAGCTGTTTTGGATGTCAAATCTCAACGCTGGTTGACAGACTGCAGGTATCTCGGCTACCTGCTCACAGACTCTTTCTCCATGGCCAATAACAGAGGAGGGCTGAGATGTAGGGTTGCTGACCACCTCCGACAAAGCTGGTGGAAATTGCAAGAGCTGGGTACTTCCAACCTGGACTCTAGGAAAGTTGCTAGGGAAATAAAAGCAGATGTTGCACAGTTTGTCCTGATGAAAAGTTATAAACATTTTGCACAAAATATTTCAGTGGGAATCATACATAAGATCTATTTTTTTCCCTTGTATTTCTTCTCAACAAAAGTCGAATTTATGGAGCAAAGCACACACATAGAAATTGGCAAGCACAGAGACATGTCCTGATTTGAGTAAGGTCAGTAATTGACATTAAGATTTCTTTTCCTGTTTCATAGAGTGCTAATCAATTGAAATACAAGTTAATTCCAGACAATTTTGTTAAAATTAGGTAGATGGATTACATTAGTTGTTGCTCTCTTGTTTGCAAAGCTGATTTTGCTAGGATGCAAGTAAATCATAACACTAGTGTTAAGTCTAGATAATCTTCCTTGGATATTGAGAGTACACTTGTGTGCAAGGAAGTGTGCTAGTCTGTCTGAGAGAGATTCAGGCAGCAAGGGGAACTGTACTGCCTGAGTTTTCTGGCTTAGAGGGGCATGCTGTTGGTCCTAGCTGGGACCAACAGGACTTACTTGATGTCTCCAGTCTTTTGCCATCTCCACCACTTTTGCCAGTGAATTACAAAAGTGAAGAAGACAGCAAGGAGGGGAAAGGAACAAGGTCTTTTTCCCTAGCAAGGCAGGAGGACAGAGCAAGGCTGCATTGGAGTTTTAACCTCTTTTTTGCTCTTTGCTCCTAAGAAGGATATGTGTTACTTGCTCCCACCACTTCTTTCCCCAGCTCCTTAAAGGGGGATTGCAACAGAAGAGAACTGTGCCAGGAGCCTGCAGTGCTGTACCTGGCTGTCTCATCCATTTGATTTTTAGGAAGGGAGATCATCAAGCTACTGCTCTTGCTCTTGTCTACTTGATGCCATTTGCTTCTCCTGCAGCCTCTCTATGCATGCTCAGTTCCCAGCTACCACTGAAAACCACTGAAAGCTGGACTTTTCCAATCAGTCTAATTCCTTTGGGTATACAGTGAACTCCTGAGCACTGGCACCCATTTCTGAGATTACCTTCCTTCCCTTTGCTCATCAGACACCCTTCTCACAACGTCATAGGCAGCTTTATGGCTCCTGCTGGCATCTATACACCCTGGTTTCTGACGTGATCAGTAAGGGATTTCTGACATAACCACTCACATCTAGGGATGGGGCTGGCATCTACCCTGCAACCCACACACCTTTTCAGATATGACAATGTTCAAGCACACCAGATGTATGAGATTGACTGAAAAACTCTGATGGCTAAACATTCTGAGGAGGGAAAGCTGTGTCTTCTGATTTTAAAGCCTTTAGGGTTTTATACTTTTTTGCCTCTGTCTAGACAGTCTCAATGTGGAGACTGTATGCTTTACATTTAATAAAAGTAGGGAGGGCTCTGAAACAGGACAACTAGTATGAGGGTTAACAACTGTGGGACATCTGATGCTGACCCCGTTGCTCAGAGGGTGGAAAGTAGCCAGCAGCCAATCTTAGACAAACAATGATTTACTTATCTCCATAAATATGCCAGTAGGTGTCCATGAGCCTATGTGCGGATGGACTATTTATCCCTCTCATGGTGTGAGGTGAAGATCTTTGCCCCAGGTTTTTGGTCAGACACTCAGGATATTTCTCAGGATGTCAGTTGCCTGTATATCATACCTGTGAAGCTGAAACCAGAAAAATGAGATGAGCCAGGCGGAACACAAACACACTGATTCTTCATACTATCTGGGTTTACCTAGTGCAAGTGTTATATGATTCATAACATTTTTTCATACGCAGTAGGGGGGTTCTGAGTTATGGACAGGAAGCCAAGGAGCAGAAAATAATAAAAACTACTTTAATTTCCTGTTATATATCATTCAGGGAGGTGTAGCTGTGGCTTCTAAAACATGATAGTGGTAAAAGAAATAATTTCTGGGAAGGGATAAAGTGATGTATTATGAGTATGTATAGGTACCAAACTGCATTGGTGTTGGGCTGAAAAACTGGTTCATCATGTCTATCATGTAAAGTAAAAAATTTACTAGTTTTTATTTTATTTCCTTTTTGCTGAATAACAAACTCCAGGTCTACGGAATTTTTCAAGGATGTAGTGGGAGGTGTCCCTGTCTATGGCAGGGGGGTTGGAACTAGATGATCTTTAGGGTCCCTTCCAACTCAAACTATTCTGTGATTCTGTGATTTCATCATGAAATCTGGAAACTGTCAAATTTCATTGAGAGGCTGTGAATATTTACAGAATAAAAGCCTTTATCTGGCAAAACCAAAGCAGCTTAACTCACTTGAATAAGGCAAACATATTCAAAAGCAATAGTTTTTATTCTTGGTATTTCTGCCCAAACAGTGGGCTTTCCTGCCTTTCTCTGGAGAAGGGTGCACCACCTGCAAGTGCTGCAGGGTGAACAGTGAATGAGCCTGGGGCTCTCTGGGGCAGAAATCACAGAGCATGGGACCCTGACTGTGTCCCTGACTGATGACAAGGCCCCAGGTGTGTCAGGCAATACATAATTTAGTGCATAATATTTAGAATTATTTTCAAGATAATGCATTTTTCAGTCTAGGTTTTGTTAGAAGCAACTGGGCTTTGAAAGATGCGGACAGATTTGTAGCCAGAGAAGCTGTGCTAGGAGGATATATTTGCCATTTTGGAAATCTGCTACTGCTGGTGAGGGCTGTGAGGTTTAAAAAAACACCCCTGCATCCTTGTCTTCATGGAAAGTTTTCAGACAAGATATTGATTCTTGCTTGAACATTATAGCTGTAGCGATTTCTGATATTTCTATTTTTCTTTCTAATTTTTCACTGGGCTGTAGCATCTTCGATTAAGTAATTTTTCTTTCAAGTATCTGCAGTACTTGTAAATCAAGAAATTTAATCTTTTCTCCTCTCCCTCTTTTCACCCCTTCCTCATTAATACCTTTCTCTGTGGTGATTGCTGTGGTAATTCTTCCTTCTACAAAATGATAGTGTTCTCATTTTTCATTCACTAAACTTATAAATTATGAAAAATTAGCAAAACAAACCTCAGTACTAAGAACTGTAAAAATACTGTCCTGTGTGGTCCACTGCTAGTGCATTGGAGCTGTCTTACAACTAAGTCAGTGATTTTTAATAGAGGGAGTTGCTGTCTAGAATCAGAAGAGGAAAAAGCACAACATTTGGATGGGGAGGGCAAGAAGCTTAAACATGGGAGGTCATTAAAGGTGTTGAAAGGTGGTAGCTGACAAAGGAGTGCATCCCTTACATGTTCTCTCAAGCTTCACTTGCCTTTCACAGTGAGATCATACAACTGACTGAAACCGTGCTAGATCCCAAGTGATTGTCTCTCAGCCTGAAAACAAAAGCACCATTGTCCCTTGTGCAGAGGTATTCAGCAAGATCCTGCCAGTTAACGTGCTCAACAGGAGATGCTGAGGGCAGAGAAGGTAGTGTCCTGAGCTCTTCATGGCTTCAGACTGGTTGTTACTTAACTCTGTAAATTTCACCAGAACAAAGGCTTTTCCGTAAGTGGCTCTGAGGTTTGGTGGCACCAGTTCATGGAAATGCTTTGCGTGCTTCATTGGAAACAGGACACCTAGGCAATTCTGAGTAATAGAGCTCATGCTCTTACATCCCTTCCCTCCATTTCTCAGGTGACACCTAGAAAAAACACAGCAAGTGTTGTGTTGAGAGGAAGGGGTAACTACAGCAATAGTGTCCTGCTTGTGCCCTACAGAGACGTCAGTTTCTTTCTGAGTGTCCCAGAGTCGCAAATAGGCACCTACCTAAGAAAGGAAAGCTTCCTCTCTGTTTTTGTGGTTGTGGGGTTTTTTTGCGTTTTTTGGTTTGGTTTGGTTTTTTGTTGTTGTTTTGTTGTTTGTTTGTTAGTTTGTTTGGTTTTTTTTTTTTGTTTTTTGGGGGGCTTTTGTTTGTTTTTGGTTTGTTGGTTTTGTGTTTGGTTTTTTTTCCTGTTATTCTGCATATGACTGCTATTTTATCTGTCTCTTGCAGAATTCATCTGATTTCTATTTACATGGAAAATACCACCTGTTATTAATGGCTAAGCCCTTTTCTGGGACATGTTTGCTATACTATGTCTATTTCTGTGGTACCTCTGTAGAGGGCTTGAGCCAAGTCTATTGATACCAGTAAGTGAGTGACTTCATCTGCTTTGAAAGAAACATACAAAGGCCTAAAGAGACAACAAAAGATGAGAATTCTGTCTCTTACCTCCTAACTACTGCAATGTTCTGTTACTGTTTGAACAGTGATTCCTCAAAGGCGATTCCCACATCTTCACCTAAATTCGGTTATAAGTTTACAAAAAGGTGCAAGAAAGTTAATTGCAATTAATTTGGATTTAAAATAAACTAGATCAATCCTGTGATGCAAGAAATACAGAACTAGATCCATATTCTTCATTAAAAGTACCCTAATATGAACCATGGTGTAGTCTGTCTGCTGTAGTCTAGACATAGTTGTGAAGAGTATATTAAGCAATTGTCAAGAATTTTTTGTGAAAATAATGGATATGCTGCAATACTGATTGTTCCTCCAACTACAGTATTACAAAGTATGCAAGATTTTACCCTGCCCTGTGGTTGTTGGACCTCTTGTTTCCAGATGCAGGGCAATGATGAAGCCCCGATGTAGAGATGCTTCCTTGTAGTTGATACTGTAACTCCTAGAGAGACAGCATAGCTCCAGCAGAGCAGAGCTGGTTGGTGTTCAGACACTTGAAGCAGAAGTGTCTTGAAGAGGAAGCCTCTCTGTAAAAGACAGTGTGTAGATTTAAACCATAACAAACTAACACAGAAACTCCTGTACATTTTAAAATCCCCTTCACTTCAGCTATGATCCTGAATTTTGTCTTATTGATTCATTTATCCTTGTTTACTACCTTGTGTATTTTTCTTCCCCCTTTATCACATGCTTTCAGCCTCTGAGCTGGAGAGGTTTAATGTATGAGGAATTCCTACTGTTCATGTAACGATATCGGCTTCCTATTTTTTAGGTTCTTTCTCAAGCGCTTTAACATCATTTGTGTTGTCCTTTCTTTCCTTCTTTCCAAGAATATTTAATTACTGTCAATGTTGTCATATATGCATGAAACACATGAAGGTACAGTCTTACTGAAGTTGAATTATGTTGAGGACTGAACAATGAATCCTGAAGCCATAGTGGACTTTTTTTCTATTATAGCCTTGCACATGCCTGAAGATTATTATTAGAGATGTCAAATGACAAGAGTTCAAAAGCATTTAAATCAAACTATATGTGCACTGATGAATGTTGGGGATGTAGCAGGCACTTCTTGTAGAAAACTTAGAAAAACTGCAAGGTACCCAGAAAAGAAGCAGAAGAGTTGCAACAGTTTCACCATCAGCTCCGTTTGATGAAAGGAGAGTATCAATCTGTCTCCATGACCTTGTCTCTGCAGCTGCAATGCATAAATCTGTTTTTTGATGCTTCAGTTTTCCTAATCATTGGAATTGTTCTCCCTACTGTGTATGATGCATTTAGAGTGCTGGCAAGAATTTACAGAAGTGACTAATCATTACTAGTGTGGGGACATTAAACACAAAGGAGACAAACCTGGATCCTGGAATGAATTTGACATATCCAGTGGAAGATGATCTGTCTCCTTTTCTCAGAATCAATAATTAGAGAATGAAATTAACACCCTCAAGCAACTGAGGACTAAAATTTAACTTGCCTTAAAATTGAGAGAAACTAAAGGAATGCATATTCATCACTTCATATGTTATTGCATTTATTTTCATTTTTGTGAAGTATAACATTATCTTTAAGAATATAAGAAAAAAAGTTTTCAGGTTTGTTTGTTTTGGTTTGTTTTTTGTTTGTTTGTTTCGTTGTTTGGTTTCTTTTTTTTTTAGAACTTCCTAAAACACCTCATCATCCCTTCCCAGTATGAGATATCTTTACCGTCCACGTGGTAGTTCATACTTCTCAGGGAGAATCTGACATGAAATTCTCCGGGATTCCGCTGTTTTATCTCACTTTGGAAGGCACAAAATACACAGACAGTTTAAAAAAAAATAAAAATTGAAAAAAAGGGTTTGCAAAAGTAGTTGTGATATTTTTGAGGAAATTTCTTTCAGGCTGCTGGTATAATGAGGCAAAAAAAGACACTTTGTGGGAAAAGCTTGTTTTTGACAAGAATTTTCCTGGATACAAGGTGCGATTTCTGCTCCAGGATGTAAAACCTACTTTGTAATGAAATATATCATTCATTATGATTAGGAAAAGTCCTCAATATTTAACAGAGATCCAAACCACTAGAGTAGGGATTTGACCTGGCGCTGTCTACAGGCAACATAGAGTCTAATAATAAGGCAATTAACACTTGGATGGGGTTATCTTTCCAATATGAAATATTCTGTTGCGAAGCCAGCAAAAAAATAGAAATCCTTCACTTCTTTCATTAAATAAAGCTCTTGTTTTCTTCCACTATATAGTTATGAGCACAGAACTTCTTATTTTGTTGCAAGCCTTCATAGCAGGGACATCATGTTAAGTGATATTTACACAGAGATACTGAAAAAGTGGAACTCTTCCCCAGGGAGGGGCAAAGGGAAAAATAAAAGTCCCCAAGGAAATAATTAATGACTGTCACTCTGGTAGTGTAACTGTAGGATGGACAGCCACTCCAAGCATTCAAGTTGTCCTTATTTTCCCTACCACCAGATTTTCTGCTTTTGTGAGTGGGTCATGTGGCTGCCATTTTTGATGAATGAAGAGTTACCCTCACTAGGTTTGTTCCTTTCAAATTAGAAACTCTGTTAGATCTCCAGTGAGATGTCAAATGAGTAGTTTGCATGATGAAGACTTCATGTCCTCGTTTATCTGTAAGCACTCTGAAAAAAACAGTCCTAGAGATGTCCCATCACCACCACAACAAGAATGCCATTGACATTCAAATCCTGGCAATGTCAGTGAACACTGAACCTCTGCATGTCATGCTCTTTTCCTACTGAAAGTTTTCACCTGACTCTTCCCCATTCACTGCTGTAGTCTAATATTTTTAATATTAAATGAAAAATGGCAGCCAACAGGTAAAAGCAGATGTTCCATATTTGTCTGTGCACAAATTACTGTTCATTCATAAATCACTAGAAAATCCAGAGGACTGCACAAATAATGTTTTAAAATGAGAACATGTTCCTAAAAGCAATGAACTACATTTTTAGAAGGAGCAGAGTGTCCACATTTTGAAAATCAGCATCAATAAGGCACCCTGTTTCAGGGTCCCAGAATCTAGGTATCCAAAATCATGAGTTCTGGTCAAGTCAATAGCACTCTGAACAGAGTTTAGGTTCCTTAAAAATCACACTTCCTGTCAGGCCTTGAACAATGATGTCTATACATGACAGAAGGTAAAGGTGTATGACATTGACAGTAGACATTAAATTAAATATTTGCATAGTAGTAAAATCAAATTAAAAAAAAACCCCAAACAACAAAACGGGAAGACGAAGTTTAATTTTTACTAAAACTTATGTTGTCTGGATAAAGGATACGTAAAAAGATATGTACAGACATCACTAAAACATCCAGGAGAAACTACCATGCAGCAGAAGTCTCACAGGTAGAGGACAGACGTAGTTATTGGAAAGCTACAGAAGTCATGTTGAAATTGGCAGTGAAGCTAGGGAAAAATCTCACAGCACTCTGCATTACTTCAAAAATCACGGAGTGATTTATACCTCAATTGCCTTATTCCCTTGTCATGTTTATGAACAAGTCAAAACCAGACTGACCTTAAAACCAAACAATCTCCAGATCAGGAAGGAATGAATTGTACTATGTCCCGGATTTGTAACAAGCTCTTATATTGATGGATCACGAAGTCACCTTGCAGATTATGGGTGCATTAGCCACTTTAGCTAGCCTTATCTTTTATGTCCATAGTCCGATAGAAAGCAAGAATAGAGTGATCTGTTCAACATTCAGAAATGCAAATGTAACTGGAGTTACTGAAATAGTTTGTTCTTATAGCTGTGAAGCGTGCCATGGGATTATTAATTAACATACGTGATTAGCCCGTCAGCAGTGGGTCAGTATATACTCCAGAGTGGCTAAAGGAATGAGGAAATGCTCCCTAGCAGAGTAAATGAAGATGCTGCAGTGTTTTTGTCATGTAGAGCTTTCATATTAGTAGCCTCACCTACAGCACTGCAAGGAAGCTGGGTCTGCCCTAGAGGGCTGTGCTCCTGAAAACACTGCCAAGTCAGTGATAGTTGTGCTTTTATAAGTTTGTGAAGTAGCAGTAAATATGGGACAGAAAGTATGACAAGTCTGCAAGTGTAAATTAGGTTCCTACATACTATGATTCACATTAGACACTCTTAAGACATGAGCTCTGAGTCAGAAATAGGAGCTTCACTAAAAGCATCCTTCTCAAAAGAAAATCAGAGGAATGCAGCAAGATGAATGACCAGTCATTCTGACTACATAACAGAAGCAACATTTTATAGTTTTAGCGAACATAAAAGGAACAAAAGATGTAAGGAAAGAATAGTTCTCTGAAATCTAATTTTGTGTCAGGTGCTCTCATACTTTCATAAATGTGAGACTGATAACCCAACCTCATCAAGTACATATAAAGGACAAATGATACAGAGCTTCAGTAGTTTGTAATCATTTCAGTTGACTCATCTTTGCAATGGACTAATTTTATTCCTTGCAGTCCAGTTGTGATTAACCTGCAAGAAACTAAAACGCACTAGATAGAGACATACATAAGGAAAAACTCATGTGAAAACCAGTGCATATCATCTAACTGACTACAAAGGTTATCTGCTAGCATCCTCTTCTGAGGATCCCATTAAAATGCTAAAGCCTTATTATTCTCTTTTGAACCTCAGCCAAAATTTTTATTTTATACCATTTTGGCAAATATTTTTAAGCTATTCATTTCTGGGTTTTAGAAAAAGAAAACCACACAGATGTGAAGGCATTAAACCCCGAGGCACAATACTCTGTTGCCAAATTCTCTCTCATCCTGCACTTTGCATTTGTTACTTCTCAGGAGCCAGCTCTGTTGGTTTTCAGCACAAGCTCTTTTGAAAGCTCTCTCAGGTCAACATCCTGTGACTCTACAGAACACAGTGCATGTAGAATTTTTCTGTGCATGGCAATGCACTAAGAAAGGACTATGTTAACCTCATCAGAGCTGCATGCTAACACAGCCAGACAGCTTTTCCGACCAGAGCCAGCCTGTCCTGAACAAGGTTGTACCAAACATGTAACGTTAAATTGTGCACTTACAGTGGTTGGCACATGTTTTTCTTTCATCAGGACCTAAATAACCGGTCCTTTTTCAGTCTCAGAAGTGGATTTTTCAGAAGTGCCTCTACATAAACCGAGTTTGTGTCTTGTCATGTGTACATTCTTGAACACATATTTGGGAGAATGATGGGGGTATATGCACTCAAAACAGAGAGACAAGTGGCAATCTAAAAGCTATCTATAGTCAGTGCAGCTGTGAGTCACAATCTGTTTAAAGGTAGCCAGAGATGATGTGTTCAAGGTCAGATTGGAGGGGGCTTTGAGCAACCTGATCTGTCTTGACCTGATTTATCCTATGAGGAACAGCTAAGGGTTTCGGATTTATCTTGTTTGGAGAAGAAGAGTCTGAAAGGTGACCTCATTGCTTTCTCCAGCTTTCTGAGGAGAGGAAGTGAAGAGGGAGGTGTTGATCTCCTCTCCCTGGGATCCAGTGATAGGGGGCATGGGAATAGTTCAGAGACGCACCAGTGTAGAGGTTGGTCAAACACTGGAACACACTTCCTAGAAAGGTGATTGGTGTCCCAAGCCTATCAGTGTTTAAGAGGCATTTGGACAATGCCCTTAATAACGTGATTTAACTTGGTCAGCCCTGAACTAGTAAGGCAATTGGACCAGATGATCATTGTAGGTCCCTTCCAAATGAAATATTCTAGTCTAGTCTTGTCTAGTCTAGTCTATCCTATTTCTTCCGCTGCTATGGCAGAGGGCTTGGACTAGATGATCTTTAAAGGTCCCTTCTGACCCAAACCAATCTGTGATTCTGATAGTGTCTACAGAACATCTTTGCATGCTGTTCACCTAAGTGCTGCTGTGCCATTAATGTCAGCTCCCTGAGGGACCATCAAGGCTGAGAAAACCTTTGGACTGAGGCAAAAGTATCTGTCACTTAAAAGGTGTCTGTGCAAAATGAACTTTTCTTTTAGAGATAGAGGATTATCATTTTCATGAAAGAGAATGTATCAGCTGTGCAGAATGAAATTTGAAAAGGTAAACACATTATAAACATTGCAGATTTTGTAATGATCATATGAGACACCAGCCTTCTTTGAACATTTCTCCTGCTCCTCCTTCTGTGGTGCTGTGTGATGGCAATTCCAGTAAGAAGGAGGACAGCATATTACAAATCATTATGCATAGGGAACAGGCAACTTTAGGTTTTTCTTGGAAAAAAGAAAAACTGTTTAGCCAAAGAAGCCTGCTGCATATCAGCAAATGCTTTCAGGGCCAATCCTAAAGCAAAATCCATAGTAAGGACTAACAGGGAGATATCTACCATCTGGAATTGTGTGTCTGGAGAATATATCTATACTAGCTGGTGTGAGAGTAGATTTATGGAGGAAAAACAGCTGGTGCTGATGATATGACACCTACTTCTATCCCTGGTATTGTTCATTTTCATTCTGGATTATTTCTAGTCTAGTCCTGTCATCTAAATGCCAATTTATAGCTGGAGGGTACTATGTAAACTCCTGAGGACTTTTTTCCTGGGTTTGGGGTTTTTTTGTTTCCAAAAGCAATCCAGTTCACGCACTCTAAATATTTCCCAGTGAGGAGAACAGAAGCACTGTAAGTGGATCCACTGGGCTATTTACTTAAGAAGTGTTCTTTTGTTTGCAGCTAAAAAAAAATAAAAATGTAGATAAGCTATGGGCAATGTATAGCAAGATGTATGTGTATGAAGTCTATCAAAAGTAGACTGTTGAGCGGTCATTGATGCTAAAGACAGAAGGTGTTGCATTTAGAGGTGCGTTTTAAAACTCATAATTATTACAGTGTCTTAGCTTGGTCTTAAGACAGGAATTTCCCACCATTTGGAATCACAGTGCATTATAATTTCCTGTAAATAGAGGTAAGGTATCAAACACCTAGTGAACTGTTTTTATGTAACCTTATAGGGCACAATATACATTTAACAACACTCATTCTTATGTGAATGAAATCTTACCTAGAATTCATGTATCACAAGAACAGTTACAAAAGAAAGCAACAAGAATGTCAATTATACAAACAAGGAGCTACAGGATGAAGAAGGCAAGTTGCTGTCTTGCTTGGCTAGTTCATATTGAGACTCTGAGGGCACTACCAGGCTGCACTAGCCCTGAGGCTCCTTGATTATGAAACAAGGTTGTTTTCTTGTCCATTTGTGTTTTCTACTAATTTTTAACTTGTAGAAAGAGTAGTAAAACAAGTAAAACAAATGTCATGTTGAATGTCCATTTGCAAATTTCCTCTCTCACTCTGACATTATTAACCACTAGATTTTCAAATTAGGTTGTGATACTCAGATTCCAAGGAATGTCCCAGTCAGAGGAGAATGACTCACTCCAGATATTTTTTGCAGCAGTTTCTAAGTTAGAAGGGTTTCCCTGGTAGAACTGTGAGACACTTGCACCCCTTTTGAGATCATGTCATGAGAAAATCCAGGCCTTTTTGCAGAGTGTATGAACTGCTGCTTATTTAATCTTTTTTTTTTTTTTCCCCTAGGGGCACTTTTTGTGCTTGGGGTTCTTTAGATGGCATTTTCTTCCTCACTGGCAAAACACACTTTTTAGACCACATCTCATTTCATGTACAATGAGTAGACAGATCTTCACAAAATGAACATCACTACTTACTTCACATGTAGCATAGATATTTGTATATGTGCAAAGCCAGGTTTAGACCTTCTTATGTGCCTTGTTTTGAAATACTGGTAAGTGCCAACATTTTTTAACCAGCTACTTCTACATTTAATGTATTTTAGAAATGATGGGAAGGAGGGCACTTTCTGTCCTGTGTTCCCAGGAGCTTGAAAAATTAAAATTTCTATTGTTTCAGAACCAAACTGAAGCTTGAAACAATTTGTTAGCCGTAGTCAATATAATAAAAGAATTTCTGTTTTGTATACCCAGCCTGTGGGCTGGGTGAGACTTGGAAGAACTGTGTTCTAATCCAGACAGCTCCTTGTGTTAACAATATGGCTTTCACCCTTCTTTCTTCTTCCCATTTGGTATATCTGTTTTGTCAGAATACAGCTTTAGCTGTCTAACAGCAAGGGCTTATTGGAGCTGGCTCAAAAACTTTAAGTGATCTAGCACTACAGCAAAAGAAAGGTGAAAGTGACAGGGAGACCATCTGTGTTTGTAAAGTGAATACTTGGGTTTCATCTTTTCCTTTTTTTTATCACCATTATTAGTTACTAGATTCAAGTAAAATCATTAAGTGGAACATGAAAGTTGGAATACAATCTGCATTTGGGATTGGAAAATAGGACAATACAGAAAATAATTTGCAAATTGAAGTTGAACTTCATTTGAGAGTGAACATATTTTAGAGAAAATCCTGATGATTGTTCAGGAGTATTTTATCCCCTTGCCTGTCGCTACAGTTTAAGTCATTATTCTGCTATCTTTAAAATGTCATGGATCTTACAGTCCAGTGAAGACCTATCTCCTAGCAACCTAAAACACCGCATTGATTAATTAACCATGATGTTTGTCCAGAGACCTCATGTGAACAAATGGTGAAACTTGTGGGCTGTGTGTATTAGACCTCTTCAGTACTATTTTAAAGTAGTCAATTAACCTTCCTCTGGAATGATCTAACAAGATTTTTGCTTTTACTGAGGGATCAAAATATTTATTCATCAGCTTACTGATCTGTGAAGGTTCAGGGGCACTCTGATTTGAACAAAAGGTTGCAGATAACCTGATTCACTAAGTGAGTAATACAACCCTAAGATTGCAAACACCAGAAATAATCATCCAATGGACTTCAGATTTCTTCATTTTACAGATTGAGCAACTTACTCTCCTTCTTTCCCTTGGCTGTAGAATGAAACAAAGGATATTTCATAGGGGAAGCTCTACAATATCGGTGGTTTTGCAATCTTCCTTAAGAGAAGCTTTTTCAATATATATGAAGTCATGATAATTCTGATACATGTGAGTTGAAAAAAAGAAAGCAAGGAAAAAGTAAAAAGAAAAACACTCCTTTTAAATGTGAAAGGAGAAAAATACTACAAAAACAACTCTAACCCCTAAAAGTGATATTAATAGTGAGAATGAAGCTTTTGTTGTTTCACATTATTTTTTTTTCTATATACCAGAGTTTCTTTGGAATGTACTTAGCAGAAAAGAAGTAACTCCTTACTCAGTGGAAATGTAATGAGCTTTTCAGTCTTCCAGAAGTTCAAAACTGAAAAATTAAAATGAACAGTAATTTCACTTCTACTGATATAAAAACCCATAAACCCTTAAGTAATACAATACTTACCAATTTCTGCTATTGCAAAGGCCCATTAAAATTGCAGAGGAATTTCAGGTTAGAAATTGAGGGGTTTTTTTTGCAATTGCATGCTATTTTCCTGTGTTCTGCTATTCCCAGTTCTTTGTTTCCCTCGGTCTGTCATATTCATGTATTTTAGAGTTTATACTTCTCTTTTGTAAACAACACATTTCAAAATAGGGAAAAGAGACTACAGAATGTTTTTAATGACTTCATGCTAACAGAAGTATTGACATTTTTAGTCACCAAATAATCGTTGGTGCTCTTCTCCTTCTCTCTTGACAATATTTTTTTATTTTATATCAATGTGCTTCTTTTGTTCTACTGTGGAGAGTTTAGTATGATTTCCACACAAATAAAAGCAGAATTATTTTTTTTTCCCTAACAGCTAAGCTGTACTTAGTGTGAATATTGTTGATAGCATAGTAGGATTGAGATTTAGATAAAATTAAGTCACAAAGGATGAAAAGCACCGTGAAGGTTAGAGATCAAACAAGTAAAGGGCAGCTGATATTTTTGTGTTGAGCTACTTCGAATTCGCAAAAGCAAAGAAGAAAAGTGTATGCCTGAGGAAAGATAAATTAGTTCTGGATAGAGCTTCCAAAGGAATCTTTGATGTTCTAAAAATAGAGCAAAATCTCCAAACTCTTTGCAGTTTAAATTCACCTGTAAACATGTACATTAAAGGCTGCACTCTGACATCCCTCCTCACTTTTTCCTCACCTGTAATACTTACTATTCATCAGGAGTAAGAGTGGTAGAATTAGTATTTTTAGTGGTATCAATTCTTCAAGGAGAAGATGCTACAAAATCATCCTAATAATACACAGAGCTGGTTTTCCACCCTCAGTGGTTCATGAAAAAAATAGTGTGTGTATATATATATATATATGAAACATCAGGTTTATTAGGACATAGTTAAAACATTCAAATAACCCTTCTAACACTGCAAAGCTGACAGAGCGTCTCTTAAGCTTTCAGATGTGGATATCTAAGCATGCTTACAATGGTTGCTTTCCTGAAAAGAAGTCAGAAAAGTCAGTCAAGGATGACTGCAGAACTGTAAGCGTTCGGGCAGCTAGAAGAAGAGCTGGATAGGTTCTCTGCATGAGTACTGAATGTTTTCCCTGAAGAAGAGGAACTGAAAACAAACACTGAGTGAGGCTTAGGTTGCCCTTCAGAGCGACAGATCAAAAGCAATCCAACCTGAACACCCTCTGTTAAAGAAAGGAAGAGCTTAGAGTTGAGGACTTAACCAGTCTTCGTGATGGCAAGTACCTGCCCTTCATTAGCTGTGACACTGTATGACTTTTTCCATTTGACACCTCAGGTAAGCATAACTAAATGCAGCCTGAAAGGATGCCAGTAATTCATTTGAGGCACTGTTGGGTAAGCTGCCTATCTTCAGTCTTTTTTTGGGTGCATACAACAAATCAATTCCACTTTGGCTGTCTTTAAAGCTACTAAAAAAATATGGAAGCTATATATAGGTAACTGGACTGCCTGCTGATTTAGACAATGTCTTGCTACTACTTTAGTCCCAAATTAGAAATGCTGAGATTTGGCAACTGTCCAGTTCTATACACTATTGAGCAGTGCCAAAAGTACAGTGCTGTAAGGTGTTGCTCCTTCCCTGACAAGCACCACACCTTTGGGGACCTTGAGTTCTTGGAAAGGAGTATCTGAGAAACACTCTGTGCAGAAGGGGTAGCCAAATGCTCCAGAGAGAGCTGTGCCATGTGAAGTGGAAAAAAATGCTTTACTGTGAGATTCAGCTTTGGAATAGGCTAAGAGACACCTGAAGGGCAAGAGAACAGCAGACAAGGCTATTTAGAAACCAGCCCTGTCAGTATAGAGGGCATGTGAGGCTGAGGCACACTAGCTGCTCTGTGTTAATCCTTTCCTCCTCAGTTCTTCCCAAGACCTGTGTAGCATGGATTCAAGGGCCTTATATGTTTTTCGATAACAGCATCCTGTAGCAACCAGCACCCCCTTGAAACTGTTCCTCCTGTTGCACAAAACCACAAAAATTTAGCAAGGAAGAACAAAAGAAAATTGTACATCGCAATGGAGTTTATTTGCTAGTTAAAGGGGACATATTTCATCACAGAAAATGACAGTAAGACAATATAAGTGTTAAAAAAGTAGTTAAAGACTAAAGCTGAGATGTCAAAACCAACTTCTTTCCTGGAGTGTCTCAGAGAGTCTTACCTTCACACTGTTAGAAATTAGGAAGAATCTTTCTTAGGAAACAGCACCATCATGTTCTGTTGTTGAGTCTTGTACCTTTTTTTGGTGTGATGATTGAACTTTGTCAGACACAGGTGTAAAAGTGCAATCATTTGTGCTTAATGCACTACTGTAGAGAAATCTTTGATTACAAGGATCATGTACTGTTTCTCAAATAACAGAACAGATATTATGCAAGAGAAAGACCCTATTATTGTTAATCAGGACTGAAGAAGTCTACTCTTAAATGTGGAGCACTGAAATATTTATGGGAAAATTTTGCTCAATCAGATGAGAAGAAAGAAACAGCTTTGAAGCATCTTACTTTTTCTTCCCCTAAGTTGCCAGTGGTTTCTCTAATAGAGTACATTTTAACCTAAGGAATAGCCTGCTTCAGTAGCTGTCCAAATATAGCAACAGAACTAATAATGTCATTGTTGTGGTCACTCTGACTGGAGTGCTGTGGAATGCTGATCAGAAATTTTGTACCTGAGTCTTTACTGAATGTACCAATGAAAGCGCAAAGTGACATCAGCTTATGAGTGGCAGTGAATGTGTTCTGATTTCTTTATTTAACAAAGCATGAACACTTAAGATCTTCTTTAAGAGATGTCAGATTCAAACTGTTATAACAAACAAAAAAATTTTTTTTCCATACCTTAAGATTTCTGTGTTAATTGGCCATATCCGCCTATGTCATTCAGGCAGAAATATATCTGAAAACACTCTTATGTGCCTGCTGGTCATATCTGAGAATGTCTCTAAACAACTAAAATGCTCTAGTGTTATGTTTTTTAATGCTCGGTATCTCATAACATATATTCTTTGTATTATCTTTGCATTACATAATGACCCACTTAGAGAACTCAGGCAAAAAGTTTCATGCTGGGATTCCATTATTCAGTCACCTTTTTCTGGATGAGTAGAGCTAATGGTGTTCTTTAGGCTGCTTCTGGTTTTATCTTTTTGGTTAGGCTACCGGAGGATGTACTTGGCCACCATTATTTTTACAAGTCTACTGTTATCCTCATTGCTCATGTATTCATAGTTTTACCCGTTCCTCTCTGTATGGCATTTTACGGTCACATCTCACTGCTCAGTGAAATGCAGCTATGTGCTGAGCTTTTCTTTGTAACATGCTAGTGCATTGGCCAACCCCAGTCCAGTAAATGCCCAGTACAACTGCTGAACTTGGTGGGTGAGGGTGTGTATGAGTCCATGATCCTAGAGCATATAGTAGGCTATCTGCTACAGTCATACAAACAAATATTTCTTCAGAAGTCCAGTATGTCCTGAAATCAGATACAGATGGGATATTTAGATTTAACTTTTTATGGTAATGATAAGAAAAAATGACTGATCTTTGAATATCCACTGTACTGACAAAGGTATGTAGTATAAAGTTCTCATAATTTAATTTTGGGTTGTAACAACACAATGACCTTCATTTTGAGCATTTCAGTTATTTGGTAACACTAGAGCAGTTCCTTACTATCTCATTTACAGGTTTTATTGGTTGAGAGTTCCACATATTCTCTAGCTCTGTCACTTGAAAAATATAGCTGATAACAGTAAAATAAATATTAACTTCTGTACTCGGCAGAAATCCCTTTCTGCAGTTCCCTAGTATGAAATAAGAACTTTTGTGGGAATCATATTAGTTTTTGGAAGAATAGCAGGATTTTATGGAATGAGTAGCATAATTGAATTTACTTTGTATTGTCATATGAACATGGCATATAAATTTGAGGTTCTCAAAATGCTTTGTAATTTTAATGCTTAGCAATTTTAACAATATTAGCATAAGATGCACACTCTGATGACTCTCACATTTCCCTTGTTGCCTTTTGGGAGCTGCTGAAAGAATGAAACTGACTAATAGAATCAGAATAATAAATTGTTTAGGTTGGAAAAGACCTTAAAGATTATCAAGTCCAACCATTAACCTACCACTGTGAAGTCCACCACTAAACCACTTCCCTGAGTACCTCATCTACAAGACTTTTACCTCCAGGGATGGTGACTCAACCACTTCCCTGGCCAGCCTGCTCCAATGCTTGACAACACTTTCAATGAAGAAATTTTTCCTAATATACAATTTTAACCTCTCTTGATGCAACTTGAGGTCAGTTTCTCTTGTCCTATTGCTTTTTACTTGGAAGAAGAGACAGACCTCCACCTCTCTACAACATCCTTTCAGCCAGTTGTAGAGAGCAATAAGGTCTTCCCTGAGCTTCCTTTTCTCCAGACTGAACAAACCCCGTTCCATCAGCTGCTCCTCATAAGATTTGTTCTCTAGACCCTTCAAGAGCTTTATTATCTTTGGACACACTCCAACACCTCACTTTTGAGTGAGGGGCTCAAAACCAAAAACAGTATTTGAGATGTGATCTCACCAGTGCTGATTACAAGAGGATGATCACTTCCCTAGTCATGCTGGCCACACTGTTTCTCATAGAAATGGAGATATTCCCTCCACCATGCATTTGCATAGCCTGTGCTTTTAGTCCCAGGTGAAATATCTGATGGAATGAGATGAGGACTGCAGGATTACAGGAAGAGGATTGCAGGAGAGGAATGGAGATGTTAGAGCACAGATGAAAAATACGTAAACTTGAGTTTTCAAGCTCTGTCTTATAATATAAACCTGAATCCTCCAAACAGGAAAAAGTGAGCACATCAGACAAATTCTTTACAACAATGGGGAAGAAATGTTTATTAGAAACACACATTATGACAATGTGTCATAATCGCATACCATAGGTTGGTTCTGATACCACTCTTTTGGTGATATGTGAGGAAACCATTTTGCCTAGGTTCCTTGGAGTTCATCCTTTTTGCTTTTTACAACTTGGAGTAACATTCTTGTACTCTGTACAGAACTGGATACACGTAAATATCTTTTTTCAGGGGAAGCTGAACTTTACAAACTATGACTGAACCTGTGTTTCCTCCCTCTCAATCTTTTCTTTCAGACAGACAGGTCTTCATAATCAGATACACCCATCAGTACTCCTGACAGTCTCTGGATGTTATAATGGCAATCACTTCCTTAATTAGGAAGGTTAAGCAATGTTTACATACCCTTGTTCAAAGCCATCAATTGGAATGACCAAAATATAAAGGTATATGTATACAAGGAGACTGAATAAAAGTAAAATCAGAGGATAAGTTTTCAGGTTTCTTAATATGTAAGATATATATATAAGATATATTTCTCTTAGAAGGGGGAATAACCAGAGATTTTTACAGCTTTTGAGTATTGTAAAAGTCTGGAGTTACAGCAGTGTTTTGGAAAGGTTTGTAAGAAGTGAATTTTTTTTATATGTAAGAGCATGTCCCTCAAAATGGAAAGGATGTATTCTCAAGAGTTTCTGGTGCTGCTGAAGCAGTGTTGGTAGTGTAATTATATGTTCTTTTCTTGGAAGCAGAAGTGGAACACATAGGCTTGCTTTTTGCTACAGGCCTGGAGAATTTGAGGCATACGCGTAATTTGACACAGGTCACTGCAGTGAGTGAGTAGTAGAGTAAGGAACAAGATTCAGGTCTCTTCCCTCTTGTCTTGTTAGACCTTGTTTCCACCATGATGGAACAGTCCTTTGGCCCTACTCTCACTTTCCTTTTTGACTTGCATTGCTTGCTAGAGACAAGTGCATACATAAAGATGAAAACATAATTTTATTTATTGCTATGCCATTCCAGTCCAAATCTAAATTGACTCGTGTTAAATAACGAGTGCTTTGTCTTTTTTTCTAGTTTTATCCATTATCTTTTACTATAATAGAGTTTTTATGGGGCATATGAATTTTGTAACTACTTCAATGGGAAGTGATAATAACAGAGATTCATAAGGAAGAACTTTTTCATTGTGAGGGTCTCAGAGCTGTGGAACAGGCTGCCCAGAGGGGTAGTGGACTCTCCTTCTCTGGAGACATTTAAAACCCCCCTGGACGTGTTCCTGTGTGACCTGTTCTAGGTGGTCCTGCTCTGGCAGGGGTGTTGGACTAGATGATCTTTCAAGGTCCCTTCCAACCCTTAACATTCTGTGATTTCGTGATTTGCCAGAATTAAAGGAAAAGAATTCTTGCTGATCTCAGCTATGAATAACAATTAAACTAACTAATGGTAAGCACAAGACTCTCTGGTGTTATGCCAGCACCAAAAGTCAGCAGCGGCTTCTGTGCTGAGATGAGAACAAGAGCACTTACCTTGAGAAGACAGTAGCCGAGAGACATTAAGAGCACAGGGGCAGCTGGTTAGATACCATGCCATTTATTTTTTTCCCCTCTATAGTAAATAATTATTTAATAGATCTTAGGTCATAAAAGTATATTGTAGGATAGAATATGCAAATGGTCACTTATCTGAGGACACTCCAGTGAGGTGTTCCCCATGTTAAGCTAATGAGGTCTATAACTACTGAATCTCATTTTAAGTGGATAATGAATCTTCTCTTTGATCAGAAGATTTTACAGAGTTTGAAGAACTTCTTATTATTTATGAGTTTGTGAAACAGGAGTAAATACATCTTTTTTTTTTTCTTTTAAGAGGGTATGATTTTTTAAAACATTCCTCTTAGTCTATAAAGGACATCAATATTTGTTTCATCGATGTGCAGAGAAAAAAATATCAAATTGAGTTTTCTAATCTAGCAGTTCAAAAGATGTAAAAGCTGTCTTACTAAGAAATCAGATCAAAGTTACAATCTACTCTTTCAATAAAGTGCTTTGTGTCTTTTAATTGATTTACTAGCCAGTTGTGAACTGCAATACAGTGTTGACACTGAGGCTGGTAGTTTCACTCAGCTTTCAGGCTTAAAATAAAAAATGTTATCAAGAAAGACATTAAAAAAAGCAAACATACAAAAAAAAAAACCAACCCAAAAAACCCAAATGGAAGGTTTATACTCTTCTTACAGAGGTTAGACAAGGATGTATAAATAAAGTTCCTAAGACAAAATTTCATTTCATCTGTCTTAGCAATGCATTGACTTTTGAAAGAAGAAAATTACCTATGAAGACATGTGCAAAGCCTCACATATTTTTATAACTTTCAAAACTAGAGCTTTGACTAACATTCTGCCTTTGAAATAAATATTAATTCAGCTTGAGTAAAACTTGGAAGCATGGTAAAGAAATGCCACAAACCAGCCTATATAGCTTAACTTCTGTGGAAGTCTTCATTGGCCAATGTCATAGAGTCCAAGAGGAGGAGTGTCTTTGTCCATCATTCAGGAGTTCTGCCACAGCTTTGTGTATGAAATACTGAGGAAGTACTGTTCAGCTCCTGACTCGGGAAGGATAAACCACAGGTATGTACAGAGTGTTTACTTAATCCTCAGCTTCAGCATCAGGAAAACAGGTTTGTGCACTTGCTCTGTCTTAGGTCAGTATTAGTTACGAAAATTGAGAAGGAAGAGATCTGTCTATATTTGCCATGCAGCTGTAATTTGGCCAGTCAAAGGAACAAAGAATACAACAGCCTGTCATATAACTAGGCTTTTCTGTGATTAGGAAGGAGAGACTGGAAAGAACAGCAGGGGTCTTATTTATAGCTGAAAGAAGAGAAGGAAGGAGTTTCTTCTATTCATCATCCATTCAGGATCAATTAAGCATATTTTGATCCTTGGAAGAGTCTTTTGTGAAGCTGTCCTGCATCTCTCTGACTTCAGATAAAATGTCTGTCAAATGTTATCATTAAAATAACCGAAGAAAAAGTGATGAACCACACAGTCAGCTGCTCTGTGGGAATCACTGCTGTGGTGGTTATTTTAGGATTGTCTCACTTACAGACTATGTCTGCACTGCTGAGCTGGATATGTTACAGTACCACCCCAGTACAACAAGCTTGGCCATTCTGTTGGGATAAAAGCTCAGTTGGGTACAGTAATACAGCTAGAGTAAAAACCAGTTGACTAACTGGAGGCATAAAATTCAGTCCTAGAAAGGAGTGTGGATAAAGAATGTCAGCAGAAACCAAACAGGGGTTTCATTCATTTAACATCAGTAGTGTAAAAAACAGTAAAAAAGAGTTGAAGAGAGTCTGAAGAATTAATGGAATTTGCAAGGGCTCATCTCAAACCAGGGCTACTGATCTGACCTTTTTATCATACTCTCAGCTTTCTAATTAAATAGACCCTATATACCTGGAGTAAATGGGGTGGAGAAAGAAGGAAAAAGAAATGAAGAATGTGATCAAGATAATAAGAAGTTGCATCAGGGGAGGTTTAGATTGGATATTAGGAAAAATTTCTATACTGAAAGAGTGGTGAGGCTTTGGAACAGACTGCCCATGGAGTCACCATACCTGAAGGTGTTCAAAAAATGCGTAGACGTGGCACTACAGAACATGGTTTAGTTGTTATGATAATGTTGAGTAGATGGTTGGACCTGATGATCTTAGAGGTCTTTTCCAACTTATTCTATGCTTTTAAAATTGTTTTCAATCCCTGTGATGTAGTATGTGCTGTGATACACTAGTTCCAGTACACTAGTATAGAGAGACAAAAAAACAGCTAAACCAGATGCATTCCAGCACTCATGCTGAAGTACCTGTTCTCTGTGGTTTCTCATGTACACACTCATCTAAGTAAAGTCTTGTTACTCAGATCAAACAGAAAATAGTGTCAGAGGCACAGGTACTCTAGCTTTGTTTTTAAAAATGCTTGTGGGCTAATCTTACTGAGTCTGCTGGTGGGACGAATACAGTCTGGATGCAGGACTAGAGGTGTGTCCTAGAGGTCTTCTCCATCTGGCTAATGTTTGGGATCTTTGAGCACTTTACATCTTCTAAAACTTTGTGTGTTGTCCAGCCAAGTCCTGGCTGTGTCTGGAAAAGACTCCAAACCATTAAATTTTCCTCTCTTCCTCTCATGTCAGGGAAACTGGACACATGAGCTTGAAAGATATCATCGTACATTTCTTACCTCTATTACCAGGAAGTTCAGTGTTTTGAGTGTGTGTGTGGGATGAAGCAGTTTCTCAGTTTATATGTAGTCTCAGCCTCTTGTTGCTTCTCTGCTTTGCACCCACATGAACTATGAGTCTGTCCTTTCTGTCTACCGCTGTGGATCACCTTTTGCAACAACAGGGTGCAACCTCACCTCCCAGTGTGCTGTGACTCAGAAAAGTTTGTTTTCTTCCAAGCACATTCCATCCTATGGGCCATTGTTCCCATTTCTATACTGCTACAACATAGACTTTCCTAGTTATTCTGATGAATAACTGCAGTTTGTATTGATTAGATTGTTTCCCTGAAGGTCAAAGAGGGCAAAGCATTTCATTAACAGCTAAATCACCTATTATAGAATCAACTAAACAAAAAAGGGAGTTCCAAAGAAGATACCAAATTAGGGGAAATGATCTTTTTATAGTTTATGTTCAAAAACTTAAGTTATAATGATGTGGAATTAAATTATTTAACAACATGATATGGAGCTGCTCCATATGAAGTCAAACTTGGCCCTGAAAAGGGGAAATCTAGGTGGACTTCTAAGCACTTTAAGTATTCTCACTTCCTTACTGCAGTCGCTGGGTAACTATTCTTCCTTTATAGGCAACTTGCCAAGCATGTTAGTTTTCTTTCTATTCAACATTTCAAGTAAATATTATACCGAATGTTACTCCAGGTTATAAGAAAAAATCAGCCCTTACCCTCATCCTACATAAAATCTGATTTATAAGGCACAAAAATAAGTATTTTTGATAAGTTTTTCCAAAAGGACAGGCTTTTCAGATATCGATTTTCTTGGCACAATTTTCCTGGCCTGTTCTGTACACCATAAGCCTCTAAACTCCATTAAAATTATTTTCAAAATAATTTGGCTAATATTAAAAGTGGTCAATGCACAACTTGGATCCACCTTTCCTTTCCTGTCAATAAAAGTTGCTGCTGCTTCTTCCTATTATTATTATTATTATTTTTATTTTGTGTTCTTCAGAATCACTGGCATTGTAAACTTGGGAATACTGTGCAGAAAGAGAGAAATATCAGCCAGGTTCTGGCAGTGTTTCATTTAATATACACATTACTAGTATCTGCAGAACCATTTCTTCATTCTGCTCAAGGCAGAACCTTGCTGATGGTTAAAATACAGCACATTCATCTTGCAAACTGAGGCCTTAAATTAATTACGTATGTAAATAATTTATGAATGTGTGCTTCTGCCAGCAAAATTCCATCTGCATTGAACCTCTGGGGAGGAATCAAGTGATCAGATTCAGTAGATTTTTTTTTGCCTTCTGCAGTGTGTTGGACTCCGAGGGAGGTCTTCCCATAAAAAGGCTGTTGTTTTCCCTATTTATTGCTTTCTAACTTAAATGTTGAGCATAAGCTGCCAATGTCCCTGCTGGTCAACTCATCCCAGCCCAGACTCTTTGAATTTCCCCTTATCTTATCCAATTAGTAGTTGTTACCTGGGTTACTATTACAAGTGCGGCCAACTTCTCTTGCAAAGGTAACGCACATGTGGTCAGTGTCTTTCTTGCCTGCCTGTGCTTTTCCCCCAGTATTTCTTCCTCAGTCATCTGTAGATCTCTTAGCTCTCAGAGCAGCTGACATCTGTGAGAATGTTCAACAGTTCTTAAAGGAGTCATGACAAATATAGCCCACAGGTAACCAGCCTCTAGGCTATTTTAGGACACGGAAGCATCCATAGAAGTAAAAAAGAATCTTCAGATACTTGAGGTCATAAAATATTAATACCGCAAATAATTAAAAAACCAGGGGATTCCTATGCCCACCTACACAGGTGAAAAAGTGGCAGCACAAAGCAGTTGTTCACTGCAGTTCTCAAATTTCCAGACAGACTTTCCTTCAAGACTTTGGTGTGATAATTCAGATCTGTTGTACCATGAAGGAGTGAGGATTCTTCAAGATGATTAGTATTAATCTTCAGGACTTTTTCATCTAAGCACCATGCAATGACACATGTCAGTTGGAGAGCTGAAAGAATGTTTTTTATTCATAAAGACTGACTAAGACTGACCTTTTAATTGAATTTGCTGTCTTTTTGTGTGGGAAAATATTTCTGTCAAACACTATAATTTTTAACTAGCTTTACAGGTATCTTTTCATTAGAAAATGAAACAAACAAAAAAGGCATGCTAACAATCACCTGTCATGTGGAGTCAAATCATAGGATGATCAAAGACAGATTTAATCTAAAATACATAGGAATTTTGTTTTAAATGAACAATTCTCTACTGGAGGTGTCTCAGAATTGCTTATGAATAACAACAACAACAACAACAAAAAAAGGTACCCCATATGTATAGGAAATTGCTGTTGACCTCATGGGAAAAGGTGTGTTTCAAGAAACTTTCAAGTATGGTTTATTTTAGGGTTTGGCTAAAAAAGCAATGAATACTGTCATGTGAAAATATTAATTTGAAAGTTTACCATTTAAAAAATTATAAAGTGTTTTTTGAATGCACAATTAAGAAAATATTTATATTATAACAGTTTACTTAAACTGTTGTCTTAAACTGTTAAGGAAACACATTTTAGAAAGATCAGGAAAAAAGTTAATTTATTTTTTTGTCCATTATTAATGAAGATTAAATAAACAACTATTCATCAAGTTCTGATATGCAAACTATGCAAAGAACAACTGACATTTCATTAACAATCATTTTGCACAGCCTTGGAATGTAGGTTATATTCTCTTACAATATAGACCCTAGGGTCCCAATTTTATTGATGCTTATAAAAAATTGCCTGTGGCAAGGATTAAATTAAACACAAAACCTTGAGTTTAGGCATGTAGTTAAGCCCTTTACTTATGAAGAACCACAGACACTATTCACACTGGTAATAATAATTGATAAAGTATTGATTAAAGCATCTAGCAGAGCCATTAAATAATTTATATTTTGTTGCACTCCCTTGCCAAAACAAAGGCATATCTGAAGTTTACTCATAGGCTTATGCACAAGCTTTACAGAAAGGTGAAAACTCACTGATGAAGGCTGCAGACATTTCTAGCAGCTAAAACCAGGTGATTTCCTCAGTCTTCAGCCCATGTGCATGCCCCTGCCCTCCCGGTGCAGGATGTGCAGTGGGTAACCAGTGGTGAAGGTGCTCATAAAGAGGTATCTGTGGCTCAGATGGGGCTGGAGGACAAACTGGAAGAGGCTGTGGCCACAGGTGAGCAGTACAGGGAGGGGAAGTAGAGGCATGGGGTTCAGTTGGAACAAAGGTGCTGTGGTGGCTGCAGTGGTGAGCAGCTGTGGGGCAGTAGCCCTTTTCAGAGTTTTCTATATTTGTGGTCCTGTCCATGATCCAGGTGGTTACTTCTCTCTTCCACTCCTCATCCCAACCCTGTTCCCTGTCCCTCCCCCCAATCCTGGGAAGGGGAATATGCATTCTCCCACTTGGTTTTGGCTGCCCAGCAAAATGGGGCACCAGCATCACTGCTCTCTGAAGATAGGACACAGTTCCACATACCCAGAGCTGAATGTTGCTTATTGCAAGAAACTTGACTAGAGTAGATACTGGTAAGCCTCTAGCTACATCAGTGAGGTAGTGTAGGGCTGGAAAACACTCTGTATTAAAACTGGTAATAGAGCTTATCTGCCATGACCTCTGTGTGCCCTTGGCTGGAATGCTGCTGCTGTCCATTCTTGTTAAATGGAAGCTAATGGGGTGTTTCTTCACCATGCAGTAGTCAGTGAAGTGACACAAAAAAGGGTTTAGAAGAATCCTTGGGAATGTGAATCTTTTGCCTGTCATACTGAGTTTCTGACTGGGTTGAGTCTGGCGTGTGCCTTTCACACACCATACATGCCTCGTTCATGCCTTTGTCACCTGCAAAACAGCAGCTGGGGAACTGACTATGATGGCTCATCTGAGAAAGCCCTTAGGAAAGGAAATGGAACAGAAAGTTTTTATAGAGTGGTTCTGTAAAGGCCAGTAGCCAGAAACTGAATTTATACTGAATTAATTTACTGTGCCAGATCAGTTTGGAAAGCAGTATGCTGGCTTCCAGCTGAAAACTCAAATCATTTTTCAGATTGTTGTATTGATTTAAAAAGCCAAATGCCATATGGAACCTGAACGTATAGCTGAATAAGTATCCACCAGACATATAAGTAATATGCAGAAAAATATTTTATGTTTGGATGAAATACTACACATGAAGTGACATTCTAATTTATTTAACTCTCTTTTATAATTTTTTTTTTTCCAGCAAGGTAATTATCAGGTGTTTATTTTATATATCTTATTCCTCCTACTTGGCTGACAAGAACGGCAAACAAGGAACACCAAGTTTGCGGTCATAGGATGTGCATAAGGTGAGTGATAAAAAAATGTTTAGACTTCCTTTTCTAACATATCTCTTAATTTATTTAATGTCCTAGAGTACACAGTGGGCCTTGAAAAGATTACAGATTTAGTCACTAGACTTTGCATTAAACTACAACAGAAAGGAACTTCAGGTAAAGATGATGATTCAGTGAGGCTGCACTTTTATTTAAGACAAGAACTAAGAAGATAGGTTCCCCCCAAAGAATTTAAAATTAATTACATGCCAAAGAAACTTAGAAACCCACCATAAGAGTATAAAAATAAAACAATTTTTTGTGGACTCCTTCTCCGAGAGTATCACTTTTTCTGTTGCCATTTTTACTTTATTAAAATTGCATTTTATTTTTGTAATCAAAAATTGAAAGTTTGACTTTCTTCTTTTTCATGGTGTTTAGTTTTGATATTTTCTTTTTTGTCACCCCTCCATGTGGCTCATGGTTCTTATACTAATACAGAAATAAAATAGTTTAACTGATGTTTTAATTTCTGTTTTCTAGTTCAGAGAAAATGTCTCACAATTTTGATTAAATATTGTCATGGTGAAACAGCATGTCATAAAATACTGCTGTGATGACTCACAGCCCATTTTAACTTGCACTGTAGTCGCTTAATATATTTTCCTAGTTGCTAAAGTACTGTTCCTGAATGTGCCCAAAACGTATTTTAGCAAATCCCACAGAAGCATCGCCATCTCAAGCCTAAAGCACGCTGCCTTTACACTGTAGGGTTTTTTATTGTGTATGTCCTTAACAGACATAATCTGTTTGTACTTTCAGCACTTGCCTTCATCCCAGCCAGCAGACTAGGAAGAACACAGTGTTTATACAAACAGTGCTCTGCCATGAAGAACTGTCTCTGATATTTGGGGGATCTAAAATATTTTGGTGGTCTTTTTCTGCCCATAGAAAAGGTTGTTATCCTTTATGGGGCAAAAGGATGAATAACGAGTCTATGATTCGCGTGGAGGTTTTTGGGTGTGATTGCAATGGCAATAAGGCCAGATTTGCAATGAGTTCATTTCCTGGTAGCTCCCATCATTCCCAGTAGTACTAATGGCCAGATCAGCCCGTATTTATGTTCCTAACTCCTACTTAGACATGAGCTTGCTCTTGGTCTTGATTGAGGTTTGATGTCACACTAGCATGTCACATTCAGCAGGCAGACAGGAGAGCTTTCCTCTGCTAGCAGTAGGTCCTTTGGTGAAGCCTGGGCCAATGCATTGATTAATACAGTTGGATTTTCTCTTAATTCAGTGTGCAATGTCAACATCTGAAGTAATCAATGTCCTTTGTTATTGGTAAAGACACAGGTCTCAATCATCAAAGTAGATGTGGTAAATGGATTGATGGGGATATGGTTAGTGTAGCAGGTAGTACTGTGGTGTAGGTCTACCCAGAAATGGATTTTTTTTGCGCTCAAGAAGTAATGTTTTAAGAGTTTTGTAGAAAATTCTATGTTAGAGTTTCTCAAACATTTACAAAGGCAAGGTTGGATTATCCTTTCATTGTCCCTTTCCCAACTTGTCCTTGTGTGTCCAAATTTCACTGAATATAGTACCTAAGAAGCTTAATGTGCTCTGCTGAATTCCATGCATTAAGAATATGAGATAAAAGTGCAAATAATGCTTTAAAATATTTTAAATATCTGAAGAGGGTTTGTGGAATAAGGAAAGATCATTAATTACTTCAGAAGGTTATAGTTTTAAAGCAACTTGTCTTTTTTAAGCAGATTAGAGGAACGTGCCACATAAGTGACAGACACCAGATGGCTCCACCTCATTAGAAATGAGACTTCACCGGAGTTTGAGCAGGAGTTAGGTGGACTTGGGGGGAGGGACAGTGATCAAACCCTATCTTGGAAGTAGTGTGGAATGGACTTCTAAAATTGATTTAGTAAGTCTGCACTTTGTTTGATATACTTCAAATTATAGCCAGGGGGGATATAAAAAATGAAGCATTGAAATTAACTGAAGAATGTAATTTGATGGCTGAATAGAATAGAAAACTCAAAAATGGAGCAGTCTGAAATTACAGGAGATATGCAAATTCCTGGTTTAAAAGCCAGATTGAACCTACTTGACCTATTAATCCTCCTTGACACATAAAGGTCATCCCAAATTAAATAAGTCATTATTTATTTATTTTTTTAATTTAGCTTTTATAGATCTGAATACATCTTCTGAATGAGAAGTGCTCTTGTGCAATTCTATTGACTCCCAAGGAAAACAGTGTAGAATATGAAAATCAGCAAAAAATAAATGATTATTTTGATGCTGCAACAAAAGATCGGCTTTTTTATAAGTTCTCATGATAGAAACTAAATCAGAAAATGGACTATGTACCTTATTTCTATTCTGTTTATTTCTCCTCATAGTGTAAATGAGGGCAAGGTGGGCAGCCATTGCAGCCCATTTTTTTTATCATTGTGCTACATTCAATGATTTTATAACACACAGATACTGAAAATCTAGGGAACCACATCAAGGCATTAGGTTTGATAAAAGGGCTTTCCACGGTGCATGCAAGGAATGAAAAATCTGAAGAAAACACTGTATCTACAAATAAGGGGATGCTTCTTGGCTGAAGGACTGAGTGATGGAAGACACATACATATCAAAGAACAGATTAAGTACAAATGGACTGTGAATATTTCACAGTTCATGAACTTCTATATGATGAGTTCATACCTTTAGATTTTTAAGCCTAAACACCTGCATAGGAATGATACTATATGTCTTATAAAAATTTTTTTAGGGCACAATTCATCCAAAGCTAAATAATTAGTTCTTCAGAAAGGCATGTGGGATAGAAAATGTGCTATCTCAGAGCAGTGAGATAAATCCAAGCTGAATTAAAAAATAACTAGATAAATCAACTGGACCACTAAATGGAGCCCATTTCTATTCACTTAATTGAATCAGCTGGCAGTCCTCCCAAAATGCTCTGGCTCACCATTACCCAGGGAGGGAGCTTACTTGCAAACCTGTGCTCCCTGTCTTGAGGACAGTGGCTGGGATCTGGAATGAAGTGCCTCGACCCCAGAGCTGATCTTTGCGACATTATTGCACTGGAGTCAGATGGTAAATGAAAAATTAAAAATGATTGTTGCAGAAAAATGGCTACTTGTGACAGTATCCATGTATGTGTGCATGAATGGGATGCTGTGGTATTTCGGCTTCAGTCAGGACAAGTAATAAAACTAGAATGAAAGGCTGTTGCATTCATAGATACTCTACTGCAAACTGGCTGTATTTGAGTTGACTCTATCAGGTGTAACGCAGCTGCATATATTAATTTATAAGAAATGTTGGTTATTTTAACAATGTTTGTTGCTTTCTCGTAAGTTGTCAGGCATGTGCAGGGGTCACCTCTGCTCCCAGCTTGTCCCCACGGGCAGCACTACTCCTGCTGCCTTGGCAGTTTCGTTGTTATCCGCAGTGGTTGAGTTTCTCTTGCAATGCTTTGTAAGTGACTTGGACTTACTATTGGTCACACTGTGATAAGCGGCTTGCTAATGGAATGTCTATAGCAGCCTTTCTGTTGCTAGGGTGAGTACTCAAGGCACAAATAAAATGAGCAATTTTGAAGTCTGAAACTGGGGTATTTTTATCAACTGGTAGACGAACAATGTACTAGGTTTAAACCAAACAGATTTGGATTAGGTTGATGTTGTTTGGTTGGGTTTTTTTGGTTGGTTGGTTGGTTGGTTGGTTGGTTTTTCTGAGTACTGTCATATAGTTAAAAGTCAGGAAATTAATTACATTTGCTTTTAAAACTATCTTAACTAGTAAATATAAGGTTCCTCTGCAGACTATTTAGGAATATCAGAGCTTTCAATTAATTCCTCTTTACAAATACATTTGAATATGTTCTCACACATAAGGCTTAAAAAGCAAAGTAGATTTATATGCTCTAATACTTTAATACTGATGTCAGAAGCTGAGATAATAAATATCATAATTTCGACAGACACATTACAAGAGAAGAGCTCCCAAACAACCTGTCTGTGTATGAAACTGTGTCTGAGTTAAGGGAATTCGAGACTGACTCTGACAGAAGTGATCACTGGTCAGATCCATTATTCTCTATGTTGGCTTTTAAAGCTGTCTGAGACCTGACGAAGGGCATATGTTTCTCTGAATGTTTCATCCCCCTAAAACTCTTCCAGTCATGTAGGAAGAGTTATTTCTGCCTTGAAAATGTAATCTTACCTCTGTGTCTAAACTGCCACAGTCAGAACAGCACTGACTCTAACCTCTCTGCTGCTAATCCCTATGATGCAACAGATGCATTCATCCTTGTTTAAGTAGGACTGCAACAGTCTTCAGAAATCTGCTGAATACACCGGACAGATTCCTACAGGCCTCAGTGAACTTTGCATTTGGTAGGAGTAATCTCAACTTCAAATTCTTACACTTAAAATATATAATAGAAATACAGTCAACTCTCATACAGACAGGCAGCTGGTTATAGGGTCATCCGTGTTCCAGAATTCAGGGGTTGGGAAAGCAAGCTGTGGACTTCTATAATTCCTAACACAGAAAGGAAACCTGAAAAGGTGGGTGAAAAAACTTTAAAACAGCATATAGCACAAAATTAATATAAATTACACTCCCCAGAAGAGTGTGTGCATAGACAGATGCTACGGAGGATAACTCCATTGGACTGCTTATCACAGAATAAATGATAGCATAAAAAAGGAATACAACTCAATAGTAGAGGTCATCGACTTAGACTTCTCCACTGAGAATGATTAAAATGTCATTTAGCTCTACTGGTTGATTCTTTAGGGTGCTGAAAAACATCACATCAATAAAAATCTGCTTAGCTGCTCACAGAAAGAATGACGTCATGGAAACATAAATAAATTGCTGACTTGTAGCCTGAGGAATAACAGCATCATTTTGGATTTCAGGAAATAATGAATAGCACAATGCAAGACAAAACGAACGATCTAATCAGGCCACCTCTGATTTATTTTTCATTCAGATATGCTCTTTTTGCCAACAGATCAGGGTACTGGTGTCTCATTCTTATCCATGGGTGAGGAAGCAAAACCACTGCTACTCAAAACATCAATTTTGAAAAAGACACCTATAAAAAAATAATATAAGAGTTAATACAGGAAATACTGGAGGGGTCTCTATAAATATCTCAAGTGCAGCAGGGAGCATTGTTAGGGCTTGTTATGCCAGTAGGTACGTAAGCAATGTATGCTGTATTGAACATTCTTTCTACCTCTGCAGGAAAAAATACAGTATAATTATCAATAATTCTGAATGGGCTGTATGTCTTCAGGCAAGGGCAAGATCTAACATATCACTCAGCTGTTAAATTATATAATTTCCAGTAACGAGGTTCAGTGAGTCTGGGAACAAAATTAAACCTCAGGCCTGATCAACATTTTTTACAGGCAGGTTTCAGATTAAGAAATGCACTACTCCCTTTGCATGTTACAAATCTAAAATAAAAAGTTCAATGAAGGATGTCCTTTAAGGAAATCAAATAATTTTATTTTTCTCTGTTATTCCTGTGGGAACAACAACAACAAAAAAGGTCTTTTCTTACTTTAAAGACCAACTTAGTTAAAGAATGCTGTTGGCTTCTATCATGTAACAGAATTATTTTTCTGTGGGACTTACAAGCCACATACGTGTATACCTTTGCAACTCAACTGTTCTTAAGAAATCAGTCACAATTTTATACTGGAAAGAGGGATACTTTGAAAGTCACTGCAGGCAGATTTTTGTGTCCAAAGGCTGTCTTATCCCTTTCCTGTGGGATGAGAAAATTGAATGGTACTGTTTTAAAGAAAAATAGAAAAAAAAAAAAAGAAAAGTCAACTTGTATGTTACATTTAAAAACTCAACTAATTATTCCTTCTAATAATAGAGCAAGATCATTTTTTCCAAGAAGTATATATTGCTTTTGCAATTCCACTAACAGCTCAGGGCAAAAATAGCAGCCAGCTGGGAAGTAACACCACCAAGTCGTAGTGATTGTTGAATATAAGGAGACAAGCAGTAAGCATGAGTTAAATTTAGAGAGTATGAGTTATATACCGTGGAGTAGGAATTAAAGTTTCTTGTACATAAAGATTTTTGCTGTCATTGCAACTTAATTAAGCTGTGAAAATGCAAATTCTTCTTCACTTGAATAATACCAGATTAGAGGGATGACAGCTATACATAAGTTACTTCAGTACTGAACTTTGTAATTCTGCAGTGAATTAATTTTGAAAACCAAAAGTAAGCCTCATTAGTGTAAGAAATATTTTTAGATATTTCGAAGCAACCAGTACCCTAGGATGAGATGAGAAAAAAAACATGCATATACAGAGGAGTCCTGCCTGGGCAAAGGACCAACTATTCACTGTAATTCCTAGTGAAAATTCACCACTGCAGGGAACTTCAGTTTAACCTCTCTAGCATAGAGTTTCAGTCTGAAAATGAAAAAAAAAAAAACAAACAAAACTGGAGGTCTTTTAAAATGTTTACAATCTGGTCTCCCCTGAATCATCTGGACAATTATATCAAAAGTGGTGAGAAAAATAGCACTTTAGTATAGTCAAGCTCAATTAGACAAACATTCCTGTTATGGAATATTACTTTCAATGTGCAAATTTTTTTTATTAGTGCATCAAACTTTCGTGTAAATGATAAAGGGAGCGTGTATAAAATGCAACTGCCTTCTGCGGGAGAAATGTTTTGTTTATTTGCCCTCACACAGAAAGTGTAGTCCTTTATGACTTAACAATGTGGTTATCATTCTCTCAGCTCTTGTGTTCAGAGGCATACAGCTACAATTCATGTGCCTGTAGGCAGGAAAACAGTTATAAGTACCAGATGTTTGATTTGGGTACAGTCTTACGAGATACCTATTGTTGTATCCTACTGCTCTCTCAAGTGGAGATGTTCTTACCAGGAAAAATGAATGCATTTCAACCAGATGGGGGATGTGAACCAGCAGAAATTACCTTCTGCACATACATATGCATGGAAAATTAAGACTTTTGCCTTACTGGATAGGTGGGAAGGACAGGAGAAATTTCTGCTGAGCTAAGTGTGGACAACATGACTTCAGGAGAAGTAAGAACTAAGGATGCAAATGAAGCTGACTGGATGTGGTTTTTTTTATCAGATAGATCAAGACTGTTGACTTTCCTCTTCTTGACCTAACCTCTTTCATCTCAACCTCATTCTGAAGTGTAATGTAATGCTGGCTGTAATTTCAATCTATAAATCTTTTAGGGTAAGGTACAAGTAGTTCCAGAATTCACTGCCATCAGCCCCAGCAAGTGTGCAGCACAGTTGTAGTCTGTAAAGCAAAATAAATAACCTTCAGTTATAGGTGATATATATCAACTTTAATACATATCTATATTAAAGGAGGGGTAATGCTTTACCTTCCATCTAACAGATAACCACTGTGATGACAGCCAAATTAAACCACAACAAAAGCACTTCATTGCTCTTGGGCCTATTCAAAGAGTTGTTATGCTGTAGTAAGACCACTGTTGAATTCTAATTACTGCTGTATAATAAGGGGATATTTTGATCAGGTTTGTCATACATTCTTCTTACATTATATTTGGTCTAATAAAATATGTTATTGGTCTAAATAAAATAAGTTATTTGGAGCAAGCTTTCCTTGAACCTTGTACATTGGGTGCATTTCCTGTCCCTGAAGGTAACGATGAGGCACATCAGAAGGAGCTCAAGCCTATTTGCTAATTAAGTGTCCATACACTCATTCACCTAGTTCATTATTGATTGATTTTGTAGCTGGGATGAGATAGAGCAAGTATACTGAATTGCCACATCCTGACTGACAGATCTAGATTTCATTCATATGGTATGCTGCTGGTGCAAAATTTGTAGCTGGAAGAGCTTCAAGAAAGCCTTATTTGTGAAAATTCATAGATGAAGTCTTATGGTTGGGTTTCAGCCAGATTCTGCTCTACATGACTTTTAACACATCCATCTGACTTCGTAGCTTCCTATCTTCCAGGCTTTCTAGAAGCACCAGTTTACCAGATTCCTCACCTCCATCACTTTTCATTACATAACCTCATCTATTGTCCTATATTGAAATGAAGCCAAGTTTTAATTAGTGTTAAAATAAAACTCCTTTCCTAAGACAACAATACCACTGAAAACACAATACTTAATTTAAAAGAAAAGCTACCTAGTGAGCAGAACTCATAGTCAAAAAATTACAGTATGGGAAGTAATACCTTTAAGGCCAGACCTCAAATTGAAATATTCTAGAAAAAAAGAAGGCTGAAGAGAAGAATGACAAAATGCACTTTTCAGAGGGTAGCTTTAAAATGTTATTCCATGCTAATTTTCATTCTGTAGATTTCTTATCTGACAAAAGGTTGTGCATCTGCTTAATTTTAAATATGAGTAAAACTATTGGTGTTCTTTGCATTAAGTATAAGCAGAAGACTTCAGAGGGCTTTTCTGACTATAGTTTAGGGCTGTCCAAAATGTATTTAGGAAGCTGCAGGATATTTTTAGAATCTATAAACTTTTTATGGATAATAATGCACTACCTAATACAGCTTAACTGAATTGTAATAGGTGTAACTGAATACCACCTAGTCTTTATAAAATAATTAAAACAGCAAGAAACCTGAATAGTAATTATAATTTGACATTAGTTTTGTCTCTGCATCCTTATCAAGTACTTTATTCTCTACTTCTCTGTACTTCCTCCCAAGCAGGGAGAACTTATGCTCTCTGAGCCACAGAAGCATTAGTTTCTGATTTGACAGACAGCTTCTCAGGCATTTATTGCAAACAAATTTAATTGAGGAATGAATAATTAATTCCATCCAGGGAAATGATGGGTTGATCTCTGATTTCATATTAGTAAAGTATAACATTAACATGTAAAAATTTGCAAGTCTTCAGGCATTTGTCTACCATTATAGTGAATACAACCTCCCCACGAAAAGGCAATCACAGTAATGAGATACAGAAATTCACCAGAGCATGCAAATGGTTTGAGAAAATACTTATAGAATGGAAAAACTGTGAACAGATTCTTCTGCATCTGTGTTTACATCAAAGTGTTGTAAATAAATGCAGGATACATCAATCCAAATAAGCCAGTTTGGCAGCATGCAGCACTTAGAGCACTAGTTTTAAATCAAGTTTAGATGACATTGCAAGGAGTCAGTCACTACATAAAGAAAGTTGTCACAATAGGAGGACAATTAAAGAAATCTATAGATCTGATTTCCAATCAATTCAAATGGTAAAATAGTGAAGTGACAACTTTAATAAACCTTTTTTTAAAAAGTGACCTAGAACTTGCTGAATTAATCCCTCTGCAGACTTAGAAAGATCTCTGTATACAAAGATTAAAAAATACTGTTTCCAAAGGGGAATGGACAGCCCCTCTGATGTTCTCCATACTCAGAGCATCCTGAGAGTCTTTTGAGAACCAAGTCTTTAAAGTTTGCCTATGCTGAAAGGAAGCATATGTTATCTCTGCCTCAGCACTTCATGACTACTATCATGTTACTTTTGCCTGTACCAGTGCATAGAAAGGACTGATGAGCATTGACTCTTGATCTGTGAGGCAGTGGTGCCCTGCTGCAGCACCCTTCTGGGTGTGTCAGGCTTGGGACAGCTTCTCAGATTCATTTGGTTACCTGTGCAGAGTACCAAGCCAAAGCAGGGGTTAACTGCTGCAGGTTTAATGCTATCTTGGATATGTCTTCATTAAGTGGTGGTCACAGTGAGTGGAATTCATCCTTGACCAGACATTGACACCTGCATCTGAGCTAATCACTTGGCACTCCCTAGGTTATTACTCTCCATTATAGTCTGTGGAGAAAAATGGGCATTTTGGAGCACAATTTATCTTATGCTAAAGTAGGCATTGACGCAAGGTGAGATGAATTGCATGTTGTGAATGCCTCTTTTAGTCTGTCAGTTATAGTAGCCTAGGTGTGAGCAATTGGCCCTGAAGACTTCTTGGCTCAGGTGAGCCTCCCTCCTAGGCTGCAGAATAAATGTGTTTAGGACAGAAGGGTACCTCCTGAAATCTCTTAAGTGGATAAGACTTACTGTTCTGGGGCCTGGTGAAGAACCCTTCTGCGTTTGTATTAAGGAAGTTAGTTTTCCTCAGTGGGCAAAGCACAAGATTGTCTGTTTGAATGTATAACCTGTAGGGCATTAAATGCATTGATATTGGGAAGCCTGAAAGAATCACTAAAGATTAATGTTTTGGTGAGGTACAAATCAGCTCAAGTCACTCTGACTCCCTTAGACTCCTCCAATCTCATTAACCAACGCATAGTTGTAAAACACATTCATATATTCAAGTATAGGCTGTACAGAAAGGGAAAATAATGGTTAAGTCAAAGAAAAGAGAAGTCTTGTGTTTAACTTTCTAATACACAACGTTACATACCTTTTTCTCTTACTTTCTGCTACTGGAGACAGGATCCTGCACAACAATCGAGCCAGGCCCAGGACGAGAATTCCTTTTAGGTAGATTTTCATCAGTATAAGACATATTGGATATTCTCTGAGGAACAGTTTTCTAAAGAAAAAATCCCACTCTTCCTGAGTTCTTCTGTATCTTCACATCCCACTCTGACTCCTAAACACTGACAATACACACCAAAGGACCAGAATACCTGATTTCCCAGTCCTGTGCAGGCTATCTCGTAAACGATATTACTTCTTCCTTGTTGCTTCTCCTGGCTATTGAGGCATTTCCCTGTATTTACTGTTGTGTATTTACAATCACATGAATGCACTGCTCTGGTTTCAACTAGTTAATCCACATTCCAGCCAGGAGACAATTATCCCTATTTGCAAAGGGTTGCACAATTTTTTTTTCCATTTTCCTTTTGACATCTTCATGAAAATTAGATGATGTCTAAAGCCAAAATTGTAGCCAGCAAAAATGCTGAATGAAAAAATCCTTATCTGTACTAAATTGGTTTATTTTCTAGAAAGATCATAGAATAGTTTCAACTGGAAGAGACCTTCAAGATCATCAAATCCAACCTTACGCCTAGCCCTATCAAAACCACTAAACCATGTCCCTAAGCACAACATCTAACTGCCTCTTAAACACTTTCAGGGATGGTGACTCCACCACCTCCCTGGGCAGGCCATTCCAATGCCTGACAACCCTTTCAGTAAAGAAATGCTTCCTCATATCCAGCCTGAACCTCCCCTGGTTCAACTTCAGGTCATTTCCTTTTGTTCTGTTGCTTGTCACCAGGGAGAACAGACCAACTCCCACCTCCCTACAACTTCCCCCCAGGTAGTTGTAGCGAGCAGTAAGGTCTCCCCTCAGCCTTCTCTTCTCAAGGCTAAACACCCCCAGATCCTTGAGCCTTTCCTCATAAGACACATGCTCCAAACCCTTTATTAACTTTGTAGCCTGCCTCTGTACCCTCTCCAGCACCTCAGCATCCTTATTGTAGAGAGGGGCCCAAAACTGGACACAGTATTTGAGGTGCAGCCTCACCAAAGCTGAGTACAGAGGAATGATCAC
>WUAM01000359.1:673821-688981 GCA_024336885.1 Actenoides hombroni | reverse complement strand
GCAGTTAGTTAGAAGAACTGAGCTGAAAAGTAAAACCACTGAACAGAATTAGTTCTGTTCTCACTCAAACCAGGACAACAATCCTGTCTTAGATTTTTATTTTAGCTGTGTGATATATCAGATTGCATATTTTAGTATAAGAAGACCCAAGTCTTTAGGTGAAGTAAATAAAAATTCAGTGCAAGGGAATGTAAGAGATGTGGTCACAGCAACGCCTTTCCAATCCTTTCAGCCAATATCAGCTAGTTAACAGAATAGACTTTCATGTTACTTCAAGCAACACAACACTAGAAACTGTTGTGAACTTTCTCCTAGCCATCTCCTGTCTCCTTCCCACTCCAGAATCATAGAATCTGTATGGTTAGAAAAGACCTTTAAGATCCTCGAGTCCAACCCTTACGTAACTCTACCAGGGCCACTGCTACACTGTATCCTTAAGCACCATATTTAGACAGCTTTTAAATACATCCAGGGATGTAAGCTGATTAAGGTTTTCATCCACCTCCTTGGGCAGCCTGTTCTAGTCTTTGGCAACACTTTTGGTATAGAAGTTTTTCCTAATGTGCAACCTAAACTTCCCCTGGCATAACTTGATGCCAATTCCCCTTGTCCAATCGGTTGTGACTTGTGAGAAGAAATCAACAGCCACCTCTCTATAACCTCCTTTCAGGTAGTTGTAGAGAGCAATAATGTCTCCCCTCAGCTTCCTTCTCTTCAGACTAAACAACCCCAGCTCCCTCAGCTGCTCCTCCTAAGACTTATTCTCAAGACCCTTCACCAGTTTCATTGACCTTTTATGGACCCACTCCAGCACCTCAATGCATTTCTTATACTACAGTGCCCAAAAATGAACACAGTATTAAAGGTGTGACCTCACCAGTGCCGGGTACAGTGAAACAATCACTTCTCTAGTCCTGGTTGCCACACTATTCCTGATGCAGGCCAGGATGCCGTTGGCCTTCTTGGCCACTTCAGATCCACCTGTGATGCTGTTCACTGATGCTTTGAACAATTTTTTCTAGAAATTACCTTCTTACACAGGTTTCCTGTAGAAGGCTATTCCAGCTTCAAACTCAGACCATTGACAATTAAACACCGGTTTATAGACCGAAAAATTAGTGAAGCTTGGTTTGTCAGTATGTGGAGACAAGTATGGATTCCTTGGTGTTTTGCAACATCTGAACTCCCAGCAAAATTTAACAAGTCTCTCTCCTCTTCATATACCAATTTCCTCTTCAAATAGCTTTTCTTTTCCTTATAGATGCTTTCACTGTATGTTATGCGAGAAACAAAATTCAGGATTTAATCAATAATCTAGTTTGTTTTTCAACTGATGAGAACATGAGAATGACTCACAGCCCTCTTGACAGTGAAGTTCAAAACTATTTGCCTCCTAGTGATCAACTGCCTGTCACATTAGACCAGGGTGAGTTTGTTTACCTTTCAGGTAATTCAAAGTGACTAACAAATCCATTAGGATGGATTAAACTGATTCCAATACCCTCAGTCTTAGCTTCTTAGAGGCTGCTTTTGATCTGTATCTTTCCAGTTTACCTTTGGACCACACCTAATTCTCATTCTTGCCACTTCACACTGTAGAGTGTTAATGAAGCTTATTGACAAGGAATTGAGGATTAGCAGCAGGACTACTCCTTCTGCCTATAAAAACAAGAAGTAATATTTTGATGAGCAATGAGGCTATGATTTTATGCGCAGCTGAATTGACCTAATGATCTCCATAATGATGAGGTCCTTCTGGATTCCTACTCTTCGTGACATGTTCTGCCATGAGCTTGAATATTCCTGGTTAAATAAAGATACCTTAAATTATAAATTTTGGACATATAGGTATTTGTCTAAACTCTTCTAGCTCCCTGAAGTCATACATTTTGTGTGATCAGATCTTTTGAGATGCCGACCTTTTGACTGGGAGTGATCAACATGTACAAAAATAGCCAATGACAGGAGTGTTACAGACAAAGAGACAAAAGCAACAAAACAAACCAAGCCTTTGCTTCCTGAGGAAACCAGGTTCAGATTTTCTTGACCTTAGAGGTCATTTCAAGGTTGTAGTTCTTCTGGTGTCAAACCTGGCTTACAGAAGTTGCCCCTCTCCTTATAATGGATTGTTGTTCTCTACCTGTGTTGCAACCTACTTTGGCTGTGCCAGTAAAACCACTGTAAGTCTACAGTCTAAACTTCTATAATTTCAGAGGTTTGTTCCTTTGTTTTCTGAACAAGGGTCATTTAACCACTCTGGTTTAGCAGAACTCTACAAATAGTAACAGCATAATTTGGGGATCAAATAAATGGCTGAGAGAAAATGTAACCTTAAACTATACATTATTTCATCCTGAATTTTGTTCAGAAGCTCATTTCTTTTAAAAATCCATCCAAAATAAAATGTAAAAATAGGACATCTCCTTTTGTCTGTGTTTTGATTACAAGAAACCAGCTAAAGTTGTATAGGGAGAGAAAGGAGTTCATGAGCCTATAAAGATTCTTAATTGCCACTTTAGTTCTATTTTTCTGCAGATGGCATACCCTTTCAGCTTTCAGTTTAATGCCATGTGTATAGTATGCATCCATGCTTTTGATTAACTTCTGTCTAGTAAATAGATATTCAGACATGGTTTAGCACTGCAGTTAGAAGACTAGGGTTAGATTTGAGCCCTACTGTGCTAATTAAAATACTTTTGAGATCTATTGTTCATTCACTAAAATGTCAAGCAATTGACAACCCATAAGTGAAAAATTGATCCAATTATCAAGCTAGCCAAAATATGCTATTTTTTTTTTTTCCAAGAGTTAAGATTTATTATGGCCATTAGAAATACAGATGTTTATATGTCTGTGTCTTGAAATTCATTTAACTTTGCTGTTCCTTAATGCTGTTCTGCTTGCTATAAGACAGAATTATCAATGGCTCCTTCAGTAGAAGAAACTGCTGAACCTCTTTCAACTGAAATTTTAATCTGGAAACAAATTACTGGTATTTCTCACATTAAAGGTGTGGGGGACATCAGCAACCTCCTACAACTGTTCTGCTGGAACTGAGAAAATCTTATTGAATGTTCCAAATATATAATAAGGATATACCATGGAAGTCTGAATAGCTAGACAAGAGAAGAAATGAAGTATAATTGTGAAAATATACTGACATGTTTTTTAAAGTGAATTATTGAGAAAAGCACGATAACCCAACAAGTCTTAAACAAGCTTGTCATAGATACATCATTTTATAGTTACTTTCTAAATCTTGCCATGATCCACTTTAGAAGTGGTTACGTCTTATGTAACCCTTATGAAAATGAACAGTCTCCAAGAGCCTTGCTACTCAAACGACAGGATATTTTAAATTCAGATTTCTGACCTATGTGCATTCACGTTTCTGCAACACTGATTTTTTCACTCTGCCATTAAGATTTCATTTCACTTCACTTTAAGTAGTCACTAGCACTTCTATGTAATGTTGTTGTGTCCTATACCAGCTATAACATGGCTAGATTAAATTAGCCAAATTATTTTTGTCAGTCCCTATAAGACAGGCTCTCCATCTATAGATCAGGCCATTAGCCCTTCTTACAGCTTCTTTTAATCTTTCATGGACATGTATGGCTAGAATTGTACACAGCTTGAGATATTTCATATGAAGTCTCATCAGTACCCTATAGAATGGAAATAATATTCTCTCTTTACTTGAAATATCTCATCAGAAGCATCTTTGGATCTCATTTGCCTTTTTAATGACTGCAATACTGTGGTGACTCACAGTCATCCCCTGTGATTCACTAGGTTGAGCAGGTCTTTCTCTTCCTCCTTCTTTCCAGCTGATGGATTCTTAGTTGACTATAGAGCGGAATTTTATATCACTGGTTCTCAGGAGCATGACTATGCATTTTATACTATTGCATCACCAAGAATAAATTCTTTCTGGTTTTATTTGCTTGCTTTTTACGTTCACTTTCAATAAACACCGAGCAAATAACAGAATATGCCTGACTGATTTCAAATTGGGACTTTCAATGAGTACTTTTGCATTCTCCATACATCTGCTAACAGAGTTTGTTTGCTCAGCTAATCAGGGAATGGCAATAAGACAATCTGCATCATCGACCCAGTCATTAGCAAAGGTGCTTCAAAGTTAGTAAGTTCTGGAGATTCTGAGACTTACTCTGAGCTCCAGCCTGGCCACAACAGTCAACAATAAAGTTCTCATTGTCTCTAGGGAAATTGGAAGAGAGCTTTTTGCATTTAATTTTACTGTCTGTTCTGTTTTCAGGATCCACTACAAAAATACGTGTATCAGTGACACAGTTATCTGCTGTCCTGGACTACAGACATTGTCCTGGTTTATCTGTATAGGTTTATATAACAAATTATCGGTATTGTTGGTTGTTTCATTGCCTCAGTATTTAGAAACACTTCATGCTTTACAGAGCAATGTTGCATTTCAATATTTCTTTCTTATACTTCTTTACAAAACAATAAGAATTTGGCCAGAAAGTATGTAAATACAACCAGTTAATTCTTCATTCTACTACAAATTTAATGTTCCCTCTAAAGGCTATTATTGTATTATTCAATTTTTTTTTTGTGCAAATATATCCCCATTTGCTGTGGGACAACATCATTTTGTGGTATATCCAAGGTTTTTGTTTTATACATAAAATTAACAAGTATTATGATAGGTTGATAACTACTAATAGATGATAATGACCTTTGGCTCCTGGATGGTCTAGATTAGTGAACTAATTTCTCCTAAAACCTATCCTGAAGTACCACATAGCTTAAACCATAGTAAAATATTCTGCATATCTGTTAGAAGATAACTTTTTTTTTTTTTAACCTGTCAAAGGGCAACAACAGTCACTGGAATTAGCAATTCAAAACAATAAAAATCCTGTGTCCTTTTCCTTTAGTAGTTGCTTTTGACTATGGAGCAGGATCTGGAAATTTGGAATGAATATCCATTTGCACTATTGTATCTGACAGTTTCCATACATATAAGGGTAAGCCATAATCTTAACAGAATCACACTGTGCTCAAAGCACAGGGTTAACAAAGCTTACCTTGAGTCTTTGAAGATCTTCTCCCCATCAGACAGGCTTAATTTCAGAAACTACTGGTGGTGATCAGACTGTACCTTTGCCCTCCACACAGAGTGACTGAATATGTCACAAACCTGTTATTAAAAGTAAGCATCTCTTATCTCTTTTCTCCTCAGTTGTGCAGATATGGGCATTGGAAACAAGATTTTGTTTATCTGTGTCCTTAGGGACTTTCCTCTGATTTATTTTTGTCTTTATTTTTCCTCTTCTTATTTTCTTTTCTACAGAAGGTGTATCTCTGTGGCCCTAATTGGGAAGACATACTGTGAAGATTTGCTGGGATAGAGTAAGCGGAGATAAGAGAGCTGATGGTAGAAGTGCAGGAGAGAAATTCGGTCCAGAAAACTTGAAATATTGGATGTAGAAGTAGAAGATTGTCTGTGTCTAAAGAAAGAGATTAGGATGGGATGGTAAAGACAGAAACTTGTGGAAATGGTCTGTTTGACTGGGCAAAAGAACTGGGTTTGAATGAGAAATTGTGTTGGAGTAGGAGTTAGATATGTAAGCAGTAGACATGGAGAAGGGGTTTGCCCTTAACAACAGTTTGTTGTAATGAAAGTAGTTTTCTTTCACTGATGGCTGTTTAATTCAGATTATAAAGTCAAGATCTGTCTAGTGTGTTCTCCCTTAATAGCCTATGCCATTGATCCTGGAACAGCTTTGTGGGAGAAAGCCCTCGATTCTTTTCATGGATAAAATTTCTTTGATTTCTAAGCAGATTAATTTTATTTCTTCAGAAAACTATGAATCTTCTCTCCTGTGATTGAAATTCATCCTGATTAATTTTAATTGTCTAAGAGATATCCATAGAGTCTATCTGGGAATATGTATTAGGATTAATCTTCTTTTAATTGGTCTTAAGTTCAGACAGGTAGCCCAGAAATGTTACCTAGACTAAAATAGGCATTAAAGGCTATGTTCACAGAGATGGATGGATCCACAGAAACTCCTGAGGAGACATGTTTTGTACATTATCTCTGTTACAGGACATGAACCAATAGTCTGTTCAATTTCCCTCTCCAGAGGAGTCAGATGTAGAAAATAAAATATTCTCCATAGGGAAAGTCCCGCTTTTTCTGCTTTGTCCCGTTCTGGTTTCATACTCAACATAGTCCAAGGAATTAAGTCTTCATTCCCAATTATACATTTTATAATAGCAAGTGAGTCTTTGAAATCAAGCTTTTCAGTAAGTGCTGTGGTATTTAGGGTTTGGAGTTTTGATTTTGGTCTGCTTTGCTGGGGCATTTTTCCTATTAATATTTTTTTAAACTTTGGATCCCAGTTTCTGATTTGTGGAGGTGTTATTCAGAATCAATGCAACTGAATTGATGAGGTTTCTATTTAAGGAACTGTTAAATACTGTAAAAATTATTCCTGATAATGACAGAAAAAGGAAAAGAAGGGAGAACAGATATTCTCAGTTTCCCTACTATCTCAGCGGCCTAAACTCCGGAGAAAATTCTAGGTTCATAGGGGCCAGTTAAGAGTCGCTAAAATAGATTTCTGTGAATCACCAGCTGAGTTGCCTTTTCTTTTTTCTATGAAAAAGGTTAAGCAAACAAACAAAACCCAAGACCTCAGCCTTTTAATTCATGCAAGAAAGATGGGTGCTTAAAACTTATTCTCAAGAATCCCAGGTATGTGTGTCTGACAGCAAAAGGATGTACTCTACCTCCAAACTTTACGTTCCAATCTGCTGAGCAGCACAAATATCAACTCGCACCTTGCTTGCATTTTATGAAGGTAAATTAGTTACAGCAATGTTTACTGTGGCATTTAAAAACTATAATAACAAAAGCAATAGAAAACTTATGAAGAAGTTACTACTTCTGTCTTCAGAAATAAAGTTTGAGTACTGTGAGGTAAGTCAGTTATAGCGTGAAAAAACAAACTATTGATGTGGAAGCCTCACAGGACAATTACTGTTCTCTGAGCACTGTGTAGAGGGAATCTGTGGAAAAATATCATCCTATTCCTTGAAGACTGCATGATGATGCATCTCTGCAAGGGCCTAAGTAAAGGTTGTTCCAACAGCTTCAGTTTGGACAGAGATGGGGAAAAAAATCCGCTTATTTGAAGAACAGGCTATTCATAAGTAAACGGTAAATCTAAACAACTGCTTAGATTTCTGTGATTTAACGTTGCTGATTATGAAGCCTACCCATCTTTAGAAGCTCCATTTTTCATCTGGGCTATCAGGTCAACTTATAATTTTAACATATGAGTTAGGAAGTCTTTATTTTTAAAAGCTCATTACTAAGAATGTGAGAGAAGTGAGTTGAACAGCTGTTTCAACTTATTGTATTTATTTCTGAAATACATTTGTAATTCCTTGTTACTGTTATCACTTAGTGCGCTGTTGTAATGATCACAGTTGCTGTGCCTGTCCCTATTTAGTTGCATTACTCACAAGAGCAGCCTCATCCTGTCTACAGTTTCTGCAGACCATGTTGAAAGCCTACATCCACAGGCAAAGGCCTCTGACCCTAAAACTTGGGTCTCTGCCCAGCTCCTGTATTCTTGCAGCTCCAAGTTGGCTCAGTTGCTCTGAGTGTCCTGATGCTCCTTGTTGCTCAGAGTCAATGTAGAAAGCAACTTGGGGACTATGGTTTGTCCATACAAAATCAGTGAGGCAATTAAACTTCTTGCAGTTGCTCCTTGCCCAGAGCCCAAACCAGTTAGAGTGGAAAACTTGTCATCCAGCACTCTGGGCTTGCTTTTTATCTGCTAAAGCTGGGACCCTCTCAACCAATGAGTGTCACTACTGGTAAATAACATAATTTCATACTGGGTCAATCTGTGTCCTCCAAAAACATTGTTTTATAATGAAGACTTGTTATTTTAAAACACACATAGAGGCATATAAATGTGTCTCTGTCTATTACCAGTTTATCTAGTATTTCTCACACCTTGATTTGCTTTTTTTTTGAAAGACCATCGGTTATCCCTGGTAGAGGTAGAGCACTAGTGTTTTGTTTGCAACTAGAATAACATCTGCTCTACAGACTGAAAAAAAGTATATTGAGATTTGTACATCACTTTGCTTTACTTGATTCCAAAGCTCAAGCTCAGTTGCTGAAATCTATGTCCACATGAATGCAGAGAGCTGTGGTCCTTTATGGAGGGACTAGGCATTGTCTGGTGTGTTGCCAGCAGAAGTACAGTCAACTAATGAGACAGATGTCAGGAGAGGAAAATACAAACAGCAGAGATGGATGTTATTTATATTCCTCCCCCAACACCTTCAAGTAAAGCAAGCTTTTACTTGCAGTTTGCTGGAGTTCTTCTGTCCACTTGTTTTTCTGTCAGTCTGACTGTGGTGTTCAATGTTACTGATTGCCCAAGATGGAAAAACAGAAAGTTGAAAATACAGCTCTTAGTTAGTGTAATGTAATGGGTAGAGAGACCATCTGAAATTCCTATTCAGTGCTTCAGGCAGAAATATTATTCTGCTGTCCCCTGCCACCACCTTTTCTTGTCACATGTAGTAGTTTAATCAATGACTCCCTCCTTTTTAATATATAGCTCAACTTGTGTAAGTAGGTAAATGCATCCCTCTATCAGAAAAATAAATCAGACAAGTTTTGAGACCATGAGGAGACTGACTGACTCTCCAGAACTTAACTGACATTCACTTTTTGTTTTTACAGTATTTTTCCCAGAATCAGGGGAGAAGAAAAGTACCCTAGACAAAGGCAATCTTTCCTTAAGCACAGCATCTAAATGTGGAGTATTATGACAAGGCCAGGCTGGTGGGAAAATGAAGAGTGTCAAGATGGGAGTGTAACCTTCAGGATGTCCAAGAGATTAAGTTTGAAATGAAGATGACTTCAGCAGCTTGAGTGGGAGTGCCATCTTGAACAGCTTGTGAACGTCCTGTGAATGTCTGCTTGTTGAACTGTTACTTTTAGGATAGCTCCAAAAGGAACTGAAAAGAACTTCTGTGTTTGCCTGTATTGTTGCTAATAAGAGCATGGCTAAGTGCCAATATTAATCAAGCTTTTGTGGTAAACATAACCAGCTATATAAGATGCTTGCTGTCTTAATAAAGTGTCTCTCCTGCACATCAACTGGGGAGTCCATGCCATGATCCGCTACAAATGGTGCCCAAACAGGGACATTAGAATGCAGCGTTATTGGGAGAACGCTTGTGCCGGTGGCGGAACCCAACTGAACCGACAGGAAGCAGCTGCAACGTTATTCGGAATTTGACGCGTCCATCACCACATCTAAATATAGAATCTCTTTTTTTTTTCCCCTTTTTTCTCAAGCTAGTTAATTATTCCAATATATGTTTTCAAGGAGTAACAATGCACCTGCTGAGCCAGCCTGTGTCATCCTGTTGCTATAGAAATTGCTCAGGATACGCCTCCTGGCAGTGTAATCAGCTTATCTCCCTTTAGACATCAGGGAAAGGACAAAATAGAGCATTTTTGGTTTGCATTTTTTATTTAAACAATTCCAAATTCATAGATACAGATGTGTAGTTCCTCATGGAGACAGTACAGCCTTTGGAGGACAGTTATACACTGGCTGCACACAGCTCCTGCTCCACACTGCATCCCAGGGCAGCCACAGGTCTGCCTGGGGTTCATCATACAAAAAGCTAGACTCCTTTGACATGGTCCTTGTACCTCTTTCTTTTCCTTTCTTTCTTTTCTTGCAGTTAAATTAGAAGTTTGAAATCACTGTGAGATGGAGACCAACAATGTTTAAAATAGTATTCATTTTTGGAACAGTATCAGGTTCGAGTATCAGCTACTTTGAAAAAAGAAAAAAACCCCAAACTCATAGGAATAAATATAAAAGATTCAGGTTTGTACAGTAGCCCAAACTCCATTTGTTTCAAGTAGCAAAATATTCCCTGTTTAAGATTGTTGGTCTGGAAGTTATTTTTCTGTTTGATAAATGATATAAGTCCAAAGATAAAGAAGCCCTAAAGAGTACAAAAAGCTTTTAATTTCAACTTTATTTGAACTGTATTGGTATAGGATGTGTTTCTTGCTGTGTGTTTTTCTTAGTATGCTCCTTGCACAACACAGGGCTGATCCCAAGTGGGACTTGTATGCACTTCTCCAACAGAAATAAAAAACTGGATGTGAACCTAAAAGGGGGAGGTTGGGAATTGGATTCTCTCAGTTTTTGCCAGTTCTGCTACTACTGCAAAGTTCTAGTTCCTCCTATTTTGAACGGATTTGATTAAAACCACAACAAACTAAACCAAACCCCTATTTTCTCTTTGTCTAAATTCTTTTAACTTCTAAATGTAGTCTTGCTGAAAAAATGTTTACTCTTAAGATTGGTTCCTAGATGATGGAAACTATTTGCAGTGGAGAAACTATGAATAACACTTGTTTGCTCTTTGTGAAATACCTGTAGAGAAGTGGGAGCTCAAGTCACAAGACTTTCTTTCTTGATCAGATGCATTTTTTACCCCTGCTTTATTCTCTAGGTCAGATTGTTGATTATAGAAAAGTAGATTTAATGGTTGTCCATACCCAAAATTACCGTGTGTCTTCCAACTGTGATATTGACGCCAGGTAATATGGCATCTTTAAATAAATTGGTTTTAAGCGACCATCAGGGTCCAACAACAACTTCAATTGTGCGTGGTCAGCTCTGGATGGTCATGTGAGGAGATAAGCTTCCAGTGCGAGATGTTAAATGTCACAGGAACTGAAATCCAAGCTGAATCTGGGAACTGCAGTTCTTTTAGTGTGAATATAAGAAATTGTAACTGAAACAAATTAAATGGTAATACTAGTTTCATTTGCTATGTTTTAAATGGTATAAACTATGTGCGGAATGTTGAAGGCAGTTAACGTTAGGGGATTCATCTAGAAAACCATGCAAAAGGATACTTCAGATTTCTGTAAAAGACGATCTTCACTGCTGACAAATGTTACACTTCTTATCATAAATAGAAGCCTGTATTCTGTTTTCCTCACACAGTCCAATTACTTAATATGATCCTTGAGTTGTAGGAAAAAAAAAAAATATAAAAAGCAGAAATCTGTTCAATGATTGGACTGTTTGTCACAGAATAAGGCCCAAACCCTGAGGGTTGTTTCCTCCATGATGACCATGTAGAATCTGTGTTTTCATGGACATGGACCATCAGCCACAAAGGTTGTCTCTGAGAAAGGACGATGAAGAAACAAACCCTGAGAACACAAAGTCCTAGAAAAACAGATGACTTAAACATTGTTGTGGCCATTTCAGCCAGCTGATGACCATCTGAGATCCCACATTCATTATTATTTCAAACTGAAACTCTTGTTTCTAGATCACCCCTCCATCAGGTAAAAGTCACGGGAAAAGGAGTTCAATCTTCTATCTCCTGCTTTAAAGCAACACCATTCCCTTTTTGAAGAGAATACAGGTGTATACATGTGTGTGTGTGTGTGTGTGATAGAGAGGGAAAATGCCATTTATAGTTTTCTGAAAGTTTCTGAAGTTTAACTACTTTTTTGATCCTTTTACCTTAAAAAACAGTGTGTGTTCCAAATATTATTTGCATGTTGTACATATTTCTTGAAAGAAGCTGATGGTGATGAGGAGGGGAGCTAAGGAAAGACACAATAATGATAATAAATGTGAGATTTAAGGAAGAAGCCTTCTAAAATGGCACTTTGAAGATGTACATCTTCAAAGCAAAGTCAGAATCTTCATTGTCTGAACTGTGAGAAATACTAAAAAGCTGTGGCACTTAGCTCAAGTAGGATTTGTGAGTGCTTACTAGTTTCTCCATGTAGATTGACATGCTTTATTACTAGAATATTCCCTGTAGGGCCACATCTATGTGGGACATTAATAATTTAAGCCTATGCATGTTCTACTACAGTCTTTAATCTACAAATACAAGGAACAGACATACAAGGAATAGTACAAATAACCTCACTGCAAATTCATAAGCTAGATGGCCTGATTTCCAACTAATTTGCCCTTATTACCCATGCATGGAGTCACTAGAAGATTCCTTTTTTAAAATTTCAGTCCTTGAAATTGGATGTTTTTTGCCTTGGGGAAACATATTAGTCTTAGATAGGGTCTGCACCCCAAAACTAAAATCTTGCAAGCTGCTTCTTTGTTTATTTCTGGTGTACTGTGATTTGCTTTATTTCTTCACTATCTGTGAGTCTTTTGGTATGCATACCTTGCTGGACCTAAGAAAGTTTCAAGTTTTGCAAACTCCCACAAACCTGACAACTATTATCTGGAAAAAAGGTTACTGATCAAGAGCAAAGTTACACAAATTATCGAGTTAAACAAAACCCAGTGAATGTGATCAGGAGATCTATATTCAAAGCACAGAGCTCATATTTCCTTGTCCAAAGACTGAACTAAATGTTTCTATTGGCAAGATAATGACATTCAGTGTCTGATCATCAGCAAGTATCTATCTCTTCCTTGTGGGAATTTTTGTTTTTCCATTCCATTGGTCTACAATTTTTATAATTGCAAATTTGTCTGTTAAAAATTTAACCTTTTTTATAAGTCTCTCTTCTACATACACAGAAAACTTGTTTACTGTACAATTTTTAATTAAATATTTAAAGACTTAGGTTCAATAAATGTTAATTGCCAAGTAACTCAGAACTTCCATATAAACTAGAACAATAATTGACGTTACAGTGGTCTATCACATGGAAAAGATGAAGTTTTACAGGTTTAAAATAATGTGTATAGTTTACAATTTCACGTTGCCATTTAAGCATCCTTTTATGAATTTCATCAGTAGAAACTATATTATGCCACGTAATTTCACAGGAATAATGGGTAGCCTCCATAGGAGCTTCTTTAATTGCTGATATACAGGGCTAAAGAAAAGCACAGCATGCAATTCAGAGGGAAATCCCAAAGGCTAAGTATTGTATCATTTAATAGTTTAATAGATAACGCTTGTGATACCTTAGAAGTACATGGTGATGTTTTAAGTTCTTCCAAAGTCAGAAGAAATTGACTTTCTAGATGCTGGGTGTTTTCTAGGAATATGAAGTTGTTTAGTAGTGGTTACTAGCACCATTAGCAGCATTTGTTGTTATCTTTTTCTTGATGACTGACTCCTGTGAGTTGGCATCTGAGTCAATCAACTGATACAATGAGAGCATGATGTATCAAAATAGGGAATTGTCGTGCTGCAGATTGCAGTGAGTTATCTAGTGGGATAAACACAAAAGCTATCTTTAGGTCTCCTAATTTGGTATTATTCTGCATTTTTCCAAGTTCAAATGGCTGCAGGGTGGTATAAAGACTTCTGAGATGATACAAAACATTTGCTTCAAATGACAGAAAATCATTTTCAGAAGTTAGTGAGTAACTAGTTATATAGAATAGCAGGTCATCCCTTGGTGAATACTCAATGTCAAATTTAATACATTATTTCTCAGAAGTCCCTTTGTTTATGATATTTAAGGCTATAGCTATAGATTTTCCAAAGCAGCTGATTGAAAGCCTAGAAGCTCTGGCTGTCCTTCGATTTTGCTTAACATAAACTATATACACTATGGTTTTCACTTTAAAAAGCCTAAATTACTGACATCTTACCAGCTTTAAAAACATCTTCAAATTTAGTTCTGCCAATTTCTTCTAGAGACGGTTTCTCAGAAGGTATTTTTTCCATAACAGAAAGACACAATGACCTTTCTGCTTAACTATTTGGGACAAAGTCAATTTGTGCTCCATCTCCTGCAAGTGTAATTGAATGATCACTAGCCTGAACTCTAAGTTACATAATTGTAATTAATTATACCACAACTGACCTGCAGCTCTGCTTCTCAATCCTCCCTTATGCCCTTCTCAAACTGGGACCCCACTAACAGACAAATGATACTCTTCACTTTTAAATACAAAGCCTAAAATATCAGTTTCTCTCAACAATAAATACGAACACCAACTTTTAAATATAAACTTCTTCCTACCATTTTTGAGGTACATTGTTTCTTTGCTGAAGCTACATTAACACCAACTATAGTCCAATGCTGGAAAGCAGAAGTCTTTGTAAAATCCTGACAGGACAGCATGAAGAGAAAGCATAAACTATACTCAAGTAGAAAGCTGATGTGGGAAATTCTGACTGATGCCTGAATGTGACTGATAAGCAGGTGAAAAGCAGGATGAACAATGTCAACTGTGGCTTAAAATAGCCCAGACAGGATGAGAGAACAGTAGGATCTGTTGAGGATGGGTCAATGCTTTGATAGCATTTCTAAATCAATGTCACAGCCTCCTGATGGCTATACAGCAAAGGACTTAAGAAGTCACAGAAGTCGTTTCCTGTTAAGCCAACTTGTGAGTTTCCTCACTATTAATAAAGACCCATTTTTAAACAAAGGATAGGCTGCTATGAACTAACCTCTGTATTTGACAACGGCTAGTATGTATGTTCTTAAATAGGAGGCATACTCACGGGCAGTTTATAGACACTGTTTTCAGCTCACATATTGTAAATCCGTTACACAGATTTTTTTTTTTTTATAGCTCACACAGCAGTCTTTATATGCAATGGAAAGTCCAGAGCTTGTGAAGCATCACTGAAAAAGATGAAAAGTCAGAATTTTAAAAGGCAATATTCTGCATTTTTATATTTCTTTCAGACATCAGACACAGTGTTTGACGAATGATGAACACTCATACGGATAACATATGATTTAATGACTCACAACACCTCAAAGGGTGGCACTACAGTTTACATTGTACTGCCTATGACAAAAATAGACTACATTTTAGATTAAAGCACAGGATATTCTGGTTTCAAAAATTAATAATTATATATTGGTAGAAATGTTCCTTCTTAGGCTATTGTGAATTTATTGAGTCAGTGGGCTTGCTCCTGATTTAGACAGTGATAAAAAAGAATCTGGCCAAGAATTTCTATACATTTGTGTTAACCATATTTGTTTTCTGTGTAATAAAATTGTCCTAGTTTGAGTGAGAACAGAACTAATTCTGTTCAGTGATTTTCCTTTTCACCTCAGTTCTTCTAACTAACTGCACTTTCTGAAGGTAGCAGCCTGTTCTCACAGACAGTGTCTGCTTCTAGCAGTGAT
>WUAM01000359.1:632595-673721 GCA_024336885.1 Actenoides hombroni | reverse complement strand
TAATTTCATTTTCATTAAAGCTGTTCTAGTTTCCTTTTCTAATCGCTAAGTCTCTCTCCCTTATTCCCTTTCTCTTTTCCTTTGGGGAGGGAGGGGTGTTAGTGGAGAGCATCTGTGATAGATCTAAGGAGCCTCCCTGATCCTAAACCATGACAAAAATGTAAGAGCGTGATGGATTTGAAATGACCTTGATGGCATAAATTCCTTCTTTTTACATCAAGCTTATGCTGTATCACAAAAATACACAAGCCGGAAAGGTATCTATAATTTAAGAAAACATTACTCTCTTCCAGATACTGCACTTCTAAGGGACTGCTCTGTATCAGTGAAATATTGAGCTGAATCTTAACAGGTAGTGTGAAGGGGGCATCTCCAGCACATTGCAAACCCTGATAGGCACCACTTGCCTGGTGACAGTAGGTGCAACTGCAGTGTCCTTTCTCAGCTCTTTCATGATGCCCTGCTGCTCAGAAGCTTCCTAGAGAAACAATCTCTGCCCACCATGCAGGCATACAAAATCTGTTTCTCCTCCTAATGAAGTACATGGGTTATCTTTGTGTGCTTCAGCCTGCCATACCCCAGCTAACTCCGTGAGAAAGCCTCCTTCTGCAGCCCAAAATTTCAGTTCAATCTCAGCCCAGTGGCAGTCAAAATCTCTCTCAATACCTCTTTTCTTCCCTGCCTACCCCTAGTATTGGAGGTGCACTTTCACTTTTGATTCTCATTTGGGGTCTGCTTCATTTCTAAACCAATGAGGGTGGCTACAAAGTAGTTTTGGACTAAGCATGAAGGACTATAAGATGGTGTCTGAACAGTTTAGGGGAAGGGTATGATACTCTGATCAAGCAGGTGGGAGGCTCTAAAGCTGCTGCTCTCTAGGCAAACTATTTCAAAATACCCCAGCAAATGGGGGCTGACCTACCTCTCCCATGTTTGAAGATAAAACTATTACAGCAATCTCTGGACTGTAGATCATGTTCATATTGGTACATATCATGTATAGGTATGCTTCTCCAACAGCAAGCTTAGGAAAAGTCAAACATTTCAATAATCTAAAAATTTAGTAGATATAGCTGAACAACATACGAATGAAACAAATGTTTGGAGGTATTAAATGCAGTATGTTGGATGGCTGCATGCTAGGGTCTTGGAAGGCTGTTAACAGTAGCTTCACATAAAAGCCTTGGGCAGTTATGGTGCCTGAGGATTTAGATTTGGAAGAAAATCCCACAGATTTGGCTTTGTTGGAATAAGTTTGCATCAGTGTTCAACACAGAATAGAACACAGTGTAATTTGGCAGAAGCACAGCACTATGCATTTTATTTCAGGACATTTCATTTTTTGTCTGTGACAATTTAAAAATAAAAGCTGTGTATTTTTGGAGGGGACTTAAAAGCTAGTGTTGAAAATTTGTAATTCAGTCAAAAATATTTTGGGATAATGTTTTGTGCTTTCATAGTTAATCTTGAATGCACTTATGTTCATATCCAGCTCATTCTTTTTCATGTGCATAGTGTCTCTTTACTTGATCAGCAAGAATCAACCTTTATAATTTTGGAGAAAAGCAATGATAGAAAGAAATGCTTATCTTCTGTTTCTCTTTATGTGTTACAATTGCTATAAAATACTGTCTTGAGCTACATTATTGCAGATAATAATACAAAATGAGCTATCTAGAATGGTTAAATCATCTAACTTTCTAAATCTGTCCTTTCAGGTAAGAAGCTTTATATCTAAGGGGATAAGCCTGAGGCATATTTTATTGTTATAAAACCTAGTTTAATACCACATAAAGTTCTAATATTTCTTTTGAATCTCAGTAACTTTAATTTTAAATTATTTTAAATGCCTTGTTTACTGATGAAAAATCTTTATATTCAGGCTGTTTCAAATGGATTTAAAGAATTCATATGATTTATCCTTACATTTGATGCAAAACACACTCTGTGGAAAACTGGTTCACAACTTTGACATTAATCATGTTTGTATGTTCTTTAAACACTAATCTACCTGAAATTTAACAGATTGTTCCTTATCCAAGTCAATTAAAAAAAATGCATCTAAAATTAGTGCCTCACCTGAACAGGCTGTTTATGTCTTCTATTTGAAGATCTAGCTATTTAATTGCCTTCCTGTTTAAATAGTATTTGGTGTTAAATAAGTCCTGTTTGTTGACACAGCATAGATAAAGTCCTGCAGGTGGAGACAAATAGTGTTTTGAAAGGATCTGCACACATGTCTATGGTGCTGTAACTTTTTTTAATATATTTGATATAATTTAAGAAATGCTGTAGAGTAACTGACTGGATCTAGCAAATATGGGCTTCATATAGGACACCAACCCTGATGAGGACGCAGTTTGGTAAGGTAAGGGGAGTCTTAGCAACAGATCTTCATGGAGAGTCGTGCTCTAGGCTCAGTTGTTAGCAGGTTTGGACATGTTGCAGTCTTTGATTGGCACATATTGAAAGCATAGGTACTTAGGTACATATACCTAGGTGAACTAGGTATCTGGAAAGTAGCTGAAATTGAAGCTTGTTTGGCTCAGAATAGCAAATGAAAATTAATATGTGAGAAGTTTACTGATTAAAGTAGACTTTGATTAAAATTAGGGAAGACACTGCTGAAGCGTGAATTATTTGTGTCACTATAAATGTAGAGAATTAATGTTGAAATGGCTGTGTAAGGAGGGAAGTTGTTAATGAAAGCTATACATTTTGGGATGGTATTTCAAACTTTAAAAAGTTCCCAACCTACTGATTCTAGTCCAGGGAAATGTTTCATTTTACTCCTGCAGCCTGTATTATCAGAAGTTACCACTACATGTCCTGTAACTCTTGTTTCTTGCACACATAAACAGGACAGAGGCAGCGACATGGAGTTATAGATCCACTTACTTCAGTAGCCAGTCTCTGACAAGCCTCCAAGGGTGGATGCAAGGTGAAAAACAGAAGAACAAGGAAAGAAAATATGATGTATTTTGAGCACCCTCCCCAAATCTATGATTCAGGAGTAGCTTCAAGAGTCTTTTTGCCTCTAACCAACAGAATTTGGTTTAAGAACAAACATACTCTGCAAAGCTTTGGAGAAAAACTTGATACTCATTTTTCTTTCCTTACTTTGAAGTCTGAGTTTAATCTTTTCTTATGGAATTGTTGACAATCCTTTTTTAGTTAGTTAAGTATTTTAATAAGGATCACGATCTTTTAATCTCATTGCTACATTACGATGTTCATTCTGAGCTTTACAATGCTGAAAAACACTGAACCTAACAACTTCAGTGCACTAATATGGATTGTGGTAGGACACATTTGTAGGCGGGTCAGTAGGACTCTTCCACTGTCAATATACCTCAGCAAGTACGGGAGAAGAAATAAGGAAAATAAATGTTCCACTGACAACTTGGTGCAGTTAATACATTCTTTTTTCCCTTCTGTGTTTATTTTTCTGGATTTCTCCTCTGTGCATTTCATGTTTGTTATTTGATCTGTAATATGGCTGCAAGGTATGACCGTGTGCTGCGCACACTCACCTTAGCTTGCACTGAATGAACTATCAGCTCTGTCAAACTGGAACTCTTCCTGGATAAGTGTATGCGTCTCAGTAAGATCAGTTAGCCAGCAGGGAGTATTTGCTGCTTGGATGTTTCTGTGTTTTGTTACTTCATACTTGCAGACATCTAACAAATGAGACTGATCAGTATTTTAAAATAGGCTGCATTGTGTATTCTGTTTTATTACATTTACTTGCTTCCAGAAGGGAATCTGTACAGGACAAAATATAAATCCATCATGCTACAATTCAATTATTTAGTTAAAATCATGCTTCTAGTTTCAACAGATGGGAAAGAATTTGGTACTTAGGTATCACCTAATTCAAAGCTCAGCAGACATATTTTGATTTATAACAGCTGGCGTCAGGTTAGATCTCTGACCTGAACCTGTACTTCTAAAGAGTTTGAACATTTCAAGCTTGAACAACTTTTAATAGCATCAACCCCATGACCTAGAAATACAAATATACTTTGAACAAAAGTGAGACAAAGCACAAGAGTGAAGAAATCCTACATCCATAGGGAGATTCATATTGCATTTTTGTCTTCTACAATGCAAGTATTTTTAATCCTATAAAAATCCCAAGTGATTGCAGTGTGTTGAATAGGTATACATAATTTTCTGAGGGATCAAGGCCTGTAGAAAACAAATGATGGAAAGGAAAAAGATTAGAAACATGTTATTTTGCAGAACTGGTTCCCCATGAAAGGTATTGAAAGCTTCTTGGCTGTTTAGGATGCAAGCATATGACTGCAAACTGCAAAACTGCAAAGCAAGTTAAGCTGGGAAAGCTCTAGTGAGAATTTTCAATACCAGAACTGATATATTAAAGTTGGTGTTTACATGTTTCCATCTGTCTTTATTTCACCAACCACATGGTTTGGCAACAAACAAACTTCTGACTCTTTTTTTTGTTCTGTTGTTTAATGTATCAGAGTGTATGTGCCTATATTACCTAGAGCTTGTACATTAGGCCTTTTAAATAGCAAAATCTGTTCCAATAAATCAAGGCTTCTCTAACTTAGCTGGACAGCTGGCATCCCTGTTTATGGCTTTAGAGGAAATTTGAAAACATCTGTGTCTGATGAATTACCATAAATGCACAGTGGCTCCTGCAGCAGGAATAGTTCAGAGGTACTGATAGCTGGTAATAAATAATTAATGAGCACCAAAGTAATATCTTTCTTTTATTGCTGGAGTTGGAGTGAGAACACAGTGCAAGCCATAAATCAAACCTTTCCTTAAAGTTAGTATTTTCCATTTATCTGACTTTTTGTGCTGATTACCAGCCAGAACAGCTCAGGCAGTGCAGAAAAAATGGTCCCCATCTTGCACCTCCTAGTGACATCTGTAATCCTTACTCAGCTGAATAGTCTTCCCACTTAAGACAAGGGAAATGCTTGGATGCTCAAGGAGTCTTCCTACATGCAAGATTTGCAGTGTGGGTGAAATGATTCTGTTCCTTCTCTCAGTACTTCTGAAATATTCATTGTGTAGACAGCTCAAAAGTCAGATTTCCCTTGTTTCTGCCTTGTCATTTCTTGTTTACATAGTGCATGTTTATGAGGGTAGAAAAGGAACTTTCAGAGGTTTTTTGATAATGACTGAGGTAAGACTGAAGAAGACTCTGAACTGCATGGTTCCATAAAATATTTAAGTTGCCAAATGTATTGGTGGCAGAAAGTCAGCTGATCATGGTTTGGCGGTATGTGCTGCCAGATGCTTGTGTACATTGTTCCATACAAGGAGGGTTACATTCCTTTGGTATATTGAAGCACTTCAAATTGTTTGATGAAAATGAAGTATTCAGGTTTTTCCCCCCCAAAATATATACTTCTCTAATGTTACAGTAAGGATTATGGACAAGAAAGATTGATTTTCCTCAGATGGAAGTCACAATGATGTGACTTCAGCCCTTTGCCTTAAGCTTTTTCAAGTATTTATTCTTAAAGGAGTCTGTGTCATCAACCTTAAATTTTACTGTATTGCAAATCTGTTATTCCTGCTGACTTCAGCAAAGCTGCTCACAAAGTAACATACTGTGGTCTCACACATCTGTAGAGAATTTCCTTACTTCCCTCTAATGTCTCCTCCTCTTCTCAAGGAGCAGGTTGTACATTTGTGCTCCAGCCTGAGCACAAGCTCCTGCTTGTCCCCAGAAAAGTCTGCCATTCTCTGACATAACATCAGCTGTCAATTAGATCTTTTAAGAATCTGTTTTGAAAGAATAGAGTTCTTTCCCCATTGAGTACCTCAAGATATTAAAAACTTTTGCTTCATTGTGACTTCTTGGTACTGTCCATATCATCTCTGAAGGACTTAGGAAGTGTTAATAAAATGGTACGCTCTAGCAAGATGATGAATACTGTTAAAAGCTTATTAATAAGCTTTAATGCATTCATATTTATGGGTACATATGTTAGGGGACTTGATTTTTTGGAAAGGACATGTGAGTTACTCTGAAAATTCTATTATATTCCACAGGCATTAGTTTGAAGTGTACTTTCCCCGAGATCTTTGCTAATACTCTTTGGAGCAGTTCCCTTCAAACTGCCAACTGGGGATGGAGCCCATAAAAAAAACCAAACTGAAATTGTGCTGTCTGCTTTCTGATAATAGAAGGACACTGGGAGCATCTGTAGACTGTTTTCGTTTGAAGGTCACATGAAAAACGGTAATTATTGCTCTTTTTTTTTTCTGACATGAAGCCCAAGTTTGATACACAGCTGTCATGGCTGTTAACATGTGTGCCTCAAATTTCTACTCAGATTTCCTTACTTTGTGTTTTGCTTTTGTCCATGGAAGGAATCCTAGTGCAGAGGTGATGTGCTAACTGGTAGCTGGTACAGGTTAGCTTTTGTGAATAATCAAGGACACTTGGAAAAGGCAGTTACTACAACTGGCAGGATGACAGCTCAGGAGAAGCTCCTGGCTGAATGAAGCAAAAACAGAGGTGGAAGTGAGCATGGATGGTTGGAAGCCTAATGGAGTAAGACACCTAGGAAAATATCTTCATAAGAACTGTTTATATGCTGGCTTTATATTTACTTATTTAAGCATAATGCAGGTTTCAGGTGCTCAGATTTTTTAAGGTGGCTTAGGGAAATCAGTTGAATTTTTACACATATATGTGGTAGCAATATCAAAATTAGACCCCTCCATTTGCATAAATTTGCTTGTGATGGAGCTATAAAAATAAAACAAGAAATTCACACGTGTTTCTTCCAGAAGTAACAGTTCTGAGTAAACAGCAGTGCTTAAAAGTGTGCCAGATTGTAAATGAAAAAATAAATCACAGCCCTTTAGGTTTGCTAGACAATGGCTACTATTGGTTCACTAAAGTAACCCTGGTTTCACCCACATGAACACCATGAGAATTCATCCTGCTGTTTTACTAATGGGAATTGATTGTGTGACTATCATAGAAGGTTTCAAAATCCTCTACTCATGATGAAGAAGGCCCAAAGCTCAAAAGAATGATGCTCTGACATGTATTGTAGCTGGGGAATGCCTGGCAAGGCTGATTTCTTAATATCTATATACAGCTTCTGCATTTCTATTATGGACATGTCATTCATATAGTGACAGTACAGAGGACAGACAGGAAAGGCAAAGAAGGGTCAGAGGGTTCTTAAATTAAAAGAGCTCTGTGACACGTGCCTGGAAGTGCTATTGCTCTAGGTAACAAAACTGCTTTCAGCAAGGGTTAGGATATTTCCTGAAGTATGTCACTAATTGACTTGTGCAACATCTCTTTATGTCACAGCAGTTCACTCACTGCCCTGACTGTGAGAGTGGGAGCTACACTGTGTGAAGTATCAAAATGCTTCAGATGCTAGAGGAGCCTTTCATGCATGACAAACATAGATAGGACTTCTTTCTCTGATTCATTGGGCACGATGGCAGAGGCTTCACTGAAAAAAAAGAAAGAAGAAAGAAGAATAAACGGTTTGAATCAAATATAACTGCAGAAACAGGAACCCTTGGAACATACTCAGAGCTTCCTGGGGTTGCTGGGAGTCTTTTCCTTGGTTTTAATGAGCACTGAATCAAACTGTTTTTCTTCTGATGTGTTTCCCTCTTGCTCCAAATTTCCTTGCCAGGAATGCTCTTTGAGGCCATGATTGCAGAAAGTGTTCTAGAGAGCACATATACATGTTCACATATTCACTTCAAAGAAAAATTAAACAAATGTTGAAACTCTTGATTGTCATCAAATATGTTTGAAATGCTGTATCATTAACCTCTGTAACTCTCTGATACTTAGCAAAACTCTCAAATTTATATGCCATCATAGTACAATATGGGATATGAACCTACTTTAACATTTGTAATGGACCAGTTCAATCAAATTACTTTACTGTGCTGTTCAGAGCCCAAAGCATCAAAAAATTTACAAATAAAAAGGAAGCTACAAATAAAGTGACTTTTGTGATTTTTACTTTCCATGTATCTCCTGTTGATATGGAGCTTATTCAGGATATGATGGTATTTTCAAATTTAAATATCAATAAGTAGTCATTTAAATCAATATTCTGATGCCCAAGATAAAGGACTCTGGCTATCAAAAATGAAAAAATATTTTTAATGCATTATGGATTGTTTGTTTACGTCCAGAACTCCCAAGCAATGGCTTTGTGCACAAACTCCATTTTTTGTGTGAAAGACAGTTCTGCATCTTCACTTAAGGGCTCTAGGAAGCACTAGCCATTGGTTCTGAACTTGTACTCCTTCAGGTTCAGAAATATTCATGTTTGAGCACATACAGGGAGAAAAGTCGGGTTTTGATGAAATTAGCCTCCATTCACCTTAACAACCAATAAATAGGAAACTCTGTAATTCATGCTATGTGTTATAACCAGGTCAGTACCTGAGGCACATGCTCCAGCAACTGACCCTGCTTTAAACTGGTAAATTCTCAAGATGAAATGTTTTTCTGCTAATCCCAGGTTTAAAAACTCAGCCATTGTCAACATTTTGTTCTGTAGAGTGTTTCAGATACTCTTCTCTTTAAGCAATTATACAACCCTTGGGATTTTTTTTCTGCTTTCCCATTATAGGCTTTCTGTTAGCCTTTGCCCAACAGGATTTATATTCTCACTGGTACTGACATTCTACATGTTGTCAAGTGACTGCATAAGCATTATAAATAAAATCACAAAGTCTCCAGAGTTTTGTATCATTTACTAAGTGAAAATTAACAGAAGTACATCTGTCATTGGCTGTGCAACAGGATATGTGAATTGGCGCTCTCCTAATTGCTATGAAGGCTGACAATACTAATCAGGGATTTGTTAGTAATCACTAAAAAGCAATGTGATGTGATGTCACCCAGTATAATCCCCAAATTTATTTCCTGCCCATCTTCTTCATGACTAGTGTCAAGTTTGCTAATTGTTCATCTCTCTCCTATCTCCCTTTACTCACCTGCTTTTTTTATTCTTTTGAATGTAATCAGAAGTCTATTATTACTGTAATTAACTGAAGCACCATGAAAGAGTGTGTAAGGCAATTACCCTATGGCAGACACTAACAGCTTTTATCAGGTACTTATACATCATTAGCAATACTTACAGCATGTTTCTAATTTCTCAGAGTATGGAAGGTGTGAGTTTGCATGGCCATATTGTCAGGAGATGCTATATCAGTAGTGCATATGAGACATAGGTTTAGGCTCATGATCATAAATGAAATCTGGACATGAGAGCAAGGACAACATTCATCAGTACAGATAATTTTTTCAGGTAATTCTAGTTGTAGATGAGTAACCTGCTCAGCAAACACTACTTGAAGAAGCAAAAAGTGTTTAGACTCTGAGGACATCATTAGTTCTAGGAACTGCCAAATCTGATATCTCAATAGAGGTGAGGTTGCTGAAGTTCCATGTACAGAGGCTTAGTCAGTAATGAGGCTGAGCATGTGTTCCCAGAAGGTTTGTGTGCACACATACACAGTACACATGTATATATACTCACAGTCAGCCACACAGATTAACACAGAAAAAAAACAAACTCAAGCATGAACAGCATCAACACTCTCATCCTGTTCCTTTCTCTGGATGATTGGGACAAAGGCCTTTTACTGGGAAATATATTTGTTTGTTTGTTTTGGTTTATATATGTATATATGTATGTATATGTGTACAATGTGAATCACAGATGTCCCTCGATCCCCATCTCCCTGGCTTCTGGCACCTGGGCATGTGAGCCCTTGTGGCACTGTCCTGGGTTTGGATAGGATAGGGTTAATGCATTCAGCCCCACTCAGTTGCTGGAGCTCAAATGTACACATGTGTTCATGCATACACACACATATGCATCATGTATCCCTCCCATAACTGGATTTACATGTCCAGTCTACTCACAGTCCAGGCCCCTGTATCCCCTGGACACACAATTGCCTTGCACACAGAGACACACACACATGTAAGTGTAATGGTGGGTCCAAGACTAAGGACCTTAGAGTAGTCAATTCCCAGGCACCATGGTATCTCCAGCTGCTGGTGTCGACCTCTTGGTTCCTCCAGTAGCCTGTCTTCAGACTGCTTTGTTCTCTCCAGTATCCAGCCCAGGCTTATAGCTGCAACAATATGTGGTTCCTAAGCCACTTATCCTAATCACCAAAGAATTACATGTGATGCTTACTAGTGATTATGCACTAACATTCACATTCACACAACATGTCCTATGGCCTTTGTAGTTGCTGGCACCATGGAATGTATGAACTATGGTCTGACTTCCAGCTGTTGACACTCAGACCTCCATACTCACACATGCACACAGAAGAGATGATCTCCATACTCACAGAAATAATTAGCATAGGAGTTTAATAGCAAGACAAACTGTTGAACAGGTGAACATCACAGCCAGGCCAGCAACCTGTTTGCTTATGACTTTATTCTCCTATCCCTCTCTTTCCCTGCACTTTTTCTTCCTCAGATCACCACTTCTCCCTTCTTTTCCTGTCTTTAGCTTATCCCCTAAAATCCATGTCAAATACATTGTTTAATCCTGAACTGCTCTTCCTCTGCATTGCATAATGAGCCCCATACTCAAGACGGTGATACATTTAGTTAGTCTCCCATGTTGACTGGTGATGGTGGGTGCCAGCCCCCGCCCATGGGTTGATCTCTTTCCTGAGATACACTCAGAAGGCACTGGGACATGATGTCTTTTTTGCTGATTAGGTTATTGCCGTTATACCTCTGTGCTCTTTTGTGTTTGTGGAGATGAGCTTTTAATCACAAGAAAGGTAAAAAAAATTAAAGAATATATATATATAACAATCAGAAAATTTTTAGCTAGTTTGACTAGCTAACAAAGTGAAATTATAGTCCATACCTTCAGAAGGTGCTGATGAGTGTTCCACAGTACCTATACGCTTTTCCAGACTTTCAGCCTAAAACTAAGAAGTAATGCTGACTGGGAAAAAGTGCCCTTTCAAGCTGCTGAATCGTACTTGTCCAGACAGATTAAGGGTACTTTTTTTGCTTCTGATACTGTGTGACCATCAGGAGCCATGATGCTCAATACATCATAACATACCCCTGTGCAAAAAACCAAACCTCTCAGCTGTCTTAAACTTCTATATTATTCTTCTGCACTGCTTTTGCAGTAGATGAAACATTTTCCCATGTGGAATTTTTAATATCTAGTCTGTGTCAGCATCAAAAGCATGCTAGAATGGAGCTGAAAGGAAAAATATTTTACAACCAATCTGCAGTTAAAACCTTGATGCATAATCATTCACAGTGAATAGGATTTGTTCTTGCAAGCCTTTTTATAAAGCACGTGCCTAGATATTATCTGTATTGAGGAACAGTGCATAATAAGATGGTGTCACTTTTTTCTATTAAAGTGTTTGTGAACATATAAATAAAAGTTAGAAAAACTCCCCCAAAGATGGAGACTTCCCAGCCTTTCTGAGCAACCTGTTGCACTGTCACAGTGATAATTTTCCAGTCTGGGATTTCCCTTGGGGCAGCTTGTGTCTGTTGCCTCTCGTACTCTCACTGCAAATGCCCAAGAGGACTCTGCCTCTGTCTTCACTATAGTCTTTCATTAGGTAACTGAAGGCAACCATAACATTTCCCCTTAGCCTTTTTTCTTAGGGATGAACAAGTCTCACAATGTACAAAATCTCGTTTCAAGTTCATCAGTGCAACATGGCATATACAAGCTTGGTCCTTAAACCTGCTACTTGCTTTATAAGAGAGTCAACCTCTGACTTGAGATCAAAACCAAATGTACTAATACTTGGGATCTGTAAGAAGCCTGTACAATGGTGAAATCACTGGGCAGCTATGTGAGTATGCAGTATAATTTTCAGAAAAGAACATTAACTCCTCTGAGAAGCTGCCTGCTGTTTGGGTGTTATGTAAAGTTTCTAAGGATGATTCTTCCATAAGTGCCCTTTTAGCGGACATAGAAAATTGCCAGTTGTACTTCTTTGCTTCAGAGAGAGTGAATTGGATCCAAAAGGCATTCAAGTGTCAGTACAGAGTAGGAAAATGTAAGTAAATGAATGTCACAGAATGTGTATCACAGGGCAGCAAATGACCATGGTTACTACAGGCACAGATCTCCAAGTTGCCATGAATATCATCATATTAAACCAGATCTTGAATTCCAATATGAATTTGAGATGGAGGCATGTAATTATTATAGGAAAAAAAAAAAAAGAAGGGCATACAATTTCATGATCTGAGCCTACCCTCATAATAAAAATTCTGAATCTGGACAGTAAGGCACTGCTCTGACATCTTCCTGTTACATTAAGGGCTTCCTGCTGAAGCTTCCTATGTGGTTCATCATGAGCCTTACATAGTCTGTTAATATCTATAGTTATTTTACTGGTTTGCTTGAAGAAGTGCAGGTATTCAAATTTCATGCTGCACTTCAATAAAAAAAATGTGCTTTATATATTTCATAATCTGAACCATAACAATTTGTTCCAACCGAAAGAAAAGTTCAGAGTGAGCACACATAGCAGTGACATTTTGAGATTTATGAAGCTGGAGTTAGCTGCCACTGATGTGGAAAGAAAAAAAGCTATGAACAACTTGTCTATGACAGACTGCCCAATGAAATTCAGGAAGCGTTTATTGTCTCTTATTCATTGCTAAGCGTTTTAACATTGACATTTCTACAGCAAATAACCTGTAATTTGCAACTCTTGCATATGTTAAAAGAGTTTTTCAATGGAAAAGTATTAGCAATTACATTGCATGTTTGATGGCATCTCTTTTTGTAATTTCTGTATTGAGGTAATAACGGAGCACATGGAATGTTTCTCTGGTTTCTGTTTGGATATGCCTATTAAATTCTAAACAACCATCCTGTTCCTTCCCAGTCCTGTCCTGCTTACAGGCTTACATCTACGTATGTGGAAGACTTATTCTTTATTCTTACTTTTTTCTCTGTTCAGTTTAAAATTTGGAAGAATCCTTATTAACTATGCAGTTAATGTTTATATAGACTGTGTCATGGATACAGAAGAACAACATCTCCTGGACAGTGATGATCTTAACAGTTTTTGAAACTCAGGTCTTGTATATATTAAAAATTAAACATATTTTATAACATATGCTCTGAATTAGCAAAGTGTGCTGGTTTTGTAAACCATATTATATAACATGGAGTAAAAAGCAGAAGCAAGGAAATGCACTCAAGTTAAGAAATTGTAAGTCATCCAAGCAAAATAGACCCTAATTCCTTTGTTCAAGGTTGAATACAAACTGTAATGATCACTAACCAATTTATCCCATTTCTTAGTCATTCTCAGTTATGTTCAAATTTTTCCAAACCTTTTCACATTCTAAACTGGAAAGCCAATAAGACTGAGTTTGGTTTACTTAGGAAGGATGAAGTTTTCTTTGTTTTGTCATAAGGTAATAAAGCTTTATTATGTGCATGCATAGCTGAAACAGCACAAAATAATTTTATAGTAACTTAAATAAAATTCAGGTGGAAGTTTTGTGCTTTTGTCAGTCAGCCTGAATACCATAGAGTACCTTCTATTTTCCAAAAAACAATAGATAAACGGTTTTCTTCATGTTTATCAACAATGAGTAACATTCAAAGTAATTTTAAAAAGAGGAGATAACAGATGTTGCTTTATAAAACGTGTTGGCTTATTTTGAAAGCTGCTTTCAGAAATTGAGTTGATTGGGAAGATTCATAACCTGTGATGAACACTGTATGTAGGGGAATCTGATGGGAATGATGCCAAATGATTTCTGGTTTCAGGCTTTTCACAGAAAAATTAAACATTGAATTTTAATAAATAATTAAGTTCATATTTGTCCAGATAAAATTTCTACTTTTCTTATTCCCAGTTAAACAGAAAAGGTAACTTCTAACCAGATTAAAAGTCAAATGTAGTTACAAATACACAGTATAGAATATAATTAGCAGTTTATAAAGTCTTATTTTCAAAATGAGTATTTTAAGATATTAATCACGTTGTCTTCCTAAGGAACAGGTGCTTTGGATTCTACAGACCTGAGATACAGATAGAAGGATCTGGGATCCTAATACAAAATGAAGACAATGGCATTGGTAAAGCTACCACAGAAGGTAACTGATCGAGAGCACTTCCAGTCTCAGTAAGCTCAAGTCTGACTTTGCCTTTCTCATAGCACGTATAAGGAGATGAAGCATGGAAAGTCAGAATCTGAGTAAGGTAAAAGCAGACATACTCAGGCAGTCACGTGTGGGAAACCACAGCGACAGAAAGGCATTATGAAAGAGAAACATGTCTGATTAACGAGTAGAAAGGCAAAGAAAAGAAAAAAGCAAACAGCTGACAACTGAAATAGAAATCAGATAAAAAGACTCACAAGGAGAGCTCAAAGTACAATGAAAGTTGTGGTGAATGGCAAAATTACTTTGTGAAAAAGAAGTCCACTGCTAATTTGTCCTTTCTCTGAGGAGAACTGTCAGGAAAAGGAGACCTTTAACAAAAGAGAGTAAGAACAGTCTCACTTGGATAACTGGCATGCACTGTAGGTCAAAGTAATATGATTTACAAAACTCAGAGAAGTAATATTGACTTACAAAGCAGCAGGCTAAAGGTTACTTAATTAAATTAACCAACCACCCAGGATTCAGAAGGAATTGGAAAACACAGATGGAAACCTAGAGGAAGCTTTTGCTGATAGTAATTAAAATAAGTGGAAAATGGGCTTCTTTAAAAAAAGAAATTAAAAAATTACAATTTTATTGTTTGCCCATTTTTGATAGAAAGGCATGGTACCCCTCCTCTTTGTGTGACATGTAGCTTCCCCAAATGTTTCCAATATCAGCCATTGCTGGATAAGTACTTCAGCTAAATTCAGTAGATGCCTTTATATTAGCATATGAGTTTGTATCAGGAGCACACTTTTGAAAGCAGTCCTGTGATAGGCCTCACATACCCTGTTTTAGTTCACATTGCATGACTGTCTCGAAGCTCACTAAGTGGATTCCTTCTGGATGAAACTAAGCTGGAAAATGCATCCCAGGGGTTCATCTAGCGAACTCCAGTTGCTAACAAACATCCAAGCTGTGACACTGGACTAGAGGTGGTCTGCAGTGAAATTCTGAAATGCATTCAACTCATGGGCATCAGCCGGCAGCACCAATTGTTGTGCTGCACAAATCTGCTCCCACGGGGCTGCGCTATTTGCTAATATAGATATAGCCTTAGTGTTCACAGAGGTAGGCACAGATAGTGGATAAATGTTAGTATTTTAAGTTTTAAACCATGAGTACTGGAAGCAAATTAAAGGTCTTTGCTGAGCTAGAAGAAGAAAAAAAGAAAAAAAAAATTAAGGCTATTTGAAACTGCTGACTTTAGACATCTTGTTGTTTGAAAATAAGTCATATAGACTAACTGAGAAACAGACAAATAACTGAACATGAATAAAATAATTTTTTTCTGTGGACATTTTTAAACCTGACATATTGAATAGATTATTAGGTGATCTTTAACAGCAGTATATTTCACACTGTATTTGTTTGAGCTTCCTGTTGCCGTATTTATCCAGATATTTTAAAAGAAGTTGACTGATATGAAGGCAATAGTCAAGCAAAACAGAGGAAATAAGAAAGATATATGTTGAAGTTAAAGGTTTGCTGGCTGCTCTGTCCACATGTTTTTACTCACACTAGATTTTTCCTACACACAAATATTGAAAACTGTCAGGGCTTATTCTGACATATAGCAGCTTTTTCACTCTTCTAAGCACCAACACAATTCTTGCATCAGTTATTATATCTCTTGTACTGTTGTGAGAAGCACTGAAAACAAACTTTCACATGGGCAAAGACGATAATGAAGAATTATCTTTCTAGCATTTTCCATGTATTTGATTCATATCTCCAATCAAGAAACACTCACTGCTGTTATAAAGAAGTGCTCACTGTTTGTCAGTCTTATATTTGGACTTACTTGTGTCAGATGAAAGGCTGGAAAAAACTACAGAGTTCGAAATGTCAGCATCTCTGTTTTTCAGGGGGACAACCTGGCTTCCTATTTCAGGAAGGCAGTGGTTCTTCGTGAATTATGCTAAGGGAGCATGATTTCTCAAAGCTCCAGGGGCACATTTGTATCTATGTCTAGCCTGGCATATGCCTTCCTGCTGTGGTGAAAAGGTTTCCTAAAGGCCAGAGAAATCCTGGTATTTTAAGAGTTCCACAATACCTTCTTCAACTGAGCACAGGGTCTATAACCAAGAAACAGAGCAATGACCATGAAATCAATATACTACAGTGATCTCTGCATTGAGTGCCACTAGTCTGTGCTTTGTGGACTTCAGTACACCTAGGGAGCACACATGCACAATAATGAACTAATTTGGATCAAAGGTACGTCGTCATTCCCATGTACTGAGCTCTAGTTCACATCCCAGAGTTTGTAGCCAAAACAGAGGCTAAAAATCTGAAAACAGAAATGTGCTAATAAGGATATAATTCATATTAGCTCTCCTTGAATACATATAGAAATGTATTAAAGTATCATAACAAAGACCAGAACACAAATATTTTGTAACACTGTGACGGCACAACCAGACACAGGTATGAAGTCTTTACTTAAGAATGCGAGCAATCTGGTCATTACAGGAATAAAACATGAAGCTGAAATGTGAGTATTTCCATATCTATATCTATACCTGCCTATGCCTATGCTTATGCCTATATCTATTTCAGTTCCTGTATGTAAATGAAAATACATATTTGGTAATAAGTGTTTCCATTTACATATAGAAGGTGAATTATGCACAGCCGTTCAACATCCAATCCTCATGATCACCTATTTCACATTAGAGATCTTCTATTGATCCTTGCTACCTCTTCATGCATAGTCTTAATGGACTTATTCTTTGCTCCAGTAGAGTGATGTAGATAACAGAAGAACCTATTAAGTTTTTCATAGCTACTTTTTTTCAGTATATTTTTGGTAATCAAAGTTCCATTATTTCTTCCTCAGAAATTATTCATAGAAAAAATAAAAAATAAGTTTGGAGAAGTGCCTAACTGATTGCATTGGGAGCAATAGACTAGAGCAAGCATTTTAAAAGTAGATATGAATTTTACAGGGAAATTTTCTTCAAAGTGACTCAAGGGCCAGAAAGTTGAATTTGACTTCATTGTTAGAATTAGCTACATTATGAATGTTAATTGCAAATAACTTTCCAAATTTGTTTACCAAGCATTCCCAAGTCTGCTGTAATCAAAAGCCTGGACAGAGATATATTGAAAATGCAAATAGGTTTATGCCTAGATAAATTTCCACAGGGAAAAAATTAAGGAAGTAAAGATCTTCTAACAGAAATATCAATTTTTTTCATAGTGGTACCACCAATGAGGAGGTCTAGTTAAATGCAGCTGGCACAGCAGGATGAGGGAGAATAAGGTTTACTTAAGTATATGGAAATTTGAGTGTTTAGGCTGATATTCGTTGGTATGTCTAATCCCGGCTATGCAACTGTGTTTTGCATTGCTGAATTTGTCCCTTGTGTTCTTAGTGCTTTCCAAGGGCTGGTTGTTAGGAAAAGCATTAGTAGTATCTAATGCACTGACTCCTGGGATCCTTCAGGACACCATTAAGGCATGCCAAATATGAGGATGTCCTGTAAAAGTCTTCATGAACTTAGGATTCTGTTGCTGGCCTGTGCTTAAGTGCCTTGTAAAATGTTATGGTTTCAGAGCATGAAGCCACTTCCTGCACTAAGATATCATTTTCTCTCTTCCCCCCCTTCCCCCTCCCCCCTCCCCCAGATAGTTTCTGTAACCTACTGGAGACATTTTAAAAGTAGGTATGAATTTTATAGAGAATTTTTCTTCAAAGTCACTCAAGGGCCAGAAAGGTGAATTTGACTTCCTACAGGAGGCAGTGAGGGGATAGAAAGGTAAAGTACTCCTCCTGTCAGGCCAGACACCCTGTTCTCCCCTGCATGCCTCTGCACACTGGCTCAGGACTGAATTTAACCCATGGATGCTGTCTCTCATGTGCACAGGGGCTCAGTTAGAAATGGGAAGGCCCTTGTCCAGTACTCATATTGCCTTCTGATTGGGAAACCCTCTTTGACATGGGAACATGTAGGTTGAGGAGGGCATAGAAGTTGGGTTTTCTAATTCCTTTAGAAATGCTTCAACAGTATAGTACAAACCAAAAATTTAGTAGGAAATGTCATTGCTTCTGGTAAACTTGATAGCAACTGAGGAATTTGTGATCTGTGGATGCCAACCAATGCACTCCTCTAGGGCTGATGCCTGTTAACCTTAGGAAAGAGGCAGATGTGGAGAAGTGATTCATCTTGCCAAGCATCTGTCATGTAATTTAAGCTAGTTGTGTGGACATTTCCTCTGTTGGTGAGGAGAGAGGCACATCTAGGTACCTTGTCATCTAACACAGGAGTGGTTAATTAAGCTCCAGAGATTCATAGTCTTTTATAAAAGCTATGGAGGGAAACAAGGTCCCAATATTCGGGTGAGTAAAGTTAGGTAAGATTAATCACAGCCTGAATTAGTCATGGAATGAAAGATAAACATGTTATTACAGAGGTCCAAAGGCACAACTGTTATGTGTTATAGAAAGCTACTGCCTAAAGACCTTGGTTTCTCACAGCATTGCTTCTTTTTTCTTGCTCAGCCCCAGCTTGAATATAATTTCCTCACATCTCCTCCCACTAATGTCTCAACAATTGCCTGTTGCTGGTAGGGCTTTGTGTCATATGCTTTATTTTGCAATGCATCACCAGTACTCATAAGACTTCTATGAGGATGAAATGCTCCTGAAATCCCTTACTAAAATTATTTATTTTTTTCTTCTGGAAAGCACTATATGTGCCTAAATAGGCTGCTGCATGTTATCTGTGGAGATCACAGGCTGCAGTCAGTACACCAAAGTCCACCAAACAGTGGCTGGTACCACCGTTAACTTAAACCACAAGTGTGATACATCATTCACTGATACTTGTTTGGAAAATAGGTGAATCTGTGATACATTGCCTGAGTCCTTTAATGACCTGCAAGTTATTTCCAATATCTGCATTGTAAGCTGGATGCAGTATAAGCAATAATGACTGCCTGGTTTCTTCTCTTGTGTTGTAAATTTGAACAGAAGACATTTCTGGATACTGAAAAAAAATGATGCTTCAATACATCATCAGTGCTTTAGAGTGAAGAAACAATGTTCCATGAAACAAATAAACAAAAAAAAAAAAAAAAATCACCACAATAAAATCTCTGTAATTACTAGAAAAATTATAGGAATATGCAAAAATTGTCCACATTTGTAGAAAAGCCACAGATTTTGTTGGTTTTGCAAAAAAGTTTGTCCATCCTCTTGAATTGCTATTATTTCATCTGTATGTAAATTGACCAGAATAGCTTTTAAACGCAGTTTTGGAATACTGGAGTAATAAAATGGCCACTAAAACGTTTTGATCAAAAGAAGACAGATAAAATTAATAAAGTAAGCCCCCATACGCACAATATGGCAAGACGGAGATGCTTTGGACTCATCAACGGATAACCTTCTGCATGATCTCCTGGAGAAAAGACCACATTCCATTCACTTACGGACCTGTTGGGATGCTGAACATCTTTTTGTCTGTTTAGTATCAGGATGATTTTAACATCTACAACTAAACAATATGTGGTATGATAAATTGTGTAGCACATGCAACAATCCCATGGTCACATTCACAGAGAATGTTTTCTTAAAAGTCTCAATTTTAAAAATATTTATTTAATTGCATAGAATTCCTCTCTAATTTTACGAGAATTTAATAGAAGTTGAATTTCAAATGAACTAATCTTTTTGATTCTTAAAATAAGTATTACAGTAGCTTTAAAATAATAGGAAAAATAAAAGTAATTCTAATAAAAGATGTTACTTCTTTAAAAATCTTCAGAGCAGTTATTTTGTTTTCTTCGATTTAATAAAGTTGCTTCAACATGCTTGACACATAGGTCCTCAATTAACAGAAATAATTTATATTTATTGACTTCCCATATATTAGTAATCAGTTTGATTCCTTATTGATATATAGCTATCATTTGTCAGATACCAATAATGGAAGCAACAAATAATAGATATGTCTAAGAAATTGTTGTAATAATTCTTTACATTTTGTTTTAAAATATTTATGCATGACCTTTGAAAAAGTTTTTTCATCTTAGGCATTAAAGGACAAAGTAGACCCTGAGCTCAGCAGATAAAAGGCTTTTTCGATTTTCCTGAGAATTTTCAAGGTGTAAAGTCTAATCACTGTCCAGTTGGTCCCTTGGTTATTCTGAGCCTGGGGCAACCTGTGTGACCATCTGCTGTCAAGACACTACCACTCAGAACTTCTGTGGCTTTCTGTGGCCTCCACAAAACAGTGAATTTTTGCTGAACCACTCAGCTCCCCTGTCCATATCTAGGAGGAGCTGTGAAATGAGCCTTAACCAAAATACAGTCACTTGGCTGTGGCTTAAAGTTCAGTAAAATGTTTGTTGTGCTCATAAAATTAATCTGTTTAGAAATTTGTGTGCATGGATGCTTGTGGTGTATGTGTATAAAACTGTCGGTTGTGTTAACAGGAAGGAGAAGAAAAACATCTAAGAGTCTTAAACAGTCTTTGAACTATTGCATATTATACAGGATTTCTGGGATTCTGGAAAAAAATAGTACTGTTAGACACCTTAAGCAGAAAGAAATTACATAATATCCATAACATGCCTTTAATCACATTGTGACAAAGAATACAAAATACCAAGACTTAATCTGTGGTTCACAATAACAACCACTTACTAAAGACTGGGTTCAAAGCAATATCCCAAAGTGATAACATTTAGATGTGCCTTCCTGAGAAAATACAAAATAAATAAATGGAGACTCTTAAAGCTATGTTCCTAAGAAGGCAAGGTTAATGCCCAAGGATGATGTTTATGATGCCTTGGATTGATGGAGGAAAATGGAGGTTTCCCAAGAGTGTAATTAATTGACCCTATAGTTTATTTTACAAAATCAGTTACAAAATAAAAATTTAGTAAACAAAATTGTAGGTGTATGATATAATACCTTCCAAGCACCAAACTGAAAATAACACCACTAATTGAAGATAAGAACAGATTACCATAATAAATTGTATTGATTTTGCATGTTTATTTGCACGTTCATCCTTATCTGTTTTGGAAAACATTCTGGCCCATGTATACAACTTCTGTCACTCATAAACAAAACATCATAGCTGTGGTGAAATCAACAATATTCTGTCAGAATTCCCATTACAAATACATAGTTACTGTAGGAACTCAATGTATGTATAAGACATACATTTTATAACACATAATAGGTATTAATTACAAGGGAAGATGCATCTGCAGCAAGATACCAACTCTCTGGTGTAACTTCAGAATAACAGTTTTGTCACCGAGAAGTCAGCTGCCAATAAATGGTTCATGTTGTATTTGAACAAACATTGTGTCTTTGAAGTCACCACTTTCACAGTCTTAGACCCCACATGATCAGGGCTTGCAAAAAATCCTGTAGGTATGTCATTGTTTACCCCCAGATCTTATTGTCTGTATGCATTAGAAAATTTGTGTGGCTCAAAGGAGTACTTTTAATGAAAGATATTTAGTGCGATTAATTTTAAAATTACAATTTTCAGACCAGTCTCATTCTTTGATGTACTATCTTTTGAAGGATGAGTGTTTCTACTTAAAACAGTCATTAATTTCACTACTTAAATCTTTTTTTTTCCAGGCACTGATGTTAGTTTACTGAATGTGGACACTGCCATTTATTTTTCCTGGCCTTTCTTGTAGTTCAGGACTCCTGCTGCATGTTTTACACATCTCAGTACTGACAACTAGACTCTTAGAGCAATCCATTTTTTACAAAAAAAAAACCAGCATTCAGTAAAATAGGAAAGCTGGAGGCCACTTTTTGTTTCTGGTTGGTTGGTTGGTTGGTTTTAAAATCAATAAATATTCATACATAAATCTCTTTATCCTGAATTCCTCCACCACAATGTTAGCATTTGGATAAAGTAACTTCCACACACTGGGCACAGATGATCTTCCCATGTTTTTCTCTAGCACTCTGGTAACTAATATATTCTCTCTGACACTATACCTCTTCTCAGCATTCCTCTCCACATACCTGTGTACATGTATATATATGCCTATATATATATACACCTGTGTATATATATACACACAGTCTCCCATAACCTGAGAAACATTCCTAAGTATTAGGCTTGTGCAGATGTGTACATTGGTGACTTCCAGCCTGAGTGTCAGCACTCTACAGTAGATGCAAATATGGCATTAGTACAGAGGTCTTAAAGGTTCCCATCTGTTTGCACTTACTAGTGAGGGGCTGCATTTTCCCTCATGTGTCAGGCCAAATGTGGGTCCCTCATTCATCATTACAACCTTTGATAATACAAATAATAAGTACACAAATAAATAAAGAGTTTATGATTCCCTAATAGCAACAGCATTAGTAGACAAAGTCAGCAGGAAATGGGAGAAGAGCTCTCAGTGAAGAAAGCGACACTGTGTCATTAACAAAATTGTTACACAGCTAACATCTGTTGTAACAAGTCCTTCTTTTAGTTTGATGTGAGTTAGCAAGCCCAAACTTCTTCAATTATTGGTCATGACCATTATCACCAAGCTTTTTTTCTGTATGCACACTAACATTACTTATTAAGAGCTAGACAAATAATATTTAAAGGTAAATCACGCTGAATTGTCAGTTTTGGTAATAAAATACTTCAGTTCTCACTCCCTATCCCTGATATTCATCCTGGAGACAGAATTGTTGGAGTTGGAAGAGAGATCTAGATGATCTAGAGATCATCTAGTCTGACCCCCCCACCAAAGTACATTTGCCTAGAGCACATTACACAAGATTGCATCCAGGTGGGGTTTGAATATCTCCAGAGAAGGAGACTCCACAACCTCTCTGAGCAGCCTGTTCCAGGGCTCTGTCATCCTCACAGTAAAGAATTTTTTTCTCATATTTATATGGAACCTCCTGTATTCCAACTTGTGCCCATTGTCCCCTGTCCTTTCACTGGGCACCACTGAAAAGAGGCTGGCTCCATTCTCCTTGCACCCACCATTTACATCTTTATAGACACTGATGACGTCTCTTCTCAGTCTTCTCCATGCTAAATAGTACCAGCTCTCTCAATCTTTCCTTATGAGAGATACTCCAGTCCCCAGATATGCCTTTCAATTCAACTGAAATATCAAGGTACTCTTCAGGAATTAGGAGCTGTGGAAATGTTAATCCTGTTCACTCTTCCTGTAAATTTCTGAAAGTTAAAAGAAGAATGATCTTGTCTTCAGGTTAACAGAAGGATAATTGACAGCTGCTATAATTAAAACTGATTGAAGGAGATCATTATCCAGATTCAAAAGAATGAAAGTAGAGAATAGCAGAGAAGACAAAGAAGTATAAAGCACTATATCTTGACCTATCCTATAAATATGCATATGAATGTAAGTATGAACATTTATATATGTATCTGTATTCATATACAGTCTTCCCAGAAATTAGAGCATTTGTTACTTATGAAATAAGGGTAGAGAAACAAGATCCCTAAAAGTTGTGCATACGAGTTGGAGCAGATGGACAGCTAAAAGTGACTAGAGATCTTTATCATCCAAGATACCCTAAGGCGGTTATTTTAGCTTTCTCTTTAGCTGATGGAGACACATGAGTACCTCCAAAGGACAATTCATCTCTTCTCTATTTGTTGCTTATTTCAGGATGAGATGAATCACCTTCAGGAACTATCCAAGAGGACTTTAAGAACTCACAGACAGCTCTGCTGTCTAACTTAGGTGGCTAAAGTCAGGTGAGATGAATTGCTCTCTCTCAAGGGTTTGCTGACTTTGATATTTATTTAATTGTACCTCATGTAGAAAATGTTATAACAAGCCATGTATTATAAAGACAACATTTCCCAGAGGTCATTAAACTATTCATCAGGTTCTAAACTAGACTTAGAACAGTACAGAACCATTTGGCATATGAATTGTGACCTTTTCAAATAATAGAAGCAAGTGACTCCTGAAAGAATATTAGTGAAGGAATCAGATGTGACTATAATGTACTAGAAGAACAATCCAACACTTCTGTTTTGCTCTTACTAAGGTTTATTGAGTGCTCATGTAACTGAATTAGCTTTAAATTTGCATTTTTATTAGAGAAGTTGACATTTAAAGCAAAATTCTGTGCAACCCACAAGTGCTCCATTGAACTATTTTATTCTTCTATACCATGTGCAACCCATTTAACAACAGACAGCAATGTGGCAACATTTCTCTCAGTATGGGTGAAAGTCTTGAGCAGTGTAGTACTTATGTAAAAGTATTGAATGCCTTGTTCAGAAGTTAGAGAGGCTTTCTCATATACAAGCTGACTTCCACTTTCTTGATCTCTTTTTTTCCATCCCACAGGATGACTTTTTGCAATCATTAGAGAACACACACCCAACACATCATTTTTAAGATGTCAAGCAGATTGTATTCATTTGCCCATGAGTATTTTGATGGTATCTGTGTGTACTCTGTCAGATGAGCTATTTCAGACTCTACTTATCACACTCTACTCATCACTATTTATAAGGTATCTCACATAGTTCTCATCTGATTCATTTATACTCAGTGAATTGGTACATGGAAGCAGCAACATACCCATCCTCTACCTTCAAAAGTTTGCAGAGTGATAGACAGAAGAAGAAAGGATGAGCAAGCATGCAAGAACAATTCTTTTATATGTAAACACAGATTTGAAAGGAAAAAGTTCTGGTCTAACTCCTGTGACTCAGGATGTCCCACCACTCATTAGATAAAGATCCCTGTGTAGCCAGCTGGGCTGCCTTTGCTCTTCAGATTACGGAGTCCAATCCTCTGATTCAAACAGTTCTTGCCTAAATCTCATGAATGCAGTTGCTGGACAATTCATGCATGTCATGCAATGCCTCTTTACATACCTGTGTCTCCTTTCTGGGATTGTCTCATGCTGTGGGCTCCTCTTCAAGGGATTTTCAGAGAGGAGAAAATGATGAAAACAGGATTTTGGAGAGAGCCCCAGGTGCAGTGACAGATGCTAGGCCAGATGTAGCTCCTGCCCTGTCCTTCTCTCCATCTGGAGCATGCCTAATTTTAGAAGGCCATACTTCTTCACTTCCCCTTCAATCATACAAAGATGTCATTATACAATTAACCTTAAATACACAGTCTGAGTTCACAGGGTAGATCCTCACTCAAAGTGTAGATAGCATAGATTCTACATTCTTCTAGTGGGTCATAGGTAGGAGCAATTTTCTTTGCTGTTGGTCCCAAAACGCTTCCAGATCCACATGAAAGCTTGTTGCCAGCTCTATTCTGCTATCCCTCTTATTGTACTCACAGTGCAGTGCTCTTCCATGAATAAACAAACAGAAGCCACACAACACAATCTTTCCCTTCCCAAATCCCTGCACTACATAGCATGCCTCAAGCTTGCCCCTCACACATGGAAAGAAACAGACAGAAAAGTGATTCATTGGACCTGTGATTATGTCCCAGAAATGCCTTAATGGGACTTAACAGGAGTTGAAACAGCTCTGACTTAGCCACTCTTTCATAAATTTTCTGATAGCCAGAGGTCAAAGGAAACTTACCTAAACTTTAAAAAGAAAAAAAAAGTAAACATCTGCTATTTGTACCAAGGCCTGAAATTTTTATGTACCAAAGTAAGACTTATTCTCAGATAGAAAACCACTTAAACCTTGTGCTTTACAGTCAAAACCATTTTATTTCAAAACAACAGGTAAAGGCCTTTCTGTAAAATTTGTGGAAAAATACAACTCTATCCCAGCTTTTTAGCGAAGATCTGTTATTTAGGTATTCCCATGAAAGTGTGAAGAAAATACACATTGGGTTTTCTGGCAAATTACAGAAAATACTAAATGTACTAATTAAACTTGCAGATTCACCAGGAAAAAAATGAAAAGCACTTTTTCTGCATATTTGCACACTAAATGTGTGATATTTCTTTCTTCTGATTGTTCATCAAAAGATGAATTTGCAAAATTCATTATTCTGTAATGATTACTTTCTGTGCTCTATGAATTGGCAAGATTCAACAAGGATTTTTTTTTTGGTCAGAACTGCAGGAGAAGGAAGGATGTGTGAGTCAGAGAAGTCAGAAGAAAATCAAAGTCTAATTTTGGCACATGGAGAGGCTCTTGAGAAGCACTTCACCCTTAAGTTGTGCACAAATGATAGATGCATTACATGATGAATACGTTTAGAATAATCTAATATTTATGAAGATTCATGAATTAAGAGTCATTTACTGTTCACACATTTCAAGTGTAAAATATTGAAACACTGAGTTTTTATTAAGACTATCCTTACATGATTCAGGCTTTCAAACATACAGTTCTTCTGAATTGTTCCATGTCTATGTTGTAGATAAAGGCAATACTAATTCTTTTTCCTGCAGAAGAGTGAATACAATTATTTCTTCATATCTGAAACCATAAATAGTCCCTTCACAACATGTTCTCCACTTCAAGATCTATGAATTAGGATCAAGTTGAACTCTGGTTTGTGATCCAAGACCCAGACAGACACAAATGCTTCCTGCAGAGTGAGCAGGACTTGACATACCTGCAAAGTGAACAGGACTTGACATACACTTCTGCAGAGTAACCTTGAATAAGCTCCTCTGTTAGCACGGGAAATAGCAGCACCTTTGTTCCAGTGTCTTCTTGACTTCTAGATGAGTTCTTTACATCTAGTAGTATACGAAGTCCAGTTAAGACTCTCTTAGTGTTCAAAACTTCCATCAGTGTTCTTGTTAGTTGATACTCTATGGAGAGCTCGGTCGGTAGTTTTTCCTTTAGCTTGCCAAATATACCAATGTCCTGTTTTAAGGAAACTTGTGGGGATGAAATTTCTCCACCACCTGTTTTGCTGTCATATTTAGAAGCGGAAATCAGGAGGTGCTGAGAAGGATGGGAGAGGGGCTTGTTCTCTTCAGTTTGATTATTTAGTGAGAGGTTGAGGGGATGGAAACTGGGTACTGACTTGTATGTATGCATATAAATCACATATATATGTAGATATATATAATCATTTACTTTACATAAAATGCACGGATGGCCTCAGAAGCCATCTTAAGCTGTCAAGCTAAAACTGTATGCTGAGAACAGGTGCAGGCAGAGCTATAAATCAAGCACAAAGTTTTGTTTGAAATCCTCTTTCTCCAGGGCACAGGCACTTAAGCCAGGGCTACTGCTGCAGACCTAAACCCAACCCTAATTGAAGCTGTGCACCCCATTTCCTGAGAGAGCTGAGCAGGATTTTCTCTCACATGCTGCAGCAGTGAGGCCCATCATTTCAACACCAATAGCCTAAGGCTTGAGGTCTGGGTCTGTCTTTCACAGATGGAGTTCAAATCTGTCAGTTTTTTTCTGCGGTTAGTGGAGAAATGCCAAAGAGCGAATAGTATTTGTAGGGGCAGACAGGGCCGGATGGGCAGGAGGCATCAACCACTTCTGCTGTGGTGATGAGGTTGTTCATAAGGAAATGAAACATTTCTGGTGCTGGGAATGATGCTGACAGCCCACAGCACAGTTATTCAGTCATGCAGAAGCCCCATGACCTTGTTCCTTCTGGAAATATCTGAATTGAAGAAGTTTGGGAGCTGCATCCTTCAGAGCATTTGCCTTCATAAACTAACTGAGGTACACGGGAAAGCAAAAATACTTTGTGAAGGATGTGTAGTCAAACACGACTTGGAGCTGAGGAGTTTATCAGAGTCTGCATCCTTCTGTTCTGGCTTTTCTTTGACGAGCAAGATCTTCCAACCAAAGCCTCTGAAAAATATGGCACCCCTGTCTTCCCAACCTACCCAAACATGGCCAGCTGACATGGACACATGTGTGGCTGCCTCCTGTACTCTTCCTGGAAGTGGTGACCTTCTAAGACTCAGGCACTCCTGCTGTCTGCTGCCAGAGGGTCCTTTGCCCCTGACAGTGCCCTGCTGCAAAGCTCAGCTCTTTTACCTTGTGTCATTACTGTCTGTTTGAGCAAAGTGACAGGTTCAGTCCTTCTCAGGCTAGGTGCTAGGATTTGGGGGTTCTTTCCCCAGTATAGAATAGTTTCTCCAATGCCACTCAGTAACTGGAAAAGTTGCCTGAAATTAGATGGTGCAAAAAATTTCGTACATGATTACAGCAGTGGTTTGTCAAAAGCTGCCTGTTGTGAGCTGTCCTTTGGCAGACTGTACTGTATCAGTGATATTATAGCAAAGAAATGTTGGTTTTCGTAATTGCATGTTAGTGGTAATATCTTAGCAGAACTAAATAAAAGCAGTCATTGTCTTGGAAAATTGCATAGCTTTCAAAGTAAAATACACAAATGTGGCAAGTTTTTTTTCCTTGTGCAATCACATTGTGTCACTTGCTTAAAATGCTCTAAATATCTCTCAATGTGTCTTCAGAATGTATTCAATACTACCACTCATTGGAGGTAAGTAACACACTTTTCTTGTCCTTCCCCTAGAATTTTAAAATAATTTGATTTTTTTTTCTTTTCCTAACTGATTTGCATTTATTTTTAGTACCTGTAAAATGTCATTCTGCTGTCTCTAAAAAAAATTCCACTCTAGTCTTTGAAAGCTTTCAGAAGATAGAATTTATGTTTTCCAGCAAGTTCTACCTAAGGGTGCTTACAAAGCACTTGTTGATATTTCAGACTGGCTGTATCTTTCTTGGAAATCCTGGAGCTTCTTTGCTAAGTGAAGGACTCATCTAATTTGAAAAAGGCCATGAGTTTTTTCTTTCTCTCCTTTTATTCTATGATTCTTGATTTCTCAAGGAGATAATGAGTTTTCTTTTGCTGTTTTCAATCTAGCTGGCAGGATTGAGTCTTCCTACTATTTCAGTGGGTTCTCCTCTTACAAAAGAACACATCTGACACTGCAGCATATCTCAAGAGAGCTTTTTGAGCAAGCTCAAGAGAGGCATCTGCCTCAAACCTGTGATCTTTGGACCATAGCTTATTCTATGGTGGATGTAAGTGGACTAGATGTGCACAAGAACAAACAAAACCAACTGAAAAACCACTCCCCCCTCCACCCCGCAAAGAAAACCCAAACAAACAACAGGCAAAGCTTCACAGGAAAATACATATCAAAACTAAGAAAAGATCCATGTGTATGTTCAAGTCAGATTCACTAGAAGGATGTGGGACTTCTTTTAATCTGCTTCTTTGGATTTATCCCTAATTAGGAGGGTTTTCACAATTAGATTATATTTGTTTGGTTGGTTTTTGTTTGTTTGTTTGTTAGGTTTTTTTAAATTAATGCAATTTGTCTTCATCACAGCAGTTTGGTGGAGTTCGGTCCCTTGTCTCAGAAGGTCAAAGTCAGCTTCCTATTCCTCTGGTCTGATGTACAGGAAATGCTGAACAAAGCTGACATGTCAGTCTGTAATATGCTTATGTTAGTACTGGGCCCTCTGGTTTCAAGTTGTGAAGCCAAATGTAGAGAAAAATAAGGGCAAAGATGTCTAAAGACAGAATAAAGATAATACTGTGTGCCACTGAGGCCCCTGTATGCTGATACGTGTCAGCACAAATGGTCTTTTGAATGTTGTTCCTTTACCAAAATTCCTAGATTTGCAGTGGTAGAAAAGACAAATGAAGAAATCAGTGCAACAGGAGACTTCTGTAAATGGTGGAAGCTGTGCTGTGGCAAAAGGGCAATTTTACCCTTTCCCCCGGTTTTCTGAAATACAGAAAATCTGGGAATATAAAGGAAAATAAATTGCCTCTACTTTGCACAAACAAATGCAAGGTTTTTCTGTTTTTACTCATCATATTCAGGTGCTTCTGTTTACTATAAACATCTTACTATCCTAGAGACTACATATGAACAGTGCTGATACCAAAGAAGAGTTATGACATGACTGAACAAGGTGACACTATGAGATGAGAAACTGTTGAGGTATCTATCTATGAACTGTGGCTTGGGGCAGGATACTCCTTACTTTCTCCACAAATTTCCCACTCCTGAGTCTTTCATTTAATAGATTGACAAAGCTTTGCCCGGTAGGATGGCAGGAGGAGGCTGTAGCTTAGTGAGCGGATCACGGGTGCCCTCTTCCTCCCTGGCCCATGGCATGGGATCCTTCCCTGAACTTCTTTCCTCAGTCAGTCTCCCATGACCATACACAAGCAACAAGCATACTCTGCACCACTTTCTCTGTCATTTTGTTGGGCAAAGGAAAGGGAGGAAGAAATCATTTTTTTGCAAAGCAGAGCCCAGGTATGTAGCATCACTCCAGCTGTGGTGAATGAGCCAGGTGAGGGAGAACAAACAAACACAGCAGGACAACATGGCTTAGAGCTTGGTCTCATGTGAACAGTATGGGTATACATTAACTGACATAGAAATTTGGGGCAATCAAGGGTAAACATGCACTAGTGCCTCTCAATGTTCTGCGCTGTGGCACAGACTTTCTTTTGCTGCACAGCTGATGTATCAGTCAGTGTAATGCTCAGCAATACCATTGATGTTCATGCATAAAAAAAGAATAACTTTTTATCAGGAAAATATTTTTGTTGGGCCAGGCAGGAGGACAAACAGCACTTGAGGTCAGAGGGTTAATTCTGATATGCTTCCAGGGGCCTAATGCTATTTTATTATCCCTACCATCAGAAGGAGTCCTTTGAACAAAAGCCTTCAGGACAGCAATAAATTAGCTACATTTGTGTTGTCCTCATTTGTGTGCTCCTTATTTGTGTGCATGTTTTGCTTTGTGCTTGGAGGCACAACTTTCTTGAAGAATGGTTTGGTGTTGGTTAATGTATGAGGGGAGGAGATGCAACATGGATGAGGTGAAGATAAAGGAGATGGAAGGTACTTATCAGCCCTTCCAAATAGAAGAGCTAAAATAGAAACTCTTGAAGGTGCTTGATGTTCCTCAGAAAAAAAGAAATATCAATGGGTTGACCATCTGCTAGAAGATGCAGAAGTTTCATACTACTGACATAATCCTTTAAGCCCTCTTTCCTACTGACCTTATAAATTATAAATTAATTAATTAATATGTCTCACTTATGCTACACTATGCCTTTAATGTGGTTTAAACAAGCAGAAGGTTTTTTGTCTATGTTGTGTCTATGCTTCCATATTTACGCAATTTCCACTTATTAAAAAAATCAAATTTTTGTCTTGTTTGTACAGGTCCCAAATCGTAAGAAATACTTGTAGAATTCATAAGAAGTTCATAAGGTTCGTAAGAAGTTCATAAGGTTCGTAAGAAGTTCATAAGGTTCATAAGAAGTACTTGTAGAGTAAAGAGATCTCTCTATCACTTGCCAAAATCTTAGGAAGAAAGTACAAGAGGGGAACCTTCCCATCAAAGAGACTTTCTAGGAAACAGAACAAGAAAACAGCATTCTCTTAGATTAAATTTCAGGGCCTGACTGCTCCTAAATGCTAAGGTAAGTAACTCTTTGCTGACTATATGTGGATCTGAAGGAGTTGAGAGCACGAGAGCATATAGGGCACAGAAAGAAAACCTAAATTCCACTGAATTCAAAGGGCCTATGCCCCTAAACTGCATTGTGAGCTTGAGAAGATCTCTAAATCTTAATATTTGTCTTGTCTTATTTACTGGAGTATGTGATAAAGAACAAAAAATTCCTCTGTGTAATTCCATGGAAAAATACCTCACGTTGTACGAGGTGATATTCTGGACAGACAGACTTTTAGGGCTCCGGATCAGTAGCGCAAGATTACTCAAGTACATGTGCCATCATGCTAACTTTTATAAAAAGCAAGGCACAGCAAAAAATGTACTTGTTTCATTTTAACATTTTGTTGTGTTAATATCAATATATAAGTCTAATTTATGATAATTTTACTACTCAAGGGCCATCTGGTTTTAATTTAATCCTAGAAATTAAGCACAAAAGCTAAATTAGACACAGTTGGTAAAGTAATTCTTGGTTAATTTTTAAACAGACATGAATGCACAGAAATTAATGATTTTCAGTGTAAAATTTATCTAAGCTTTGAAAGTGGAAGTTAAATCCTAACTAAATGCAACTTTTTCTCACAGTAGACTCATGACATGTAGAAAGAAACAAGGGTTTTATCCACAGCAGGCTTATATTCTGAACAGAGACATTTTCTTCCAACTTTAGTTGAAAATTATAAACGTTATTGAAAAATAACTACATTCAATGAGAATTGCATTCTAAGTTTTTTTATCTGTCTTCAGATTTAGAATTGTAAGTACCATAGCATGAATTGATTTGGTCTCAGTTTACTTACAAGATAAATTTGAATTTCTGTATCATTACTTGGGATTGTGGTGGAAGTGACCAACAAGGAGAAAAATCCCCAGGAAAAATTAAAATCCTGAAGGATTATTTTCTTTTAGTGTAAATACTTATTTTGATCCTTTTCTTATTAGAAAATCAGTTTCATGGACTTTATGACAAATAAAAAGGACTTCCATCAGTGAAAATAGTGGAATGGTAATTTTATGGGGAGTACTAAAGATGAACAAATAATATGCAATTAGTTTAAGTGGAACAAGCCACATTACCCATATGTAAACATAAATATGGCAGTAAATGAAAAAAATAACTACCCTGAAGAATAGCTATTAGAGACTTTAAATAAAATGTTTCAATTAGATACTTTAAAAATACTTTTTAATAAAGTATTAATTTACTTAGTTGCCTGACATTTTACTACACTGAAGTTTCTGAAGCAACTAAGAAAACCAATAAGTTTTATTTTTATCAAAGAAGCAACTCTACCATTTTTATGACTTTTTGAAAGTTTTCCAGAAATCATTAGGTATTTTTGATTTATTATAAAGCTGTAAAGTAGTATTATGGAAAAGCCAATGAAGTAAATGTATCAGCTCTCAAAATACAGAATTGTCTGCAAATTACAGAACAATTTTTCATCCTGTTTTAAAATTGTTTTTTCAAGGTGAAAAATTAAAGTTTACACTCCTCTGTTCTCAGTGGAAATAAAAAAGTATCATGATAGTAAAGTGAGGCATACATAAATGTTTACATTAGCTAAAGTTCTTCCAGACTCATTACCGTCTTGCAGAAAAAAAATCCTGACAAAGCAACAGTGGATGAAATGCTTCTAACACAAGTTATTGCGCATTTACCAATATTATCCACCAGATGGCATAAAGAAACAAATTTCTGTCAAGTTTATCCTAAACCGTTTTGTGGTTTTAACACACAGGATGGGGGAAGGGAGAAACAAAAAGAAAACTTTAGTCATAGGATGCTCAGAGTTCATAGGTATAGAAAATTACTCTCAACTCAAAAAATTGCTGAAGGCAGCCATTGTTTCACAAGTGAAAGGAGACAAAAATCCTCAGAAAATTGTTCAGTTTGGGGTGGTTTTGAGATAGTCTTTCAGGTAGTCTGTATTTGGGAAATGTGTATACTCTGATCCATGCACAATGTAAAGAAAGTTTATATTTCACTATGAGAAATAAAATCAGTCACCTGGAGCTAAAATATTAACACTGGATGTTGTAGGAAAAAAAAGTAAAATACATACAAGTATTCTCTGAATAGGTCTTCGAGCTTTATCCCTCACTTTAAGTATAAAGCCAACTAACCTTTGCCCTTAAATCTGTGCTTCAAACAGTCAAAATTTAGGGAACCCACACCTGTCCAGGAATCCTTAACATCACAGATCTTATTTATCTGTTTGTATAACTCATAGATATTTGATCCCATTACACAAAGAAATTAGGATACTCTTTGACTCTACCTATATCAAAATAATTATTATTCATTTATTCTTTCATTCATTCTCACTGGGTTTATAGTTCTCTACCACAGTAAAACCCTTGGTGGATTAAATCCTTCATGTTTGTGGGTTGTGTAAATTCTACAGATGTCCTTATCTAGCAGTAAGGACATAAATAGAAGAATTTGTAAACATCTCAGCCTCCAGCAGTGAAAATCAGATTTTTTTTACTTCTCTTACATAACAAGCTCCTGCTGGTACATGGAGTGAGGGGAAAGGGATTGCAAATATCAGTAAACAAGAAGTAGAATTATTTAAATGCAAATTAAAAGTAGATACACACACGTACATACACACATACACAACTTGTTCTGAAGAGGTTCCTGAGATTATCTTATTAGTCCTCAAATGTCACAACACATCCTGTTTTCATGGATGTGTCAAACTATCAGCTGGATGTGGCTGGAGCAGCAGTTGCAACTTGAAATGGATTGTTCCTCTCTGATCACCGTAATTATAGAAGCAAAAGGGTCAGCTTGCAATAACTTCATTTGCACTTTAGTCCCCATGTGGTGCCGTTGCTCCTGTGCAAAGAGAGCTGGTGTCCAGCTGTGTCAGGGGATCACTATACGACTCCCTGGTGCCAGCCAGACATAAAAGGCACTTCAGCAACGCTGCCAGATGGGCTTATTTAAACCCCGTGCTTCCTTCCAAACTTAAGAACACTAAATTCAAAGCAGTCTTTTATAAACTCTTTTATGTCCTGCTATTTTCTGATCAAAGCACGGTAGGTAGCACTGCAAGACCTTTGTGAACTGTGAGCAGTTCTCAAATCCCACATGAAGCCATCGGTTGATGGGGACAATCTTTTTAGCAGGGACTGTTGCAGTAGGACAAGGGGTAATAGTTTTAAACTAGAAGAGGGTAGATTTAGCCTAGATATAAGGAAGAAATTTTTTCATGATGAGGGTGGTGAAAAACTGGAACAGGTTGCCCAGAGAGGTGGTAGATGCCCCATCCCTGGAAACATTCAAGGTCAGGTTGGACAAGGCTCTGAGCAACCTGATCTAGTTGAAGACGTCCCTTATCACTGCAGGTGGGGTGGACTAGATGAACTTTAAAAGTCCCTTCCAATCTGAAATATTCTGTGATTCTGATTCTACCTTATTCATATCATATGGCCCTTCCTGGTATCAGTGAAAATCAACAGGATTATTTGTGGAGTTAAGGCAAACCCAGTTAAATTCAAGGTACTATGACCTAGAATTCAATCAGTTAAAATTTCTGGTCCAGTGTATCCTTTTGAAAAATTGTTATAATGCAGCTTTACCTTAGGAGAGTGCTGGGGAAATGAACAATTGTTTCTTTTGTTGAAAACTGAAATTACAAACATGCATGGTTTGGAGGTACAAAGTGTTCTTGTCAGAAACAGTCAAACATAAATCTGAATTTTTAGAGATTTTTCTCATCCCTGGATGCATGGCACAGACTTTTCTGCTTCATTCCATCTGGCAGATGAAAGACAAACAGTTACAATCATTCATTTGTTGGAGACCAGCTGAGTATTGTAATTAGTCTTGCTTGGCACTCAAAAATGTTGCATGAATTTGGTCAATTTTAGTTTAGTGCATAGAATTTGCTTGGCAATTTTCAACTCTGTTAATCACAGAGCACATACAGGCACACATGCATATATGCATATCTGCACAGTTAATATATTCCCATATATCTGAAGTTAACTAACTTGGATATGGTTCATAAGGTTCCTATTTCAGAAATGCTAACTTTTGGTAGGAATTCTGATGCAAATAATACCACTTGGTTTGTAGGATAATGAAATCGGAGCAGAAATCTTTCCTGGTTTTCATTGTTTAAAACAACTTGTGCATTAATGCATTGTGCTAGTAAGTCAGTATAAGAATTCTTTCTTTCTTTCTTTCTTTCTTTCTTTCTTTCTTTCTTTCTTTCTTTCTTTCTTTCTTTCTTTCTTTCTTTCTCGCCCTTAATATATTTAAAGACATTAATGAGATCCCCCCTCAGTCTCCTCTTCGTCAGACTAAAGAGACCCAGCTCACTCAGCCTCTCCTCATAAGGAGATTATTGTGTTTATAATATATTGTAATATATTGTAATATAATATATTGTGTTTATAAGATATAAATCTTGATACATAAACATATGCATACTACTAAGCATTTGAAACAAAAAACCCAAACATATCTATACTTTAAAAGAAGTATTATACTTTATTTTGTATCTTTCAAAAAACCTGATAATTTCTCTACAAAACTTTGAATTTGCAATATTCATTTCAGTCTTATCTGAAATTAACTATTACTATTTTAAAAACGTTAAGTTTACTTTATGTGGCCAAAGGATACACAGAATTTCTCAGTGAATTGCATTAGCTGAATCCAAGCAGTCCATGGTAAAATGCAATGGCATAAATGAAAATATTTTGAAATTGAGTATGTTACATGATGTCCTGTTTCGAAGTGTCATTTATCCATGAAAAATGATACATCTTTGCATAAAAGCACTGAAGTTAATTTTACTTGAAACAAGAATTCTTTGGTACAATGAAGAAGATTCCAAGGAAACAGATGCAGTAAAACAAAGTCCTCCTTAGACAAGTCTTTCACGATCTCCACATTTGCATGGCTATAGAAAGAGAATTTCATACCTTCTAGGGAATTAAGTTTTGATACAGGGGGTCCTATAGCGTGCAGCAATTCACATCAATACCTTTAATTTTGCTTCTTTTTCTGTCCTGGGCATATCAAAAAGTAGACTGTGATTTCCATAAATGTGGTCATTATCTCAAAGAGCTGAATTTTTTTATTGCGAGAAGACATTAAAGTTCATGAACATTGCCCTGCTGGATTCCTGTCTGAAACGTGCTCTTCTGTTATTACTAAGCCATACCATACAGTACCTGTTCCTTTATTTGCATGGACACGTGTATTTGCTGATGACTGTACACAGAATAAGTAAGTTAGAGATATGCTCTCTGAATCTGAGTGCACTAAAACTCCATCTCTTGAATATGGAAAATTATAGATTTATAAATTTGTGTATTCCATATGAAAAACAGAACAAAACAAAACAATCCCCCTAAATCTTTTTGTTTCTGTTTTTGTACCCATCTGGGTGTGGTATTCTTTTAGTACTCTTAGAAGAGAAGCAGACATAAAGCAGATCCAGAATGTGATAGTACTTGACATATGATTCATCAAGAGTAAACAGTGGCAGATGGAAGCTTGCAGATAAACTCCCATTGCCTAAAGTAAGGTGCCTGGACTCTCACGTATCCACTGGGAATCACATAGGAAGGTTACAGGGAGGTCAGAGTACAAAAGATGTACATATACATGAGAGGTGATTGAGATTCTGCTTTGGCCAAGTCTAAATATTGGTGTTTTCTGTAGAATTGTACTGTGAATCTCATATACCTTTGACATATTTATAATATTCCAACTCCATAAATCCTGTGATTTTTACATTAGGACTTATTAAAAATACTACTTAAGTGAACCAGAAATACTTCAGAGAAAATGAAAGCATTTTTTTCAACCTCAGTAAATTTCAGGCTGATCTCACAATTTTTTCAGGCCTGACATGGTTTTTGAATACTTGATGTCAGCAGAGCTGGAAAGGGGAAGACAGGACTAACATTGTTATTGTAACAGGATTCCTCCCTTTCTGAGGTTATTATCTTTATCCTGAGGTTGTGTGGGTTAAAACACTCCTTAGCATTGTGTTATTGACTTAAGCATGTCATGGTGAAGGTTCTTGCTATGCTAACTATGGTCACTCTCTTTGTTGTTTTGCATACCTCTGATGTTATGGTTACTTAGCAGGTGAGCTCAGATGCAGCCTCCAGTGGAGCTGCTCGGCTCTAAGAGCAGCTGTGCCTCATAAACCACTGGCTCTCTAAAGGCTCATTTTAACCTCCTTTCTAGCCAATAGGAATCTCCTTCTGGATCAGGTACGACATCCAGATTCTACAGTTCCCATTCAAGCTATTGCTGTAAATGGAATGATGCAGCTGAGTCCCTATGGTAGCAGGGTCAGGACCTCCAATAGTGAAGTTTCAACCATGCAAAAACCTACCCTCATGAAACAGTGAATAGAAACCTCCAAATAACAAAACAGATGCTACATCTTGTCTCTGGATTATTTACTACCCTGCATTTTTGTAGGATAATTTGGATTCACCCTTTTTAATGTCATCTAGCAGTGATTATGTTTAGTCAGTAAATTTAAGCATAATCTACACGTTTATGACAAGTTGAGATCCAATCTTCTAAGTTATAAAAAATTCATTATATTTAAATATTCATTGTTAAAAGAAGCTAGATTTCTATTTGTGATAACAAAAATCAGTATGAACAGGCAGACTATATGTGTTGGGAAGATAATTCAAAAGAAAAAGAAAAACAATGCAAAGTCATTACAGGTGTCTGATTTACTAAAAAATGCATAAGGACAAGGATATAAATCTGTCTTTGAGAAAATGTATTAAATCACTGCAGAAATTAGGCACACCTAAATAAAAACACCTCCCTTTTTTAAGCACAAAGGTCACTGGCTTGTAAATGAATCCTTGGTGGTGTTTCCTCAAGGAGTGAGCATCTGTCAGTTGTTATCTCTGCAATGCCCCCTCAAAGACTTCAGCTATGCTGTGGGGCAGCTGCACTCCCTGCAGCATCCCATATTCCTGGTTCCTCACTTCTGGAGCACAGCATAGCTCCCTCTGTTCCAGACACTTGAGTTTCTTTTCATGGGAAATCAGGGCAAATGGGGGGATGAGAACATGAATATTTCTTAGAATTATGCAGTTGTGACACAGCTAAGAGGTACATCTGGTTACCAGAATCATGGACGAAACACAGCCCACAGTATTGACACAGCTGTAATAGTTGTTGATGTAGGAAGTAGCATAAACACATTCTAGTATCTTAAAAAGTCTGATTTCAAAGCCTGGAGACAAGGTTATAAACATATAATTTATCTCATGAAGGAAGACTGAAACTCCAGAGGAGCAGGATGTGAGAATGAGACACAATGACTTTTAACGTTCTGTGCTCAAATCTATGCTTATAGATAAAGTGGAACATTCAGTCACCCAATATTTGTTGGAAAGCCCACACAGCTAAGCATATTCAGTCCAAAAGGCTCTTGCAGTGCATCGATGATAACTTTCAAATGCAGGTAGTGGAGAAACCAATAAGGAGAGGTGCACTGCTGGACCTTGTATTAATGAATAAAGAAGGTCTGGCTGGGGACATTAAGTTTGGGAACAGACTTGGCGACAGTGACCATGACATGGTGGAGTTTAGTATTTTACAAGGAAGAAGCAGGGGAAAAAGTAGGATTACATCCCTGGACTTCTGTAGGGTTAATTTTGGACTCTTCAAAGATCTACTTGCAAGAATCCCCTGGACTAAGACTCTGGAAGGAAAGGGAGCCCAAGAAAGCTGGTCAATTTTTACATATTACTTCCTCCAAGCCCAAGATAGGTGCATTCCTTCAAGTAAAAAATCGGGTAGAGGTGGTAAAAGACCTGCATGGATGAGCAAGGATCTTCTGAAGAAAGTCTTATGGAAGAAAGAAATCATCTCCTTCTCTGGAGACTTTCAGACCTGTCTGGATAGACTTCTAAGTGATCTGCCCTAGTTTTGTCCTGTTCTAGCCGGGGGGTTGGATAGATGATCTTAGGAGGTCCCTTCCAACCCCTAACATTCTGTGATTCTGTGATTCTGTGATCTTACTAAGTGATGGTTGTGGGATGACCTCAGCTCAGACTTCAGCAGAAGAACAAGAACATCCTCTAGACTTCTCATGGTTCAGAACCCAAGGGAGTCTTAAAAGAGAGAATTCAAGGAGAAAAATAAGATGTGTTTCTAATGTTGTGCCTCCGAAGCAACACTGAGATGTATTTGAAGGGCAATATGACAAAATGTGCACAACTACAACTTCTACATTTTTTAGATAAAAACACAGAACTTGCTGTCTGACATTTTTCAGATGTGCTAGAAACTCACTGTTTATTACAATTAACATTAAAATCCCCACATGGTTTCCTAATTTATTTGCCAAATAGCTGAAAAATTATCTCTGTCATTTATTAATAATATTTCTACATGCTACCACAATTAAAAAAGTCTTTCTAGTTTAAGTTGTCATCAACAGTGATTGGTGTATTTTATTGATTGATCACTTGCTAAGAAGAATCCATCTCTAATGAATTTAAAACTCTTTTTAGCCAGACTCAGAAAATCAATAACAAGACAGAAAATGTCATGAGAGAAGCTACTTCTGTCTGTTTTCTTAAAATATAGATACTGGTTCCTGCCTGTAGATTTTTGTTTACTGTTGACCTAATATTACACTTACCAAAAGGTGGATGGAGGAAGAGGAGATGATAAGAAGATGTTAATGGAGCAGATCATCCTGAGTACCATCATGCTGTACATGCAGGACAACCAGATGATAAGACCTAGGCAGCATGGGTTTGTAAAAGGCAGGTCCTGCTTGACTAACCTTATTTCCTTTTACAACATGGTCACCTGCTTAGTAGATGACGTAAAGGCTGTGGATGTTATTCATCTGGACTTCAGTAAAGCCTTTGATACAGTTTCCCACAGCATTCTCTTGGAGAATCTAGCTGCTCATGGCCTGGATGCACGTGCACTTTTCTGGGTAAAAAACTGACTGGATGGCTGGGCCCAAAGAATAGTGGTCAATGGAGTCAAATTCAGTTGGCGGCTGATCATGAGAGGTGTTTACCAGGGCTCAGTACTGTGGCCAGTCCTGTTTAACATGTTTGTCAAGGATCTGGAAGAGGGGATTGAGTGCACCCTTAGTAAGCTTGCAGACGACTCCAAATGGGTTGGAAGTTTTGATCTGTTTGAGGGTAGGGAAGCTCTGCTGAGGTATCTAGAGAGACTAGATATCAATGGCCAAGACCAACTGTATGAGTTTCAATAAGGTCAAATGCTGGGTTCTGCATTTTGGCCACAACAATCCTCAGCAGTACTACAGGCTTGGGGAGGACTGACTTAAAAGCTATTCAGCAGAGAGGGACCTGGGGGTGTTGATTGATAGCTGGCTGAACATGAGTCAGTAGTGTGCCCAGGTGGCCAAGAAGACTAATGGCATCCTGGCCTGTATCAGGAACAGTGTGGCCAGTAGGACTAGGGAAGTGATTTTACCCCTCTACTCAGCACTGGTGAGGCTGCATCTTATGTACTGTGTCCATTTTTGGGCCC
>WUAM01000359.1:598340-624408 GCA_024336885.1 Actenoides hombroni | reverse complement strand
TGAGGGTGGTGAGACACTGGAACAGGTTGCCCAGAGAGGTGGTGGAAGCCCCATCCTTGGAAGTTTTTAAGACTAGGATGGATGGGGCTCTGAGCAACCTGGTCTAGTGGGAGGTGTCCCTGCCCATGGCAGGGGGGTTGGAGCTAGATGATCTTTAAGGTCCCTTCCAAACCTGACAATTCTATGATTCTATGATTTTACTTTTCAGCTGTCTTCTAAGTAATTGCATGTTTTAAGTTAACAGCATATTTCTGCAGATAGTGTCTGCTTCTAGAAGTGATGACACTCAATTGTTATAGTTACTATCAAGGACCGGTATGCAGAAAGGCTCTTGCTTAGTCTTACTCCTGTGCAGACCAAGGTCGCTGCTAAATCTTATGTGCCAAAAATCTTATCTTGGGGGTACAGTAAATAAGAGGCTGCATTTGCTTGGAGAAGCAGACAGGTCAAGTGACCCTAAACTGACCCAACAAGGTATTCCATGTGTCCTGGGTTCAGCTAGGGTAGGCTTAATTTCCATCAAAAGCTGGGAGGGGCTGCAGGCAGGATAGATAAATGAACCAACCAATGGGTTATTTGATACCATACTGACGTCATACCAGTTATATAAGGGCAGGGGGTGGTCCAGGCAAGGCTGGTCTCTGGTGCAGGTGTGGTTGATGAAGGTTTGGGTGGTTCATTGGGTTTTATATCACTCCTTATATACTGTTTCATTAATATTATTGTTAATACTGTTGGGTTTGTTTTCTCCTCCTGCATTGTTCTATAAATTCTTCTTGTCTCAAACAATGGTGTTTGCCTTTTTCTCCCTGTTTTCCTTCCTGTTTTGGAGTGGGGGAGCAGGTGGGTGTGAGCAAGCGGCCATGTGGTGTTCCCAGATGGGTCTAAACCATGACACCATGCGTTACATGCAATACAAAGCTGAGGGATTACAAGAGTCAAGCTCTCTTCTTCAATGACTAGTATCCAAGGAGGACTTTGTCTGTTCTGCCTTCAATCCTAATCCATGCATACATGAATCTTGTTCCAGAATCCAGTTCCTGAATCTAGTTCCCATCTGTTACTGAGTCCAGCCTGAGACTTTCCCAGTGCCTGCCCACAGCATTAGTGGTGATGGTGATTTAATTGCCATCATAGGGGCAGAGTTTGACATTGATTTTGTAAATATTTGTATATATTTAGTATTTTTGTTATGATTTTCCTTAAAGCTCTTTTTAGTTTTTGGGTTTTTTTCCTGAACCTGTAAGAGTCTTTCCATCATTCTTTCTCTTCCCTTTGGGAAGGGAGAGGGTTTAATAGTGGCTGTCCCTTGTCTAGTGGCTGGCCCAGTCTTAACGCTTGACATAGTGTCTAATTATAACCTTTTCATAAAGAACTGGACATTTACTTTTGAATGCAACTTAAGACAGGTCACTGAGCTGTTTCATTCGAAGAGAACAGTGTGTCATGGCCTATTCAATTTAAATATGTAAGGAGAAAGATTTGAATTGGACATCACATTATAATACTATTTAAGGAAGATTACAGGACGTACAAGGAAGTTAGATTACATTAGATTTCTGCAACTTTACTTTGCAGCTAATGACTTCCCTCATTACTGCCATCAGGATGATTATACTGATATCACATCATTTAATCATCGTCAGCTTCTTTTAGTATGGATATGATCAGAAGTTGTGCAAATGTCCATTTGTGTCATTTTTCTTCCACCCTAAAAGTCCATATGTATTTTATAGATATTACGTTGTTTCTAGTACATGTTTTTGACTGAATTTTACAGTTAGAAGTTGCTGTTTATATAAAAAGCTTGTTTATACCAGCCCTATCTTCATCACCAGCACCATGATGATAATTTCTTGACATCAAATCAGCTAAGGAAGATTCATGATCAGGTGTAGAAAATGAGCTTCCTCCTGTGTGCCACAAATATTTGAAAAGAAAGTCACTTATTTAAAGATAACTCTGAAAATGTATCTCCAGGAGATGACATGTGACACGTATTGAAGACAATATAAAAACAAAACCACAGATAAATATCTACTGTGTGATTCTGAAAGTCTTCCAAGGGAATTCATGGAGAGATTTTTGTTATGGTTGTTGCTGTCAGGTAAATATTTCATTTATTCTTACAGAAAGTATCAGTTAGTCAACTGTCAAATATATATAGATATATATATATCAGTTGACTCTTTCACATTTACAAGAAGGGGGATAAGGGCTTCATTTCGCTTGAAAATATTTTGAATCTCGATGCTCCAAAATCCATCTTCATATTCCTTGTGTGTTTTTGTTTTTGGTTTTGGTTTTTGTTTGTTTGTTTTGTGATTTTGTTTTGTTTTGTTTTTGCTTGTTTGGGTTTTGTTTTTTAGGTTTTATTTTAATTTGTACGTCTACTGCTGTACACTTAATGGTGCCAGGCATGTTTGGGACCCCACTGTTGGACGTGGTATACAAGCAACAGCTTTTCAATAGCCTACAGTTTAAAGTTGGGACACTGTAAGCAATTAGAACAGAAAGTCTTCAACATGGTAAGCTTGATATTTAAGGATGTTCTTGCATTGTATGTTTTTTACTTGAATAACCCAGAATGACAGCAGTATGAGTCGAAATGAGGAATACTCGTGCATTTAGACATGTGTTCATTTTTAGCCTTTACGTACAGAAATGTAGTATCTTAAAGCACACACCCGTCTCTGCAAGGTTTTCCATGTTTTCTGTTTATGGTATGAGATGGATCCTTTCCACTGGTAGGAGTAGTTCTTAGGAGATTCTGTGAGGCTCCAGTTGAGAAATGTGGTCCTCTCTACAGACACAACATTTGTTCCTGTGCCACAGTATTTAAAATAATAAACCAGAAGAACAGTCATGTTTCAGATGAAAAAAAGTAATGTTATCTATAGATGGGGCATGAAACATACAATCTGAATTGCCTAATGTAAGTATATTTAAATTAATGAAAAGACCTCTGTCATTTTTCATAATCTGTTTGTTGAAGTCATATTGAAAGTAGATCTAAGGAAAGTCCTTGGATTTCCTGCTTTATATTTGCAAGCTGCTTTATCTTGAGTCTGTTTTTCAATTATAATAGTCAGGAGTCCATATTGTTATTCCACTTAGATGTGAGTTTCAGTGAATAGGGTAAAGAGGTCCAATGTATGTCATCCAGTTGTGTCATCATGTATGAAGTTTATTTTTTTAACTTAGGGTGGAGTGATTATTAATTTCTCTAGACGCTTTTGTATGAGAGTTTTAGGAAAATCTGAAAAATACTTCTGAAACTGCACTTTGGAGATATTATATACAACTGTGTTTGCAGTAATTAGACAAAGGTTATGTAGTTCTTTTGTTCTTTCCAAGCATTTTTTTAATGGATTTCTGCTCCATGTTCTTTAAATAATTTTCCCTATTTAGAGAGCTTTGGGAACACTGCTCCTTCCTTGCAGTGCTAATTAAGTTCACTGATTCATTGTAACAACAGCAGCAAGCAAAGATGAAAAAGATGAAATAAATTGTCCCCTGGCATAGAAGCCAAAATGTTGCTATGCTTAAAAATCCCTGTTTTCCTCATCTCTCCCATTTGTTCTTATTTTAAGGACTTAAGTCTAATTTCTGAAAGAAATAAAATTCTATCAGTACTATAATCTAGACAGCATGTAGACTATTAACAGCATTGTGCAGTATATGCTAATGTTAAATTCATATTCACAAAACCTTTTCCTTGAGCTAATAATTAGATCAAAATTATGCCAGCAAAGCCCCTCTTTTTACCTATTAATACAAGAAATCTAGTTTTTCTGCTTGAAATCCATCAGTTCCAGGACATAGCCCTTATATACCTTTTGACAGTAAAATTAAACACATGGAAAATTGCTGTAACTTTACTTCTTACTACTTGGAAGACTTCTATACTTCATGAAACAGGCAGTTTGGCATTCCATTTACAGTGAGCTACATGGCTAATGGGTTATTGTTTCAGGGACTAGGGACAGTTAGAAAAAATACTAGTCCCTGATCTCCATTTTATGTGCCAATGGAAACAGGAGGAGTTTATTCTGTAATAATCAAACTTCCTTTTCTTCCTATTTCCATATAAACTACTTGGTGTAATACTGGAAAATAAGTATGCTGGGGAAAAAATCTTATTACTTGCAAACTGTTACTCCGTTAAGATCATACCTTCTATCAGAGACAGTATGGGATTTTTTCTTACTTCTGCTTATAAAACAGTATGACTAATAGCTTTGACATCACCCAGCAGATGACAGGTAGCATACAAGTCTACCATCACTCTCCAGATTTTTCTGTAACATTTCTGAAGGCACTGATCTGGTATTTTAAAGTCAGATTTTTATTTCAACAGTTCTGTTAATACAATTCAATTATTAATTTTCTTTCCTCCAGTTGTTTTTACAAATCTTATAGCACATGTGCAGATATTCAGTAGGATTCTTTCTACTCCTTTGCTCATCCAGTGTTCCTCTGGGTGCTGTGTCAATGCTGGATTTGATTTTCCATGGAGATTCCTTTGTGTCTTCCCTAAACAACTTTGTGCCATGAAGAGCTCTGTGCTTAAAAGCTTCTCTCTAATCTAAGTGGAAACATTTTGAAAAAAACATTTATGTGGATTTCAAAAATTTTCTAATTTGATTTTCAAAACTACATATAAAACATTCTGCTTTACTGGTACCTGCATTTCTGAGATCATTGCAGCAGTGTCTGAAAAAACCTAAGTGGATAACTTGTGGATGAACCCCACAGGTACATAAGATATTCCAAGGGATATACTGGTTTTCTTGTGATAGTCTCTCCAAATGACTGAACACAGTCTAGGTCTATAGTCAGAACATTATCCAAGTCCAGAAAAGAACCAAAGACTTTGCAATTATCTACTTGAGAGATGAACAGGGAAAAATACTTTCTAAAACTGATTAGTTCATCCTAAATAAAAAAAAATGTTTTGGTTTTTTTAAAGGGCAAACAATACAATTATACTCTTTTCCTCAAGACTTTGACTTACACCAGATGTCTGGGAGACAGTGATAGCCTATGGTGTATCTCCAGCTGAAAACATGCTAGAGAAGAGTTAAGAGAAATTATATGTAAAGGCATGTAAATAAATAAAAAAAAATCATTACAGAAACTTTACTAGGACAATATAGAACGTAAATGCTAATACAACCTAGAAATCTAGATATAGCCTTTGTGTCTCTTCCAAAAAACAGTGTTACTCATTCAATAGATCAACCTGTGTCTGACAGATGGTCAGTAATGACTCCAAAAGATAGTGGCCTTACGAGTTTACAACACCACTCTCTGCTGCCCCTTTTCCCAAGTCTTTTTCATATCCTGGCCAACTGTGCACAGGCTGAGGCTGTTTAAGTTACAATACAGAATTCATAGGGCTGGTAAACATCTGGTGTAGCAAAGCTTTCTTCTGAAGACTTGAACTTCCTTTGCTTAGATTTATCTCTGAAGTTTTTCCAAATACATTTTGTTGTTTTCTTAAAATATTTTGTTCTTCTTTTATGTGGCAGATTATTTTTAGATTTCCTACATTCATAAAGCCAAAGTCTAAACTTGAATTGAACTGTTTAAGAATAGTAACAAACAAAAGGGTTGCAAAAATTCAGACAATCTAAAGGTCTGAAAATTAGGCCTTCATGTAGTTTTATACATGTAGCAACAGTAACACTGTATCGGACTTGGTAAACCTGAGTGAATGAACACATTGCAATTTGAGACCTGTAAAGCACTCTCTTTAGAATAAAAAGTATACAATTGTTTTGGTATCCAAAAGCCCTCCTTTTGAAGAGTTAAAGTACAATTGCCACTCAGCTGTGTATTATTCACTTACTCCACTTATTAATTTGCATTATAAAGATGGCTCAAGGCAGTTTGCAATAAAATCATTCCTGTAGAGTTATGTTTGAGATAAAATTTAGCTAGAAAATTAGAGCTAACAGTGAAAGGCCTGCTTTAAGTCAGTGATGATGGATATCTAGGAGAAGCAATGTTAGACTGATTCGCTATTGATGTCTGAACAAAAGCAGATCATTGTCACAAAACATGTCCTGCAAGGCAGTGTCCATTAGCTGTATGTTTTATTATTCCAATGGAGCCTTCAGAGGTCTCATTCAGAAATAAAGAAGTAGAAAGATGAAGCATGTATGCTAATATCAGATTTAATAGCAAAAAAAAAATTGTTCCAGTCCCATAAGAAGCTCAGCATACATAGATTTCTGCATTTATGCAAACATCTACTTAAGTGAGTGAGTTATCCTCAGCAGCCTTCTTCCCAGGATCAGGGCCAGAATGAACTGCTGGTGAGAACAGGTGGTATAAATACAACGATGCAGAAGGCAGAAAATAGGAGAATCAATTATGCTGCTTTATCATACAGAGAGTACTGGAAAATCTTTTGACTGCAATTAATACTATCGGTGTGTCATGAACAGCATCTTTGCAGTTGCATCCAGACTTGTTAGTTAAAAAGGAGAAAAAAAATATTTGAGCTATGTCTGGTGACAGAATTGGAGAATTTATGAGTCAGATCTGAGAACAGGGGAGAATGTTACTTATAATGTGCAGGGAATGCTCTTGAGGCTAGATATATGCAGATTGGTTTGTGTGTTTTACTAACTTCTGCCAGATGCACGATGCATTTCAAATACTGTTTTGATACATTTGGGAACCTTCTGTATTATTGCTGCCTGGTTTTTGTCATAGTAGAAAGTTGCTGGTTTGGCAAGGCCACAACACTCCAGCAAAGAAGTATGGCTATGCTGTGTGTTTCCCATATATCCATCTCTGAGAACAAGTACTGCTTTTGCTTTTCTTTCAGAAGAATGAACCACTACAGTTATGCCTCTTTTGTGTTAAATTTACAGGTTTCCTGTGATACAGGCTGTGTTTCAGGTAGCAAGGTGACCACTGTCAGATACAGCTTCCAACAGTGCCACCCAACAGTTAAGTCATGCATCTTCCCCTGCCTCCTTAGGCCAAAATTAGGTACATTCAAGTGCTTGTCTTGTTTGTACTGCTTAACATATGTGCAATGAAGCCCAGTCAAGTGGGAGCCCCCCACAGAGCTGTTGCTACACTCACACTTCCACCCTATTCTCTGATAGGAGACATATTTATTCTCACTGCAGTATTTTATCAGTGTGTCTAGAAATATCTTGTTAAGATTAAGTCCCCATGACAGGGAAATGAGACAAACTCTGGGACAAAGACAGGAGTTACATACTGAGGGAGCTGTGTAGGCAAGCCTCTTGTATGCTGCTGAGAAAGAGCCAGACCAGAGAAGGCAGAGACACACCAAACTTGAACGGGCAGTAACGTTATCCTGAGTGGATTTCATCCACCTCTGAAAATGCCTGAGGGGCTCTGTCTAGCTAGAGGCTGTGGCAATGTATGTGTGTACTGTCTACACTACTGCAGCAGGGTCTGGTCTGAATGCTCCCTCTGAGGCATAGTTCAGCCCTCTGAGTAGAGAATTTCCAGCTCTAGCTATGGGGAAATAGGAGGGAGAGGAGGAAAGACGTGGGAGAAATTAATAGGCTCTATCTCATTCCCTATTCTCCTAGCAGAAGATCAAAGAGTCAGTGGCAGATGAACACAGCCAAGTTGTTTCAGCATGGAGCATCTACTCTGATTCCCTCATATATTGTTATTGCAGTAGACTTTTCTTCCCCTCCCACCATGATTGTTTGTTATTCTTTCTCTTTATGTGACATAAGTACTGCACATGGAAGTTTGGAATAATTCTTTCTAAAAAGTGAAATAGTTACACACCCTGATAGTCCAAACAGCTATGTCTCTGCCCCTGAACTGAGATTCTTGTACAAGAAAAGTTTTTTCCTTAAAAAAAAAAAAAGTTTGGAGGCTAAATGTATGTTAGCCCTGTCCAGAGAAAGAGCAGGCAAGGATGATGTAGAAAAATTGAGGGTATGCTTTAGGTCCAGGTCTCAGCTGCTCCAACGTACAGGTTCAAAATTTCACCTGAGCTTCCCAAAGATCACGTAATTTGCACATCTGGTAACCAGTGGCAACCTCAAAGTAAGAGGGGGATGAAAAAGTGTATGAATAGACAATGTCAAGAAAGTTAACACAGCAACCCTAAAAGGATTTGGTGAAGAAATGAGCAAATCTGACATACCACCTGTTTCCTAATCCTTCGGAATTCTTTACTGGGAAATTTCAGAAGGGTCTGTCATTGTGCATCTAGCTGGTATTGTAATTTGTAATGAGATGGGTTTATTGTCACAGGACCTAAGTGACAATAAATGTATTGCTATCTAACGACTTTACCTTCACAAATGGATAATTTTGATTTTAAAGAAAAGCAGGGTGTATAGCCTTACATTCTTGCAAGGATTCCTCTAATGAAAAGACAAGAGAAAATGCAATTCAGACCTTTCTGTTGAGTTTCAATTGTTTTAACACAGAACCCCCTTTTTTTTTACACTAAATACAGTTTAATTCAAAGAATTAGTTTATATAATATGCATGCATCAGGACAGGAGTAACATTGGTGGTGAGAGGGTGTACAGCTAGAAGGTATGGTATTTTCCGAAATTCCCAGGATATGAAGCTTATATATTCTAAATGAAAGAAGGCAAAAAAATGTACAAGCAGAAAAACACGGTAAAAGGAATTGTTTTATATGAACCACTCTCAAGTACTTTTTCTAGAAACACTAATCACTGCACTGGAGTCAGAAGTTCTGGAACAGGTTATGTAGCTCAGTGGAGTAAATTTTCAAGATGCCTATGACTAGTGGGAGGACAACTTAAAATAATTATTGCAGTACAGAAATTACACAAATTGTCAAAGACTGTAGGAAGTTAAGTGGCAGTCAGAAACAGTCTAAAGTTAAATCAGCAGCCTAGTGTGCCTCCCAGGATTTTGATCCAAGGATGAGTCACTGCTTTTTCTCAGATGTACTTTCTGTTTACTTCCTTAGTGTGTCTCTGCAGCCAAAACAACAGGACATTGGGTTCTTACTTACAAATAAATAGTTTTCCAGAATATTCAGGATCTTACCAGGGCTTATCAATATCTTCTGAATCCAAAGTAAGCATGTTATCAAAGTGAGTTCCCCAAACAGACTTTGCATTAACACTTTCTTGGCAGTTCTTTACATTAATTTTCAGGTGGTAGAAATAATTGATTATTTATAAAGTCCATGATGTCCCATCTGAAAGGCTTGGCTGCAAGAACTGCATGTAAGGTATTTTAAGGTTCTCTCACCTTTAATACAGTCATTTGTAATAGAGGGGGAAAATAAGTTAAAATTATTAATAAGTGAGCTTAGTTGTCATGGGAACCAATTGTCTCAGGTGCTCTGTTCCAATACAGCTATTAACCCCAGTCCATATTTATTATTCAAGGGAAATAATTGACTTGAAAAAGGAAAATTGGTTGTCACAAAAAAAAGACAAGCCACTATGCTAAATTTGAGTCATTTGCATGCAGTGAAAATGAATTAAGGAAGATGAATCTTCTTCAGCCCTAAAATCATTTACATTTTTGTTAGTGCTCTATTTTTCTCAGTTTTTTATATTATAGGGAGTGAAAAAGAACTGGGATTAGCAGATCTGGGATGAAATACAGTACCCCACAGCTACCATGCTCTGACTTATACATCCAATCCCTACCATTCTGTGATTCTGTAATTCTGTATTATCTTAGGGATGTAGTATATGAATTCTTCCCCAAAAACTATTTGCCTTCATTTGCTTTGTCTGTTTATCCTAGTACCTAATATGTTCTAACACTGAATACTACCTCTGTAGTCATGAATTTTGTTACAGGTTCCCTCACTGAATCCAAAGCTATTCAGCTATTCAGGTTTATATTTTGGATGACGGCTGCTACTGTGCTATTTTTTATTATTTTTATTCAAAATAATTAAAAGGAACTTACACCCTTTTGTTTTTGTGTTTTTTTCACTGACACTAAACTAAAGGCAAGTATTTCACTTGCCAGTTTCAGTGATTTTTTTTACCAATCACAAAATAACCATAAAGTATGCTTTTTTACCTAGGTCACCAGAAATTAGAATAAAATATTAAAATATTGAAATACTCTGTGTATTGTGTTTATTTTTTAAAAGTTCACAAAGTTTCCCTGTATGTATCTAGGCAGAAAATAGCTACAACATGAAACAAATAACAAACAGAAATCTTATTTATGGAAGTCCTGCGATACACTTGAAGTCTTGGGATAAAGGGTAATATAAGTAAAAATATTGACTAGAGGAAAGTGAAGAAGAATCTGTCACTTACTCTCTTTCCACATTTCCTATTCTATCTGGTCATATTTTTCTCTTCTCAGTTAATAATGTATGTATTTTAGTTAATCCTTAATGTGAACTTGCTGTTTCTGAGAGAGAAAACAAAAAAATCACATCCTTAAAACACAACCTCCTCTCTTTTCTCTCTGCTTTTGTTTACTCCCTGCCTATTGCACATTATCACTGATATTTCTTAGTGGCACTGACCATTAATATGGTATGCAGATTCATTTATCAATCAAACTTGGTAATGCTTTGTACGTTATTCTCAGTAGTCTAAACGGCTACTAATTTTTCTGCCACAGTAGGTCCCTATAGTAGTAGTAGTAGCAGTAGTAGTGGTAGTAGTAGTAGTGCTCTCCTTCCAATCTTTTTCAAATCATATATTGCGTCTGCTTGCAAATATTGAAATTTATCTATAGGTGGCAGCAGACTTACACTGTAAGACCAAAGCTAGACTTCTCAACTGTTTTCAATTACCTGTGCATAATCATTTCACCTCTGTAAAGACAGTATACAGGACAAAAGGGGTGTGGAGATAAATACATGGGTGGAATAGACCATGATTTTAATGGCTGAGAAAAAAGTAGAAAAAGAACAAGAGTGAAAAACATTTAAAAGTAGGGAGAATGTTCATGTAATAATAAAATTTACTTTGAAGATGATAATAATGTACTGTCTCCTTTTTACAAAGCTATAATTTGGGAATTAACCTACATATTTGAATACTATCACTTTGCAGCTGGACTCCACAGAGCTCTGCTGTTGATATTCTGTATTTTTCTTCTATTTTAAGGCAAAACTTTTCTTAATCCTGCCTATAGGAAACTACTATGAGAATATTTATGATGGGATACCTTTTAAATATATCATAGAGTAAGTGGATATGCTTCAAGGGACCAGTTAGCCTCTGTATTATATTTCAGTGGCTGAAACGATCATTGAATGTTCTATTGCCATGGTCTTATTATCTTCTGTTCCTTCGAAAGAATCATAAAAGAGATTAAATTCAATTTATTGAAAGACAGGCCATTAAACCCTTGATATGTGCTGCATTGTGTGCATCAGATTTCATAGTGGAAAATGGATATCTTATGGGAGATAATGAAGGTAAAAACAATTATGGAAACTAGGGTTCAGTGATTATTAACACCATCAATATTTGCATATTAGGCCCTAAGGACTTATTCATAGGACATCTGGATTATTACTGAATTTACATGAGCCAAAGAGAGTTTTCCTACACATTTGTCATTGTTTTAAAAAACTTGTATGCAAGAAGAAATATGCACCTTGAAATTTTTAGGCTTATTGCACTTCAACAAAAATGGTATCAGGTGTCTTGCAGAGTGAAAATAGGCAATGTACCATAAAATTATCAGAGACGAGAACAGCATATGGATAAAATATTTGTCTTTTCCTTCTCAGGTGATTTATTGACAGTGAATTGACATCGAAGAACTGGAAAGCCTTGGTTTTGATTGGGTTTGTGTGCATACATAATGGAAAGGTCAGAGGCAGAATCAGTCTGATTTGTATTTTCAAAATAATTTAAGCTCATTTTACTCTGGTAAACTAAGACTTGCCATTTAAAATCTCAGCCATCTCAGTACTCATCTCTCCAGGCAACTCTCATCAGTTTTCCTTCTGGCTCATGTTGAGAGAGCATACTTGGTACCAGCACACTTGCTGGCATTGGCGTCAGTCAATGATCTTGACTTTCTCTGTCATTAATGATCCTGCTTGTACAAACAGGTCAGGCCAGTTCAGTATATAGCTATCTGACACTGAAAGACAGGGAACAATAAAGTAAGAGTGCTTAGGTGAGAACTACCCACTCAACTCATTACTGGGACACCTCATGTGCATGTAGAAGTCAAATCTGAAGGTACTGGGAGCCTTGAAGTGCTCATCCAAAAGCACTCCTACAGGCTAGTTGACACCTGAGGGTCAGGACTCTGGGCTTAGGAAACTAAACTCCCGCCCTAGAAGCCTAAATCTTTTTATGTTTGCGATCCTGGATTACCTATTAGACATTAGATTTGCTAGGAGTGAGTCCTTTAGTTTGCTGTAAGTGAAGAATTCTATCAAATTTAAATTTTTGGTATCCATGTGGATCAAGTATAGGATTTTATATATCCTATTATATAAATTGTACTTTAACAATAACAAGGGGAGACTGTAGAGAATATGAAACTGCCATTAAAGCCAGATATAAGTATTTTTATTCCTTTTTGAACAGATTTTCCTCTTGAATGTCATAACCAGAGCAGAAGATGTAAGGTGGCTTAGAGGTTGACACAAAGAACTGAAGATTGAAAAAGGTAGGTCAGCTCAGCTAACAATATGCACAAGTCTTCATGGGCTGGTATCTCAGTTCTTCATCCTCAGTTGTCTTTCTGTGGTATTAGTTCTTAACTTGCCAAAAAAGCAGGACTATCTTCTTCCAATACCACTTTTTTTCATTATTTGATATGACATTCATCTCACTTGAACTACAGTGATAGGACAGATATACTTTTCACATACTGCACTGAAAAGAAATGTTCCTTTTGAGAAATCTAACAAATGTCATGGTCTGCAGAAATGAAGCTTCTTGGAGTAATGGACTTTATTTCATTTTATGCCTGTTATGTAAGAAAAAATGAATTAAGCTTTATCCAAGAGAATGAGTCCATTGAAAACTCCTACTCTACCGTTAGAAGCATCTTGGTTCAGTGGCTGGAGTCTTTGTAGAAAGTCAGTGAATAAATATTCATCATAGAGATAGTAAAGGAATTTTAGTAGTTTAATATTTAGAAACCCTCCACCTTTATGGCATAGTCATAAATTCCCGTAGTAGAGGTGGTTCTGAGTAATCATTAACACTGGGAAATGCTATCTGTAGACAGTAGGACATAGCTTCCTTAGATAAATTACATGTTTACCACGTAACATATGTCTTGCAGACATAACATATGTCTGCAAGATTGTGCCCATTCCCTCCTGATAGCTTTCTTTCTCAATTTCATTCATCTCTGAAATATCCAGAAGCTTTAGGGGAATAAAAAAAATAGAGATTAAAAGGTAGATAGAACAAAGATACTAAGCTCTTAGAAGTTAGCTGCTGGGGTACCTCATCTTTCAGTGTTTTGACCCTAAGGTGCTGTGTAGAAGACTCACCAGTCTGCTGTATGCATTTTCTTCATTGTATTTTCATGCCTAGGACACAGAGGGATGCTTCCCTGCTGTATGAGATCCAAGAAGGCTATTAGAGATAGGGAAATATCAAGTTCAGTTTTCTGCTTAAGCTGAAAAGGTTCAGCTTATTATTCTCACTTCTAAAGGAGCGTCTTAACTATCACTTTAGGTTTCCAGTTGTTTTCTCCAAAAGCTGTTCATAAAGCCCTGGAAATGGGGGGAGTGATCCTCTATTTAAAGTCATGACACTGTGCCAGCAAGTAGAGATGACTTCTTCTGCATCCATGTGGGAGATGTTGAAGGTATCTCCAGAATTGCATTGCTTCTTGCTAGTTGGATGTCAGTTCAGACAAAGCATCAATCTGTAGTCTACAACAGCTGATTTTAAATAAAGTGGATCAGGTCAAGCTCACACAAATTTGCTTACAACAAGCTCTGCTGGATGATAACCTCTAGAAGACAGAAGATAATACAAATCAGTGGGTGACTGTAGTGTCGCAAAGTTGTGCAGCTGTTTACTAAGCGAACATCTGGCTTAAGCCTTAGTCTTTCTCTCCTAATACAGACACTCCATAAACAGATTCAGCTTGCTTTCACTGCTGTGATCCAATTAAACTAAAAAAATGTCACCTATCATCAAGCCAATCAGCTTGTTCTTGCAAAATCTGATTGTTCTAGCTGATTATTCTGCTAAACTCTCCTACTAGAACTAAATGATGGTGACTAAAAAGAAACAGCTGAGAAAAATCACTCAGGGGAAAAAAACAATATAGGAATACGATGAATAAAATGGAAGAGAATGCACAGTAACAGTTATAACTGTTTGTAGGTGTAGTTTTATCAGGAGAGTGTTTTGGTAGATAAATATTTGCAATTAGTACTATTTATGTGTCATAAAAAATGTATTTTAGTGCTTGTATCAGTTTTCATAACACTAAAGTGAAGACTGCTGTAGGACAGTAATGTTTTAGCACATTAAATGACAATATGTTTTTCAGTCACCTCTTCCTGTGAAATCCACAGGATATGTTTCTTACATTGCTGACTTTGCTACTGCAGAATAGCTAGTAGCATGTAAGGCAAAAATATTTAAAAAAAAAAGATATTTAATATTATTGTTGATATCTTTGACCTTCATAAAAGCCCTTTGGTAATATTTTCTTATTTCATGAGTAAAGCTGGCTGCTTTCTTGTAACTCTTCAGCTCCCAAGAAAGACAGAAGAAAACATAGGAGCTTTAGAAGAAAGATTAATTATTCATTTCTTCTTCTGTCAGATTTTTTTCAATTTCAATGACATTTGGGAGACAATTGAGGTAAGTAGTGCTGTAGTGGGGTAATCTGGAGTCTTGGGAGAAAAAGAATTAGAAGAATTAGAGTTAATTTTGCAAAATGTATTTCTTTCTTTAAATATCCAAGCAAGCTTCAGAGTGCTACTACCAGGGATGAAGGGTAAAGGATGTGAAACACTGGGAATAAATAGGGTGAGAAAAGGTAAACATATGAAATCATACAGTAATTTTTCATGTTACCTGGGATAATCAGTTTCTTCTTTCTCCAAATACAGGGTAAAAAGAGTTTTTAGTGAAACAGAGACGCTACATTTCATGCAGATAAGCTGGCATAAGTGATTCAGAGATTTCAGACCTGACCCTAATCGGTACAGTCTCTCCAGTCTAGTGAGATTGTCCCAGGATACATTTGGGTTTATCTCCACAATTTAACAGCATGCTCGTTTTGTCTTTCACAGCAAACTGATGAAATATAACTTGTAAAAGCAGGGAACAGTGGAATCATAAATGCTCAGTTTTCTTAAAGAGTGTGTGTTGGAGTAAAGGCAATGGCTTTGGTGGAAAGAGTGAAAGAGTGAAAAAGGAATTCTCTGGTTAACAAACATCATCCTATGGCCAACTATGTACTTCTGTAATGTGCACAGAACTCTGTAAGCATGTTCTTTTTATTAGGAGCAATACAGAAATTTGGGGCCCAGGCTGCAAAGTTGTTGAAGGCCTGGAGGCAAGAAGAGCCTGAGAGAGCTGGTTTGTATTCAAGATTCACTTCTTCTAACCACAGGAGTGATGAGTCCCAACAAAATGGATCCTGCTTTGTCCTGAGCCACAGTCTTGATCTGTAGAACAAAAGCCCCTGTGTTTACAAAGGAAAGCAATTTTCAGTTTTATTTCATTATGGAAATGACCTTCTATTGTTTGATATATCTGGAGTGACCTATTTTAGTGAAATAATTTTAAAACAGTGGATATGAATCCTCTACCTCACTGTTACTCAAAATCATGAATCATAACCCAAAAAATTACAAGGTTACTTAAGTCAATTGTATTCCCCTTTAACAAAGACTGAGAAAGTTTAGCTCCTGTAAAAAGATCAAATTTGTTCTTTGAGATACTTGCTTGAAGATGCAGTATTTTATTTTTCCCTTGAAAACTTCTTTTAGAGCTCTTTGAAAACGAGCCATAGATAGCTGGGAATTGGACTAGCTCTAAATTGCACTCCTATTAGAGAAAGATAGAAAGGTGTAAACAACAATGGTTGCATCCTCCTCCTTTTTATGGAAAAATGAAGTGAAAATATAAAAACTGTTAAGAATGGCCATGTAGTCTGGATCAGACAAAAAAAACCCAAACCAAAACAAAAAACACACCAGAAAAAACAGCCATCTTTCCCCCCAAGAATGGACAAAAGTAGATGGGCAAAAGTAAATAAGACACCCCTTTACACCCGTTTAATGTTTTCTAGACTCGAAACATTTTTAGTTTTGGGCCTCTCTGAGCTCTAGCATGACTATTATGCTCAAAACCCCCCAAAAAAGCAGAAGTACTTGCCATGTGTTACCAAAGTAGACCTTCAGCTACTGACAATTTTTGGGAAGGAGCCAGACAACTTAACAACCATTTCCTTTGGAAATTGCCTCCCATTAGCTTCATCCAATGCTCTATTGTTCCTGTCTTGCAGGAGAGTACAAACAGTTGATTATCTATTATAATCTCATGTCATGCATGATATTGGAGACCTATATCATATCCCCTTCTCTTACTTAATTTAAAAAAAAAGGAATCCTAGCTTATTTAGAAAGAATCAGCCCCATTTTTTTGTTCTTGTTGTTTCTTTGTTTTTGTTTGTTTGGGTTTTTTTTGTTTGTTTGTTTTGACTGTTAATATTGTTCTGCTTTAAAATTTCTTCAGTTCTACTATCTTCTTTATGAGATGGAGAGAAGCCACAGAAAATATTCAAGGTTCTGTGAACTGGTACAGCAGTAAAGTAAAAGCACAACAAGCAAACGATGTAGGAGAAGTAGACATGTGAAAAGTTATGAAAAAGTTTTACTATCTTAGCACTCTAGCTTTAGCCCTTTCTCATTTGTGGGAATACCTCTTTGGTATCCTGAGGATGAAAATATTTGTATTAATTTCTCTTTCAGCCAAATAACTAAACCAAACCTTTAAACTTTTTTTTTTTTTTTTTTTTTTTTTTCATTAACAGGACTGATTTTTTTTTTTCTCTTCTTCAGAGGTCATAATAAAATTACTTTCTCTGCATGTCATCTGTGAAGGTGTGATTTCTGGAGTAGTCACACAAGTAACAAGCTGTACTTCCTTTCCACTGTCCATTTTCCTCATGCCACTTCCACCAGCATAGGCCAACTGCCTGCTGAGAGGTGACTTGGGTGTGCTCAGCTACATGACGAATGTTTAAACAGAGTCAACATACTTCATACTACAGTGATTCTTGTAGTATATTCAATAAGACATATATGATTTTAAACTGTGTCAAAAAGAATCAGCATGCATTTTCAGTAGTGAGCATGGATGATGTGTATGCCTCATATCTAAAGATTCACTGGATATTTTCTGTTTCACTGAACATATTCCTGAAAGGTGGACTGAGCAAAGCTAAGCATACCTATTCTTTCTTCTGTTGTTTCTCCATACGGGAAAACATTAGCTTAGTGTCTTACCATTGGCAGCTTTGCTGCTGCTGGTTTTGGCACATATCCTCTTGTAGGTTTGATGAATAAAAATACATGAAAATACTGTCATATGTCCTGAAAGTGGAGTAACATCAGGCTGTAAACAATAGTATAAAGTACAATTAAGTCTGCAATGTAAACACACACAAGATGATAAAATGAGCTGATTATGTTTCATGGATTTATACTAGCTGAAGTGAACTGCTCTTCCTTCAGAATCAATCACAGTTCTCTTTGGGGCTGTTTATAACATTACTAAGTTCTAGAGAAATATGGATAAAAGTCTGATTTATTTTTCAAGTCTATATCACTTCAAAAATAAAACTGAAATATAGTCACTAATATGTATTTTCATAAACCAACTTATAATGAGCTTTGAAAGCAAACTTCCCACTACCATGGATAATTTTATAGTGATTATAGAGCTATTCATAATGCTTCAAAAATAACAGCAAAATATATTATAGGAGCTTGTAACTATGAAACATAACCAAGGTGAAGACATTTACATACAGATTGTAGTTGAAAATGGTGATGGCTATATGAATTCTTTATAACGTTTACACAATATTGCCTGTTTAGCTCTTGTTATACTGAATTATTTTAAGAGAGGAGATAAATTTTTAGTAATTGTCATTACAAGAATCATGTGTTTTATATGAAAAACAAACACAATATTTCTTAGAATAAAACCTACATGAAGGAAGAAGAAATAAGCGATTATAATTTTCTCTTCTGAAGGGAATTAGATTATTATGATAATTTAATGGAGAAACTAGACCGTAACTGGCTAAATCAAGGAACTGTGCCTTATTAGTCTGATCTGATTTTGTAAAAACTTCCTGAAGCATAAATGTTCATGAATTTGCAGAAGTATAAATGGAACAATTTGTGCTGCAGTGAGTATAAATATGAACTGGCTATTAAGATAACTGGGGCAGAGAATTTAATCTAAAAATCCCTTATTAATTTATCTTGATCTCAGAGTGAAGTATTTGCATAAATTCATCATTTCAATGGATGTTTTTTGCCATTGCACAAGATGACAATCACACGTATGTTCTTATTCAACATAAATATGTAGGACCTCCCAGTATTCTGACAATGCTTCAATGAAGTGAGAAAGTAAAATCAGTGGGCTATTGAATACATTTTGGTTTATCCACCATTCTTAGCCAGACTGGGGAAATATTAAAAAAAACCAGAAGGATGTGGGAACAGCAGATCAATGTTAAAAAAACCCCATAAATTCCATAGTGGCAAAATGGTGTAAGTATTAATATAATTTTTTTTGTATTTGAAATATTTTCATTGAAAGATACAGATCATCCTGCCAACTAGAAAAGATAGCATGGTCATAGAAGTTCAGCTTCTGAAACCAGAACAGTGTTGGACAGGATAAAAACTTCACATTCACTGTGTTAAATTCTGTAGTAATTTTCAGTACATATTAAAGCATTATCACCTTAACTGCAATTTGAAATGATCCATACTTCATTAAAGAATATTGACTGGTAGAAGTGTGATACCAACTTTTTCCCTGTAGAAGGCTGAGACTTCAAATATTATCTAAGTAAGAAATGTAATTTCCACTTGTCTTTCAATATTCTTGTCACTTTTTTTAATAATGTGAACTCTGAACATACCATTAATGATGGCTTGGTTTAAAAACTCATCCATGTCTTCTTATAAATGGAAGATTTGTGGGTGAAGGTAGTAGGACTTGGTTTTCTTTTTTCTCTTGTTTTCAAGAAGTTAGGTTTTCATTAAAACATTAGCATGTAGGCTGAAATCTTTTTTTTTTGTACTTCTTTTTTAAGCTGACAAAAAATCAATACAATTTTTCAATTCCTTCAGAGAGAAGGACAAAAACTAATTTGAAAAGTAGTTTTCACCACTGGCTGTCACTGCTTTTCTGCTAATCCTCCTTCTTCCATGGAACAAGATCTGGACTACATTTTGCCTTCTCATCCACAAAAAATCCCTTGCACTGCTTCTATCAGCTGCTGCTAAGCGCTAGACTAATGCAATATATTATCTTAATGCACAGATTAGTTTTTTGCAACTTGTGAATTGCAGGATTTAATTTATGTTCTACTGTGATTTCTTTGGCCAGATAATTTTTGTGTTCTGTTTGGGGGTTTATATATAAACCCCAGCTCAGAACAGCAGCAAGTAGACACACTCCTTTACGTGTACATATTTCCAGATCAAGACATGTTGTATATAACACTTGCATGATATTCCCTATCCATCTGTATTATACAGGTATTGTATATAGTCAGTAAAGAGAAATACATGATTCTACCATCATTCAGATCCCAGGGAGGACTAAATTGTCCTTTGTAGGTACCTGTCTGGTTCCATTAGTAAAGATGAAAACAAGGGCAACTAAGTTCCAAATTTACACATTGTCAGCTTTACAGGAGATTAACCTTGTTTTTTAGAAACTAACTTCAGGCTCTGTGAGTTGTCATGGGGATGAAGAAATCTAGTCTTGATGTAAGTTAACTTTTCAACACTTTAATACGTTATTGGATTTAGTCTCAGGTCAGCTATATGATGACTCCTAAGGTATTTGGCAAGTTGGTTTATTTTGATTTTTTTTAGCAAACCTCTATGATAAAGTCTGAGTCTAAAATTTTATTGTGGCAGTCAGTTCAACATCAGATGAATGGCATTCCACTCCATTTTTTTCCTAGTTTCTGATATCTCAAACTAAGTGTGCTTGACTTTCATACCTCATGCATCCCACACCTGGCACTATTAAGGCAAACACATTTAACATACCAAGAAACACATATCCATCACATTAACTTTTAAATTCTGTCCCATTCCCCCACCCCTCCCTTTTTTTTTTTTTCCTCTTTTCTTGGAAAGCAGCACAGTTCATCCTGGTTGTACGAGGCATTTATGAAGATCCTTAAAACATGGGAGTTGAGAGGCATCAGGATAAGTATTGTAGACTTCATGACCAGAAATGCTCTTGAGAATATTTCAGGACATTACTTTATTCATGAGCTAAAGACAGTGACTGCTGAGTGAACAGTGATGATAATAGTATACCCCATGGGTTTGAAGCCTCTTCCAAGAATATACTAAAAGCTTTTAGCATTCTCTTAGCTTGTAGAAAATCCCTTCATTATTTGGTGTGTTAAATGAATGCAAAGTGCACTCATCTAAAAAACTGTCTGTCTAAAAATAATATTTTTTTGGAAGAACTACTCAGAGAATAGAAAAGAGGAAAAGAAAAGCCCCGTGCATACATAGACAAAGTTATTTTACTTCATATGCATTAGTAGAAATGGAGTCGGCATAGGGCTTTTTTTTTTTGTTTAACATAAGGGAACAGTGTCGCAAGTTAGAGATGCTGTCAGATAAAATGGTTAAAGAGAAATAGAAAAACAGTTTTCATGCTACAACAGCTCTCAAAGAATGAAAACTACCGAGAATGGTATCTCATTTTGCAGTAACAGCATATGAATACGCTATTGATACTTAGTTTACATGTTTATATGGAATGGATCTTAATACACCAGGTGATTAATAATGGCAACTACAGATATGCAACGTAAGAGTTATTTATCCATAATAACTTAGTACTTAGAATGAAACTAGTGGACACTATGAATTTCAGACTGACTATGTAATATATTAATACTGACTCAGCAACCCAAAACACAAGAACACTGGAAAGAACTTTATATCCTCACTTAAGGACACTGAGAAACAAGGTTTCTAGCTCTCTGGAAATGCCATCATTTATAAAAATTTAGTATGAACCCAAAACAAAAATCAAACCTTAACTTTCCAGTAGCAACAAAAAGTAATTACTTCTGATTTGATTCTACAGATTTTTAGACCTTTTAAACTTGTTGTTCATAAATAATTTTTTTAATTACCCTGTTTTCATCAAAAGGAATAATTTTTTTAATATCAATAGAAGGAAGGATTTTCAAACTATTATTGAAACTCAGGAAGAATATTACTTTCATATAGGAGAAAACATGGTCATAGATTAAAATAGAAACATTTTTCAGCTCTAATATAATAATTTGGAACCCCACAAATTAAAATCTCTTTGACCAAAAGAGACACATCTTCAATTAGTTACTGCTAGAAAGACATTTTCAGTTATTTATGCCTCTGTCCTTAAAGAATGTAGGTCAGTTTCTAATAGTATTGGATTTTTTTTTTTAGAGGTATCATATATTTAATTTAAATGAAACCTTTAAAGACAGAAAAGACCAAACTTTATGGTGACTTATGCCCTTATCCACTTTTCTTCACTGGAGTTTTCTGACATGAGAATTTGGTCTGGAAATGTAATCTCATTTGCATTTATGTTATATTATTATCATTAAAAATATGCATATATCGATGTTAGATAAAAGTCCTGCATTTGTTATTGGTCAGAATATGAATGAAAAGCTGTGGAATAAAATGCTGATTCAGCAGTGACAAACAGAAACCCAGCTGTTATTCAGTTCATAGAAGCAGTCAGGGAACACAGGGAAATGAGAGTTTTAAGTACATGAAAAAGACAATGGTGAAGCTTTTAGGAAAACACTTTACTTTTCATCTTCTCTCACAATTTCTTAGTGTACATCTAGGAAAAACTTCATCTCTTTCTAAAATTTCCAGAGGACATCCATATTTTATTGTAGCAGATATGTCACTGGTTAAACAAACTTGCCTAAAGCAATTCTCTGTGTTCTTAGCCTCTAATAATGAGAGAAGTATAAAATATTAAATGGACCCCACTATTCATCTGCAAGTGAATAGTTCCAACAGATACTGTTCAAATCTACTATCTTTAAAAACATGCATTAAACAAACTTATTACTGTACTTTGAATGCTTTCTATACTTAATAACTCACCAGTAACAGTCACTGTTCTTAAAATGTCTCAAGTAGTAACAGTAACTAGCTTGATGAACTTCAAGGAAAACTTCCAAGAACAGGACTTCCATTGACCTCCAACATTTGCTTTTGACTTTAAAGTAACCTATGCTGCTTGGGATATTTATATAAAGGAAAACAAGAATAAATTTTTTTTTTATATACTTAGTGAAAAGTAAAGGAGGATCTCTTGACACTATAGGTAAAAATACAAGTAAAGTAGAAAAGCAAATATTAAACACAAAATAAATGACAACAATCAATTTTATTTAGATTAGTTTGGATGTAAACTTCATATTCACAAAAATGCTTATGTAAGTTTTAAAGACTGATGCGATTTAAAGAAATTGTGAAAACTTTATGCTGCAGAAGTCTTGGAGAAATGTAAGGCCTTCTGTGCCCTCAGGAATGGAGGTTACCACACAGTGCCATGGGATTACCTGATGATTCAGGAGCCTACACATTTTGGCACTTCTGCTGGTGCTCATGAGTCCCTATGAAAAACAGCACTGCATAACCCATTCCTTTTTTCTCAAGGAAGTTTTCTGAAAATAAAAGATTTTACACAGGTCTTTTCGTTGACCTGTCTCAACTGCAAGCAGTTTCATGTTTGGGTTTTTTTTGTTTGTTTTTTTTTTTTTTTTTAGGGATTAGGTTCAGTTAGACTGAAGTTAGACTTCATTGATTTGTATCAGTTGAGATATATATGCATAGAAGAGTATTTTGTACTGACTTGAGGAAAAAATACATTTTTATATAGCTCAATAAATGCATGTTTTAGTTTTCAGAAAGACACAGTTTTGTACCTTTTATCCATAGCCCTGAAGAGTGTTGAATATATACTAATAATTTGTAAAGCAAAGTTTTCCCAGATGAAAAGCCTTAGAAAATTATAATCATAGAATGTTTTGGCTTGGAAGTGACCTTTAAAGGTCATCTAGTCCAACCACCTGCAGTGACCATGGACATCTTCAACTACATCTGGTTGCTCAGAGCCCCATCCAACCTGACCTTGAATGTTTCCAGGGGTGGTCCGGTGTTTCACTACCCTCATTGTAAAAAAATTTTCTTCCTTATATCTACTCTAAATCTACCTCTTTTGGTTTACAGTTACTACCCCTTTTCCTATCACAACTGTACTGCTAAAAAGACCATTCCCATCTTTGTTATAAAGACCCCTTTAAGTACCGAAAGGCTACAATAAGGTCTCCCTAGAGTCTTCCTTTCTCCAGGCTGCAAATGCCATCCCTCACAGCCTTTCTTCATACAAAAGGTATTCCATCCCTCTGATGATTTCTGTGGCCCTTCTCTGAACCTGATCCAACAGATTCATATTTGCCTAGTGCTGAGGGCTCCAGAGCTGTACACAGCACTTGTGGTGGGGGTGTCTCATGAGAAAGGAGTAGAGGGGTAGAATCACCTCCCTTGACCTGCTGGCTGTGCTGCTTTTGATGCCATCCAGAATGCAATTGGCTTTGTGGGCTCTGAATGCACATTGTCATGTCACGTCCAGCTTTTTATCAACCTGCAACCCCAAGTAAAGTCTAGTTGTGTGTGTCTGTTTACTAGTCTTTCTGGGTCAAAAGTTCAAGGTATTTTATATGGGAATAGGACTATGAGGTTTACATTCATTTACAAAGGCTTAAAGTCAGTCATGGAGAGTGCAGAAAAAAGTAATGTTTTCTTTTATTTAAAAAAGCAAGGAACTTACAGAAGAACTGTAAGTTTCCACAAAAAGTGAGAAAAGGCCTATCTCACTTTGTTTTGTTCTTATAGTTTATACAATATTCAGTGCATGAACTGTATTTGTAATTTGTTAAGTATGTTCTCCTTCAAATGTCTTTGACAGAAGAAGAGATTATACAATTTTACAGTCATTATTACTTGAACATCTCCCCCATGAAGAAAGACTGCGAGAACTGGAGCTGTTTAGTCTTGAGAAGACCGAGATGTGGTCTTACTAATGTCTGTAAATATCTGAGGGGTGGGTATCAAATGGAAGGAGCCAATTTCTTGTCTGTAGTGCACTCTAATAGGACAAGGAATAACATATATAAACTTGAGCATAGAAGGTTCCACCTCAACATGAGGAGAAACTTCTTTACTGTGAGTGTGATGGAGCACTGGAACAGGCTACCCAGAGAGATTATAGAGTCTTCTCCTCTGGACACTTCCAAAAGCTGCCTGGATGTGTTCCTGTGTGGCATGCCGTAGGTGATCCTGCTTTGGCAGAGGGGTTGGACTTGGTCTCTAGAGGTCCCTTTCAACCCCTAACATTCAATGATTCTATGTTCCCTGCTTCAGTTATAATATGCCATATAAAGAAAATACTTCTTTTTAGTAACTTCTAATTGAATAGATTGCCTGATCCAAGTAAGAAGTTGGACAGAAAATGTCAAAACAGCAAGTATATCATACTGGGACAGTCCACAAGCTTGAGGTTTGGAGACCTTTGCATCTCCATGGGTGGCTTAGCACATCTGGCCTTTGTTAGTAGTCTCTATGAACTACCAATTCTTTTCTCCTGGAGTCTTACATTACAGATAAATTATTTCTAACTTATAACCAAGTTCTCAGGCAACTAATTTCCTATTTCATAAGGTATTTTGGAAATGCCTATTAAATTAACTAACCTGGGAAGAAGAAAGCCTACACATACACTTATATACTGGAGATTAAATTCAACATCAAATTAACAGTTTGTGGTGAATCTCATCCCTCATACAGATGACTTCTTGTGACTGCTAGGGAATTCAAAACAAATTAAATTAGTGAATGTCCCAGCTTTAGACAAAGTAATTTTAAAGTGAGTTGTAATGACTAATCCTGTTGGAAGTGTATTCTACATGTTACAAACCGCAGTATTATTAATGCTAGAACTAGCACAGACATACCTAGGAGGATTCATATTCAGATAGATGAGGTTCGTCTCAACTAAAAAAAGAACTCATCTCTTTAGTCTCAGCATCATCAAGAGCTGAACTATCTCTTTAACTGATTTACTAATAGATAGAGAATTCCTCCAGTTATATGTCTCACTCTTCTACATTAGCAGCTAAAACCAGATTATCTACCTAATTTAAGGTATGTTTTGAAGGTGAGAGACTGAAAGATAACCCATACTTTGAGATGAGACTTTTAAAATTAGACTTTGAGAAGCACCTGTTTAGCTGGTTACAGTAAGGAAAATTCTAATTTAAGATTTGTATAATCCTACTGAACAAAGCCCATGGAAGTTCTTAGTACCAAATCCTATCTGTTCCTTATTTATTATCTTAAAATGCATGTGTTACAGTTGCAATAAGGTTTTCATAGACATAGTACCTTCTATGTGGTTCAGAATTTACTCCCAAGAAAGCATTTATTTATAAATACACAATTACAGAATCACAGAATCACTCAGGTTGAAAAAGACCCTTGGGATCATTGTGTCCAACTATTAACCCTACTCTACAAGTTCACCCCTAGACCATATCCCCCCAACACCACATCTAAGCAATGCTTAAACATATCCAGGGATGGTGACTCAACCACCTTCCTGGGCAGCCTATTCCAATATCTCACCACTCTTTCTGTGAAGAATTCTTTCCTAATGTCTAGGCTAAACCTACCTTGTTTTAGCTTTAGGCCATTCCCTCTGGTTCTATCCCTAATTACCTGAGAGAAGAGACCAGCACCAACCTCTCTACAATGTCCTTTCAGGTA
>WUAM01000359.1:574844-591975 GCA_024336885.1 Actenoides hombroni | reverse complement strand
CCCTGCTCACTGCAGGGGGGCTGGACTAGATGACCTTCGGAGGTCCCTTCCAGCCCTAGCCATTCTATGATTCTATGGTTCTAAATATTTAATTTCATACCTCATAATGAAAAATACTATTGGTAAACCCCCAGAAAATCATCTTAACTGTACTTCCAAAGGAAATTTATTTTATAGACATATTTCTGCTAGTCCTAGTATGTTTCAATATCATATAAATATTGTCCCTGCTATTGTTTATCTGCTTTAAAAACAGATACAAGCTGTTTGAAAAAGAAAGATCCATCCATTTAATATAAATAGCAAAAGTACATGAGCATGTTGATATTTAAACATCAACATTAAATATTATATGTTTATGTCAATAACTAACACATGAACAAAATAATTATCTGGTATGTTTTTTTATAAAACAAGATGTTCTATAAGCCCCTTCGTATCTTCCCTTGCCATTGGCAATGACTTTCAGAGTAAGGAAACTAAGATTATGATGGAGAAAATTCATATAACACTATTCTTTATATCACTGCAGAGAAGCTGTATATGGAGAGACCATTCCATATATATAATGTAGTAAATTTCTGTGACCTTTTGTTTACTTAGAAAAGGCTAATGTATCTCACATAATCCAGTATTCGACACTGATATCATCTTGGAAAACAATGTTTTTTAAATAATCTGAGGCACAAGCATTAGTATGTTTCATAACAGACAAATACAGTCATATTTAGCTGTGTAAAAGACAAACCGGAGTTTAAGGTAAATTCTACCTTCTCTAAATTTTTATAGCACATCATATTTTAAATTAATGTCATTAATGACAAGTAAATAAGTTTTCTTTCTATTGAGAATAATATTATCAGGATAAGCTAGCTTGAATTACGTTACATTCACTACATAAGTGCAGGCGGTTCTAATGCAATACCTGATGTGTGGCAAAATACTTTCCTGATAGCAATATTCAACTTTTGCCCAATGACAAGTCTAACATAATCAGATTGCAATATGTGAGTACAGCATGACTCTTGGATTCAAATACGTAAAGAATTGGGGGCAGAGTGGAGTGGAGTGGAGTGGAAATACACCCAGGTTGAAGTAAATAGATCATGCACCTGCTTAGCTGCATGCAGTGGAAAGAGCCACTTAAGTCAAATGTCATATTATTTGGTAATACGAGTTTACTAGGAACATTTGACTTCTTCATCCTCACTTTGTCACATGATAGATCAATATCTGTCTGAAATGAGACTACTTCCAAGTTTTCCAGCTTTAACCAACATCACAGAACTGGTAGAGGCTGATGAAAAGCTGCTTCTTCATTCATTACTGAACTACAGAATTATTCTTATACCCATTCTTATTCTGGATCAGGAGCATGTTTGAACACTGCAATCATATTACATTTCAAAATTAGAATCTAAAGTTTTATTGACTTTATAAACCAGTCTCAGAAAGTTACAGGGAAAGAATGGATTAAATAACTGCTACGTATAGTAAGGAAAAATCTTTTTAATATTACCACTATATTTATTAGCTGTAGATGTATTTATTTTTTCTTTTTGTTCCTTGTTTTTGGGGTTTTTTTTGGATCTATGTACTGTCGGGAAATGCCTGTATATATTCAATTTTTTATTCTAACTACTGCCATGTTACCATGATGTGAATAATACATTTCATATTAGTTGAGATAGATGCAATAATTTCAATAAAGAGTTAAGATAGAGACCCCAACGTACTGAATTTCCAGAAATTTTAAGTTAAATGCTAGAAAGTAACATCTGTTCTTCTCATTGATATACAATATTAAGACCAGATTTTTTTCAAGATTCTGAATAATTACACTTAATGGCACTTATTTTTATTGATATAATAACTGCTGGAGAATTCAAAGCACAGATAATTTCCTTCTCACTTATGCTATAACTTGTACAAAGTATACACTTCACATAAAAATTGTTTACTATATATCTGCATTCAAACTAATATATAGTCTCCACTATAGATGTAGTGGAAAGGGGAAAAAAGAAAATGGAATTGGAGACACAATAAGAAAAATTTAAGTGGAGACCTCCCAAATGTTTTGGATGTTTATGGATACAAAAGAGAATATTGGCATGTATCATTATCAAAACCAAAACAAAACCCATGTGCATAGACACACTCCTGCATACACTCACACACTTACAAACTAGCTGCTATATACAATGTGATTGTTCTGGGGTTTTGGTGTGGTTTGTTATTTTTAACAGAAATTGTTTGGGGTTTGATCTTTTCCTGCTTCCTGAACTGTCTGTATCCTTACCCTCTATCATGTAAGATTGGAGAGAACTCAAAGCAGATGGTATAAAGTAACCTGAGTGAGAGATGAAACAAATACTTCAGAAAGAATTGTGAGAAAGCTGTTCTATCTGCATCATGCTAAGACACTTCCCAGCCCACATCCACACTAAAATTAAATACAACATGAGATCCATGGCTAGTAATATTTTCACATAACAAGCTCAGAATGAGTTAGTACAAAATTTAGAAAATGTTCAGATGGACAATCTTTAGTTTTTGGCACATTGTGTAGTCTTTATTTGAAAAATGTTTTGATATATATTTCTAAAATCTTTTAAATGTATGCACATATTATAGAATGAAATCATAAATACCTAGTCATTTGCCTTAAAATGTATCTATCTGCTGTGTACATGTGCTCTTTTTTCTATAAAAGCAGTATACCTCTCTTAAGATCATTCTTGACAGCAATACAGGATGAGAAAGCAGCCTTTCCTATAACAGTTCTCTGTAGATGGTCTTTAAGGAACACTCGTATCATGTAAATGAAAAGTATGTTTCCCTAGGGGACTGATTGTACCAGTGACCAAATGAAGAAAACCACAGACTCCACAAACCCTTCTAGGAATGAGCAGCTAATGACAATATATCCCTTTATGAGCAAGAAGGAATTATATATCCTATCCAGACCTCTCCAGCAGGGATTATTTTATTGATTTCAGGAAGCTGAGTGAATTGAATGACACAAATAAATATATCATTAACATGCAACAGCCTCAAAAGTTATAGGTTTAGGTCACGTCTCCAGTATTTGCTCAGTTGAATGATGCATTGGCACTTTACCAACAGCCCAGAGGTCACATATAATTTACATGAAGTAGATCAGATTTCCTTCCCTCCCCTCTCATCTGTTTAAAGATAGGATGAGATGCACAGATTCATTTGTTCAAGCAGCTGTTACTGGTTAGACAAATATATGCAAGGAAGTCCTTGGGTGACTGATAAAGGACTATTTTTACAGGTCAAAATATTGTGACTTCGAAATACAGGGATTTTGCCTCTCCTTAGTTACAAAAAGGTATCTGAACAGTGACAAGGTATATTGTTTTCACTTTGTTTCCTATTCTTTATTAAAAATACTGCTATATTTCTTTCTATTAAAAAAAAAAAAAAAAGATCAATGAATCTAGAACTTCTGAATTAACAATAAAAGCCCTGTGAACATTAATCAAACAATCTGGTTCTCTAATGTCCTTTACTAGAAACTCTCTACCTCTTGTCCAGCTGGGCTTTGATGGAAAGACACGATTATGAGGAGTATCAGTCCATTTGACTGTAACAAGCATATTGATACACACCATAAAAAGTCATCAGGATGAATTAAGAAAACACAGAAAAGCAGCAAAACCAAACTGCAACATTCAGAAATGAATCCTTAACAGTATAAGCCTAGTTCTCTAAAGGAATAAGTGGAAATTTTATATGAGGTTTTAATGAATAGTAACTGCTTTGGAAGTTTAAGTGATAGAAACCTGACTATTTACAGTTAAAAGGAATCTGAAGAGAAGGCATGTGTAGAAAGATGTTCTTTTAAAAATGATGGGTTTGATCATTTCTAACTTCTAAATTAAATAACACAGTGGAAAATACATGACTTTATATTTATTCACAAATTAAACACTCAAAATGTAAGAAAGAGAGATTGCATTCCTTGTACAAAGCTAAATGATTCAATTCTTGTTTTAAGCAAACTGCTGAACACAACCTTAATTATCAGTTAGTAATCAGCTGAACCTAAGGTTAGCCACTGAAGAGAAGCTGCTTGCTGCAGACCCACTGTCAAGTGCTTGCTATTGAGTGAGTAAGATACTGGCTGTGGCATTCTGCACTACTGAGCTGAATAATTTGCAGATCTGCCCAGAAAATACTTCAGAAAGTATCAGATGGCAGTTCTAGTAAGAAACTTTTTCTGGTAATCAATATTAAAAAAGAGACTGAGCATCAGAGGAGGAGTAAAAGCATGCATCTTTGCAGTGACTGAAATAGATAGCACTTGAGTACTGTAGTGCAATATACCCAGCCATGCTGAAAGAAATAAGGAATGTTTCTTAGTAACAGACAACAGTTATTTGAAGTAATTCCATGTCCAGAACAACTTCTATCCAAAACCACAGGAGCACTATGTTTTTTTTTTTTACATCTTAAGCTTTACCAAAGCACTGTCCAATAACAAACCACAATTCCTTACAGGAGCGTACAAACCACTTGCAAAGATTGACAGAAGGAAATACTCATAGAGTTTGCTACCCTATAGTAAAAACAGCAGAGACAGCACTTAAAAAAAACAACACCAAGTCTGAAGAAGAAAATTGATCCTACTCTGCTGCCTGGTAAATACTGTACTATATAAAAGTACACTCAAAAGTCCAGTACACTCAAAAGTCCTGTAGCTGGAGTGTTTATTAAGATTTTCTTTTCCTTAAATGTAATTTGTCTTCCTTCTTGTCTACAGTTTTAAATAGGAGATAGGGTTTTATCTAAAACTCACAAAATACGTATCTGCATGTATTTTACCCTCAGGAGAAGAGGGGAAACCCAGAACAGTTGAAAACCAAATGTAATTAAGAATTGTTTTCTTGCTGTAGAACTGAAACTTTTTTCCATTTTGACTATCAGGGAACCAGTTTGGAGCAAACTAGAAACAAGGAGATAGATGTGGCCAGTGCCTGGTTTTCAGTGTACCTTTCAAACAAGTAACTGTATTAAGTTGCAAGCTACTACACAACTGGCAACCAAAATAAAGTAAAATGAGTATTCTAAAGTGACTACAAATGCAATGCAGATGGTATAGTATGTGATTAAATTGGGTGAGAGAAGGTTAGCCAAAATACTTTCTAAGATGGGACAAAATCAGTTCTAAGCTACTTCTTAGGATGGAGGATGTTTACAACACCCAGTGTTCTTTCCTTTCTATCTTTGTAGAAATCTATAAAATTTAACATCTTAATGCTTACATATTAAATAACAAGTCTTAAAATTCAAGGTAGGGATTAATGCAGTTGGGATCTATGCATAAAACAATAGCAATTTTGGATTAAGTCATATAGGCCCCTACTCTTTGTGTGGTTGCTCACTGTTAAAATCAGATCTAGTTTTAAGAGCAGATCAAAACATTTCAACTATATTTAATGCTTTTCTTAGGAAGGAAGAACAATTTTTATGATTGGAGAACTAGGAAAGGAACTAGATATGTGAATTCTACTCTAACTTCTGCACAGGAACACACAGACTGCTAACTCAAAATTGGAAAGCTTCATGAAAAAACATTTTCTGCATCACAGAATTCCTTTTAGGCTTATTTCTATGCTCGTGATAGTAGCTACTATACACTACTTCATAAGATCATATCTTTTATATGATTTCACACCATGTACAATAGCTTAATTTCATCAGTACTAGTATTACTGTTATATTTCTAAATAAGAATTTCTTTTCTTGACTCTGTTGGCTTAAAGATTTCTTCCTCAACAGCTCCTCCAGTTCCTATCTGAGGAATCAAGTGAAGAGAACTGAGGTGATGAATAGGTGAGCTAAAAGCCTTTCACAGCTCTGGGACCCATATACTCTGCTGCTATGCAGTGTCATAGCTCTATGGGGAGCTTCCCCCTTGAATGCAGAGGAGTCAAGATTTCACTCACAGAGACCGCTGAAATGCAGTCCCCATGAAAAATGATATTGCTTGACATGTTACAGTGCATTTTAGGATTTAGCTATAATTGTAATCCAGGCTGCTAGAATAGTTTCTAGATTTAGATTCTTTGGTACAGCAAACATTTTGGTGTTATGCAGTACATTTGTCAGTGCATTTATTTCTGTGTGGTTTATTTCCTTCTCATATGCTCTGTGTATTGTATGAATTATTTGAAGAAGTATAACACATATATTTTTGAAGAGGGAGAGAGCATATGAAAGTTTGTTCTAAATGGTGTGAATTTATACAAGATAGCAGATCATTTTGGACAGCAAAATCAAATATAAGATTGGATGAAAAATATTTGATCATTTCAATTTTGAAACTGTCACTGCCTCCAAACATTCTGCTGATTCATCTTTCAGTAATTTACATATCTCTAAGTTTGGCACAGGAAACACTTCCTTAAGATAAACCTGTTTGAGATTTACTAATAGAACTACTCTAAGAAGTTGCAAAATAAAATCTAATTTACTGTGATTTCAAAGAAAGAAAGAATGTAGTAATAACAATAATTCTTAATAGCAATAGTAAGAGTAACAATATAATGATAATAAAAAACATAGTACTCAAAATCATTTATTTGTATTTCAGTGGAACACATGTTTAAATGAGAACTCATTATGTGCTCAGTTAGACACTATATGAACACAATTCGACAATATTTGAACACAACAACACAGGATTCAATTTTCACAAGTATCCAAAGTCAAGATCAACCAAAAACTGGACAGCTAAATATAATAGGGCTAAGATGGCATTTAAGGATCAGAGCCTTCTGCTTACTTACTCTCTGTTGCTGTATGATACTAAGTTCCCTGTGGCCACTAGTTTTTAACCAGAAGACACCTATTTTCACTTCCTTACTTCCATATTCAGAAGCACATCAACTGTGGCATCACTGAGTCGGGTTTTATAGCTCATACTGTAAAACAGAACATAGACAAACATTTGCCTTCCTAGCAACTTGATCTCATAGGTACTTTCGGAACACATTTCTGAGGTAATGTCAAATAAATTCTGGAAGTATTAACCTAAAACTAGACCTTGGAAATGAAGAGAGAAAAATGTTCTTGTTTAATTTTTAAGGCACACATCAAGGAGAGGGATAATCTGAGTTCTGTGCTTTCTGCAGAGGGCTGTTTATGCATTTTCAAAGAAAACACATATTTGGAAAAATATGTAAATATCCTGATCTGGAAGAGAAACAAAGGTCTCTGCTTTCGAGTATCACCATTAACATAAAGAAAAATGGTCTCAAGTGATGATACTGCTATGTATTTTCAGCCATAAAATCTTGGTTTAATTTCTTCACATTTGACTGATATGGGGGATAACTTGATTATGCTAACCAAGCCAGTGATGAAAGCATACACTTACTGGAGCTCTTTATATCCACAGCCTTCCTAAGTGGATGCAAGCATCTGAATCACTGGTTTCCAGATCTCTTGAAAAGGCTTTAAACCCCAGATGACTGTGGTAGGAATTGGGTTCCTGAATTATAGGTCCCTTGAAGTACTAAATGATATTCCTAATTTGGATACTTGCACTCAGAAATCTCATTTCCACGCAGTCTTAAAATTCCACTATGAAATATCATGTTTTGTTTCCCCTTGGTGCCATAACTCATAACTCAGTAAAAGGAAACAGAGACCAATGTGCTGAATTAATAAGGTGGGCAGATAAAAAATTAGTAGGCATGGGATTGGGATTCAAGTGGAACATAAGAAATTATTTTTTTTAATCAGAAATGTTTTGGTTTATTTTTACTTTCAGTTTCAGATTCATCTGGTTGAAAAATGGAACATTTTTGGTTCCCTCTGTAAGTGAACAGACCACTGCTGAGCTCTTGAGTAGCTGTGGCTTCTGGAAGGGTGTAAGTCTGGTAGACCAGCTGCCAGAAGGAAGTGTCAACAAGGGTGAGTTGGCAAATAATCAGACAAATTTTGAGAACTTTTTAAATGAAAAGTGACTTATCTCTGTGAAACTACCTTAATTTGACGAATAAGCAAAGTCCAGTGACCAGCAAACCTAGGCCCTTGCTTTGTCAACAGCACTTTCATGTACAAATGATTCTGTGATGAATAGTTGAGAGCACTAAAGAAAAAATCAGCTCATCACATATACTTGCCAGGCATGTGAAAAAGCATGTTGTTCAACAGCATGTGGGATAAAAAACCAGAAATTCTCTCAACCTCCTGGCCAGAACCATGCTCTAACCACAGCTTTTACAACTAGGACCGCACACTTTCACCTCTTGGTGTGACTGTGTCAAGAAAAAAAATTAATGTTAAGTCTCTCAGACAGCCAGTACATCTGGCTTTTATCTTTTCACTGCCTCATTCAGGAAGGAATTTGATTATTCTTAAAACTCAGGTCCTTGTTCAGAGCCAAGTAAACATTATTCTCCAACTGGTTCAAAGATGATAAGAAAAGATTTTAAATGCTCTAAATTGTACAGGCTTATTTATCATCTGCTAAATCCTCTCCCCAAAAGAATTAAAGGCCTTATTTGTTCTTCAAACTCTCATTACACCTTTGGTCAGCCTAAAGGAATTGGGAGCCTCAATAAAAAACAGCCACAAAACATATGATTTTATATACCAGATTACAAACAGCAAATTGCAAATATACTTCATGACCAGTTTGCGGATATTTTATGGACGCTAATATATTAATTAATTAGGACTTTTCAAGCAACTGTAACATTCAAACAGTTGAATTGAATTCCCACCATGATGCTGTAGCTAAATTATGTTCAGGAAGCCAGGATCAAAACTCCCCAAAATTGCTCTTGATTTGTTGTCCAGCTCTTCTTGTGACCATAGTTTCTTTTGTTTTTCATCTCTTATACTCAGTTATTTTGAGTGTGTAATTTTTGTTTTGTTTTGTTGTTTGTTTTTGTGTTTGTGTTTAAACAACCAATCAAACAGTAACAATCAAATAACTCATAATCCCTGGTCTTACAGACACTACTTCTGCCTGAATCAACTGTGCATGATTGATTTCATCTAATTACAGGTTGCGTGATTCACTTAGGTATATGTTCATATACTTCTGCCAGTCTATTTAGTGAATGACACTAAACAGAAAAATGGCATATATAGTCTACTTGTTTAAACAAGAGTTTAAACTTGTTTAAAATAGAGTTTCCTTTTTCTAGAAATATTTCATACATTTTCAAATTAAGACTTGGTCAATACTTTGAATGGCTGAAAACATCTAAATTTTTGCCAGATTAGTTTAAGTACACTTTAAATGATACTAGTACTTAAGTATAGGAAGCTGTAGTGGTTCAATTATTCCTTCTTATTTCTTGACCATTTTAGTTAGTGTTCTGTTGTGCATCCAGTCTCATCAATGTTATTAACTTTAGCAGGTATAATAGACAGACTTCGTAGTATATTAAGATCTTTAAACATCATTTTAGTAAAGTAAACCCAGACAACTATCTTTATATTATTCAAATGGTTGTAACATTTAGTATGTTTAACAATTCCTCTGTATCTGCCCAGATGGGATTTTCAAACAAAAAACAGATGAAAAAAAAATGCAATGTAAGAATTGGAAAGTCATGGTAAAAACAAGAGTCGGAAGCTCAGAGCTCTATTGGTACCTTTCGTTGTAGGGAAAGGATGTTTCTACTAACTTTCCCACTGCTTGAAAACTCCAAATAGGAGATGGTTAACTATTTTTTTTTTTCCTGTGAAACTGTAAAGAGTCAAGGGTATGTAAATGCATTATCCCCTGTTAATCTGAGATGGGATCTGTGGCAGTTTGCCTATTCAATGGTATACAGATTTACAGTATATATTGTAAATCCTATGAACTTGTCATAAAATTATTTGCTATATTTGCATTAGACATATCTGATGCTGGTTATCAAAATCTGTTCCTCATATTCAGCCATTCTAAAATATTTCTATTCCACTCTTCACTTTGTGTCCCTCATTGACTTATTGATCATGTCTTAGTCTTCTCATTTAAATCAGTAGACTAGGACTTTTCATGCTGCATATTATTATTTCTGGTTTTCATCACTGATCCCAGTTATTTAAGTAAAAACAGGTGAGATCTTTTTGGGAAAGAAAAAACAGTGAGGCTTTGTTACTGCAGGCAAACAGCTAAGGAATTTTTCTTTTGTTTTTTTTCTTTGTTTGAATATGCTATTCATTTTTGAGATCCTAACGATCACATCCTCATCCCAAGTTAAACCCTTTCTGCTACTCTAATTGTGCACAGGGTACATGAATTCAAACTGAATTCATGAGCAAGGGGAGGTTTTTTTCTTCTTATCCAAATCCCCTTTACATCTGGTATTAATCCTGAACTCCCACCCTGCATCATACTGTGGGACTGTTTTGGCCCTAAGGCCAGGATGAACATTTTTGTCCCCTTCCCTACTGTGCCCCCTTACTCCCTCTCCTTTTGGGAGTACAAGCACATGGAGTATTGTGCACTGGACTCTTAAAGCTCAGTAATGGAAGGGTAATCCTTGTCTTACCGAAAACAAGCTGTTTTGACCATACATAGGTTTCTCATCTAAAACCGTACATATTTCTTCACAGAAACAGTTACGGGCACCTACCACGTTCTCACACTGTTACGAGAGAAGATTTCATGGAGAACATTTATGTGAGCACCATAAGTAAATAAATAAATCAATCAATAAATAAAAGCAGAGATGTGCAAAAGGATGATTTCCCTTGGTTGTTTTTTATCCTTTGAGTGCTGTTGCTTCTCATCCCATCTATGGCAAGCCCAGAAGGGGTTCATACGCAGAAATCCTTGGAGATTGTTGGGCCTAATTTTAACTGGGAAAAAAGATAGATGTATGAAGACTGTCATCTCCAGAGATGAGGCACCTGCTTTAGTCAATGTGATTATTATTATGGATCATCAAAACAGTAAACAGTACATTAAATAGCTTTGTATAAATCCTGAGATAGTCTTAAGCAAAAGACACTTTGTACAATAATAATATTTTTTTATTATCAAACCCTGTGAATTCCTTGGATAGCTGAGCTCTCATTGCAAAGAAATCCTGTACTCTAGCCCAGATGTAACTGGACTCTTCTACAGATTCCTGTCAGGAAAGAAAGAAATATTTCTATGGCAAGTTGCAAACCTGCTTGATACTGCTCAGAAATTTGGAATGTGAAAGGAAGTGATGGAGGGAGAGGATAGTTATCAGATTCTACATGAAATGCTCAGAAAGGCATAAAGTAATTCACTACATGGCTTGCTGTGACATGTACATGGTCTTTATTAATATATGAGCATCTATCATATCAGATCTTTTCCAAATCTCTGTACTCTGTTGCAGATACAGATTTTACACAGATACGTCTTGTGTTCATTTCCCTCTCACAAAGCACAAATATCTTGCTTTTTTTTGGAAAAAAAAATCACTTTTACAATTGTAGTCAGTATAACAGTCTAAATGACTGGGCAATGTCAAATGGGAAGCTATATTCTGTAAATGAATTAGTATTGCTTTTTTCTACTGCCTTCCTCAAACACGTATTATTCTATGGTCAGTGGTGACCCATAAAATATTTTCAGTCTTTCCCTGCTTGTATAGCATGTATTAGATAACATAACAAAAATGAATACTTAAAGCAATATTTTCCTGATACTGATGAGGGGTAGAATACCAGCCCCAAGTCCCTGACAAGGTTCCCATTTGCTTTATGATACGTCCAGATTTAACTAAGGAGGGCTCCAATCTGGGAGACTCTTGAAAGTAAAGCCTGAGTCTCATTCCTCTGGTGTCTGGTCAGGCTTTTCCACGCAGCAGCCTACACAGTGATGAAGAGAGTCTTTGCAAAGCCAGCTGGCTCTGCCTGCAATCTTGATTGTGCTGCTAAGGGAAAGCTTGTTTCTGTGTCTCGAAGGCATGCCAGTCTTCTCACATCTAAACATTTTTTTTTCTTCATGGATTTAAATGTGTTTATGTTTTCTTGTCCAACTGCTGATTCCATATCCTTGCTGGTTTTCTCATCTCTGGCTCATAGATGCTGTTCATAGTTATAGTTTGTGGACAACAACATCATCAAGCCTCGTACTCTGCACATTCCTTGGCAAGAGCTTTTCTGACAGGTGACTTTTCCATTAGGGAATTTTTCTTCATTGCCTCTACTCCTAATCTCTCCACACAGTCTGTCTGGATGCTGGAAGCACCCTTGAGATACACTCCAACAAAATCTCTGGATTTGTACTCATTTCTTCTCAGTGATATATTTGTGAACATAGTAATGTTTTCTAATGTAAACTCACAGTAAAGTTCACACATTTATTTAGTGAGATTGAAGGGAAGTGAAATTTAATGTGAATGTATATGTGAGAGATTTGAGAGGAACTAAATCTTGGTGTGAAATTTTGCTTGTATATTACAGGGAGACTGAAAAATTGGATTCTCATCAGTTCCAAAATTAGAGCTTGGTTTCTTTTAAAAAAAGGTCAACATGTGGCAAAAATGAAAGATTTTGAGTTCTGCTACCTACCTGAATTTGTGACTGATCTGAAAGGCTTTTTGACTGCCTCAGACCTTAAGACCAGGTCTTGGAGTTTATTTTACCTCGTCAAATGCACTGTTGAAATCAGTTGTGTCATATGATAAGAAACTAATCCTCAGATAGACTGCCTCACAAAACGCAATGTTCTAAGTACATTATAAAGCTTTTTACCGTTCCACAGAAATAAACTGAGCTGTAAACAGAATTCTTTTGCCACTGGGGTACAAAACTGACATTTTTTTTTTTCTTTTTCTTCTGGAGGAAAGCCAGAAAACTGCTTTAGAACAGTTGCTAGGACACTCAGCTCAAGTGACATAAGAAACTTCTTCTCCCAGAGCTTAGGCATCTAGTTCTTATGTTCAATGTCCATATTTTAATCCCTAGGATAGATGACTACTTGTATGCCTGTCCAAGGATAAGAAGTGATTGTCTTTCTACTTCCCATCAAAAGTTGTTTTCTGGACCAATGCTTTTCAGAAACTGATAGGTTTGAGAGGAGAATGGATCTTTCACCACTTTCTGAGAAAAAAAATAAAAAAAAGGAAGTTCCTGACTACACAACCCTCAAAAATTCAATAATAATTATAAAATAGTGAAAAAATGTGGTGCTCATAGAACAAGTTGTAAGATAGACACAAAGGGTGGAATAAAGTATGAGAACTACTGCATAATAACTGTATGATCTTATATGAAAACAATTAAATTCATTAATCTTATTCAGACTATGTCTGTTCCATGGTAATTTATGGACACAATACATAAACCAGATATTGAGATATTTGTCATAGGAATATATTGCTAATATATTGAAATTTAATAGGTGGTAAACAGAATGTGAAGACAAACTATTATTTTGTGAATGCTTTTGGACTGGAATGAGATGATGGCTGAGTTATTATCAGGAAAGCTTTGTTGCTTGCCCTCGGTCACCTAAAAAGGTTCTTTACCATTCAGAATGAAGTATCAGGGAACCAGCAGAGTGTAAGAACTATAGCATGCACAAAAAAAGATACTTCACAGAATCACAGAATCATTTAGGTTTGAAAAGACCCTTGGGATCATCATGTCCAACCATTAACCCTATTCTACAAGTTGACCCCTAGACCATATCCCCCAACACCACATCTAAGCGATGCTTAAAGGCATCCAGGGATGGCGACTCAACCACCTCGCTGGACAGCCTATTCCAATATCTCACCACTCTTTCCATGAAGAATTTTTTCCTTCACAGATACCTAATCAGATGGACAAACCCAACTTTTTTTGATATCAGAAACTGCCAGAGATGCCTGGTCTATGTCTAAGGGATAGTAGCTTATAGCTTTACAGATATGTGTGAATTATTTGGTGTTTAAAATAAAATTAAATAAATTCTGTGTTCTTTCATTTAATGTGCAGCAATATTTTGATTTAAGAAAGTTGTCTTGGCAATTAATTCACTTCTGGTCACAGACTCCTTGAGGGAAGAATTGACAAATAAAATTGTTTTTGTGGGTAAGCAATAATGATATACAGAGTACCATGGCCAAGACCCTATTCTAAATGTGAGAAAAACATGCCATTGTTCCCCAGGACAGGTTAAAGCATTTTAGGATAAGGACCAGAGGAAGGGAAATGACACAATTTTACTTGTAATCCTGAGAGAAGAGTTACCTCATTTTTGGAAAAAAAGTAATGCTAGATAGAGCAATTTAAATCACCCCTGGTCCACTGATAGCTGAAGCAAACCTCAATTGAAGTTCCAAATAACCTAGATATCCTGCTTTCAGAATCTCCAGTCTGACTCAGAAGTGGGGAAGAAAGTTAATGACTTTTTCCAATCCACTTCTATAGAGCCAAAAAGCTTCATTTGTGTCTGTATTATTAATCAAATGGAAGCCATATCATAACCATTGAAAAGCTTGTTCTATCAGCTGAAATCATTTTAGCCTTCTATTTGTTTATTTAAGTGAAACACACTGTGTGTCTACCTAGGAACAGAAAATTGCACCTTAGCACTCCTCATAGTTACTGCTAATTATTGTGGTGTTGTTATCTGTTATATACTGCTTTAGATAGGTTTTTCTACTTGTACTGTACTGCTGCTTCATAAAAAACATAGCTATTCTTTTCAAAACCACAGTCTGGATGCTGCTTCTATTTTACTCAAGTACAACTGAAGTAACAATTTAGTTATACTTACACTTGAAGTGGAATATGACATAGCAGATTAAAGTCCCCCATCTAAAAGTTATTTATTTTTAGTAAACTGCTGCTCCAGCTCTTAAGTTATTTGTTACTGTAATGATAGAGTACCTCAGGAATTCTCTGCCAAAGTTCATTTAATTTGCATTTCAATATACTAAATCTTCTTTCCATTAATAGTGCTGATACGAGAGTTTGACAGACAAAATAAAAATGTGGGTGTGTTTGTGGATACACTCTGAAATCCACTGTGGCATATAAAAGCAAATGAGAATCCTCTCTTTGGTACCATTATCCTAATGCCTTTCCACTTCTTGCCAGTGTGTGGTGAAGACTGTACAGATGGTTTGGTGTAATTCACTCAACAAAATGATTCAGAGATGGGAAGATAAAGCCCATGTTACTTGAAACTTGATCTCTTTCTTTTTTCAATGTGCTGCAGGAAGTTACCACCTGGAATGCTTTATTTCTTAGAATTTTAACAACTTGGTCTAATAGGATGCCGTATTGTTTCAGCAAACATACAGCCTTGTTTCTTCAAAAGTCCTCTTGAACAATGCTCCATAACATAGTGATTGTATCTGCATTTTTAAACAGAGAGCTGCAATACAGGTCTTAAAATGTCATTGACAGTATCACATTTGAAACTTTTTTATGTGCCAGCTTTGTGGGAAAGGCGTCTAATGAAAGCATTAAGTTACCAATAGAAGGCAATAGCTACCTGCATTAGGAGATGTGTTTGAATTCTTTGTGAGAGTTATAATTTCTAAGGAGCCGTAATGGAGACAAAATCAATTTGTCACAAAGTTTCTTTTTTCCCTCTTTAAGTGCTATCCTTTTATCTGTCTTGAGAGAATTTACCCAGATGTTTGTTTGTGTACCATATTTTCAAACTGCAGCCAAACAGAAAAATTTTCTGATGGCATTTTTATAGGGTTACAAAAAAACCTCACAATATGTATGATGGTGTGCTTTTAAAGTTTACCTCAACGTTGATATTATCAACTTATGATTCAGCAAAGACATTTATATCTGTCATGGAAGTTGATGAACTGAGCAGTAGGGGATTTTTTTTCAGGAACTTGGGATTCTGAATAGGATTCTCAAATTTTACAGAAAGCTGTGAGATCCACCCTGAGCAAAAGAGCAACTTTCATAATTTCTTTTCTTACTAGACAGGGTTCTGCCACATTTATTTCTTTGAAGTGTGTTACTCTGCAAGTAATGCTATTAAAAGCAATGACAGAGACAACCAGAACCTTAAAGAGAGAAAGGAAAACTTACTATATGTTTTAGGAAAAGAAGATGAGAGTTCAGACAAACAGAACAGCCATCGTTTAGAATCTGCCATCAGTCCTATATGTAATGCATTGTTAAGCTTAGCACTTAAACTTTGTTTTTAGATCGTACACTTTCTCTAGGTATCTTTTTATACTCCATGACTCCACCACAGTATCTGTCTGCCTGATGATTTTTAATATTTCTATTGTTTCATAAGATACTGCTTTAAACCCAGTTTACAGATTACTGAGGTACAGAGAAAGTGTCATGACCTAGGAGAACTATAACTAGTACAGTCATGGGCTTGCCTAATATTAGGTGGGTTGATTTGATTCCATTGGTATTTTTAACTCAAAAGCTCTTGGCTTACTCATGTCCTTTTCAGTGTGACAAAAAAGCTAAGCCTGACCACTACAGACAGATAGACTATTAATCTAGTGTTGGATGTGACAGTTAATGATGGTGAGCTGCCCCTCCATTATCTCAAAGAGTCTTTTTTTGGCTTATATTATCACTGATATGTTTGTGGCTGTGCTTTTGTCAAGAAACTCTATGGATCATACTGTCAATATTGTGAGATGATCTTGAGAGAAAAAAGACTTTCCCTGAGTAAAGGAGGACTGGGTTAGAGAAAATATCCATAAATCCATAGGCCCTGATAGGATGCACCCATGAATGCTGAGAGAGATGGCAGATATTATCGCTATGCCACTCTCCATCATCTTTGAAAGATCAGGTACCTGAGGACTGGAGGAAGGCCAATGTCGCTCTAGTCTTCAAAAAGGACAAGATGTATGACTCAGGAAACTACAGACTGGCTAATCTCACCTCTGTCCCTGGAAAGGTGATGGAACATATCATTCTGAATGTCACCTCAAAACATGTGGAAGAAAGTTATTGAGAGAGATGAACATGGATTAAGCAAGGGGAAATCGTGCTTGACCAATCTGATAGGCTTCTGTGATGTTATAACTGTCTGGTTAGATGAGGAGAGAGCAGTGAATGTTGTCTACTTTGACTTCAGCAAGGCTTTTGACACGGTGTAGTGGGTCTGGCTGAGCTGCTTTTCCCCATCCAGCCCTTATGCTGTAGTACTGGGAGCTGGAGTGTGTTGATA
>WUAM01000359.1:529541-574744 GCA_024336885.1 Actenoides hombroni | reverse complement strand
AATGTTGTCTACTTTGACTTCAGCAAGGCTTTTGACACGGTCTCCCATAATATCTTCATTAGCAAACTCATGAACTATGGGTTAGATGAGTGGACAGTGAGGTGGATCGAGAGCTGCTTGAGTGAGAGAGCTCAGAGGGTCATGATTAATGGTGCAGGGTCAAATTCGAGGCCTGCAGCCAGTGGGGTTCCCCAGGGGTCAGTACTGGGCCTACTCTTCTTCAATGTATTCATCAATGACCTAGATGAGGGGACGGAGTGTACCCTCAGCAAGTTTGCTGATGATACAATACTGGGAGGTGTGACTGACACACCAGAAGGCTGTGCTGCCGTCCAGCATGACCTGGACAGACTGGAGTATGGGGAAAAGAGGAACCTAATGAGATTCAACAAGGGAAAATGTAGGGTCCTGCACCTAGGGAGGAACAACCCTCATGTATCAATATAGATTAGGAGTAGACCTGATGGAAAGCAACCCTGAGGAGAAGGATCTTGGAGTCCTGGTAGACATGAGCCAGCACTGTGCCCTTGTTGCCAATAAGGCCAATGGTATCCTGGGGTGCATAAAGAAGAGTGTGTCCAGCAGCTTGAGGGAGGTTCTCCTCCCCATATAGTCTGCCTTCCTGTGACCACTTCTGGAATATTGTGCCCAGTTCTTGTTTCCCCAGTTCAAGAGACACAGGGAGCTACTGGAGAGAGTCCAACGGAGGGCAACAAAGGTGACTGGGGGACCAGAGCATCTCTCTTACAAGGAAAGGTTGAGAGAATTACGACTATTTAGCCTGGAGATGAAAGGACTGAGAGGAGACCTTATAAATATTGATAAATATCTAAAGGCTAGGAGCAAGGAGGATGGATCTGGACTCTTTTCAGCAATGCCCAGTGACAGTACAGGGAGCAATGAGCACAAGTTGTAACACAGGAAGTTCCATGTAAATATGAGGAAAAACTTCTTTACTGTGAGTGTGACAAAGCACTGGAACAGGCTGCCCAGAAGGGTTGTGATGTCTCCTTCTCTGGAGATAATCAAAACACACCTGCATGCAATCCTGTGTAATGTGGTCTAGGCAATCCTGCTTTAGCAGGGAGGTTGGACTAGATGATCTCTAGAAGTGCCTTCCAACTCCTAAGATTTTGTGATTCTGTGATTCTGTGACTGGTGGGTAGCTGCCTTCTCACCTCTCTTGGCCAAACTAAGAATGGGAAAAATTATTCTAAATCAGTATTATCCAGTTGGAGCTATGAGGAGAAAAAGAGAGAAACAGAAATGTCTTTAAAAGGGTACATATGTCTATAGTGAGTGACCAAGGAAAAAAAGTAGATGTTTCTGTTAGTCAGAAAGAGAATGGGGACCCTGAAGGGCCAAGTCACTAAGGCATACAAGATGCATTTTCTTCTTGTTCCCATATTCTCTTACCTGACTTTCATGAGCTTCTCTCAGATGGCCCACTGATCCAGTCAGGATTGGTACTTAGTGATTCAAAGTCCCTCAAAACTGTGCTATTTATTTCAGATGAATCTTCATACATATGACTAGGCAAATTCTTCATGTTGTTCTTGTGAAAAATTGCCTTATAAATAGTTCTGGTAAGGGATGCAACAGACATCTTAAGTGAAATGTATCTTGACAAGTATGCAAATAATGTAACCAAACTCAGCCAATATAGTGTCAGGAATCTTTGCTCTCACGTGCAATTCAATAGTTTTGGACTTTGTCAGCAAAATATAAATCATGGATCTGAAAAACTTCATGTTATTTCTCAGTCATGGCAAGGATATATGTGCTAAAGTGACTTCAGATCTGATTTATTGAGATCTCTTTTTGTCTCCAGAGAATAACTGGAACACAAGCAGTTTTAATTTTTTCCTCCAAAATGCTCATTTATGGAAGAATGTGTTTTAGCCCCTAAATGATTATCCTATGCTTGTCAGTTTTAGATTGCAGCACCAGTTATGTTAATGATTTCTAAGGTGATGTTGCTGTCTCTGAGGCTGGCTGACAGAATTGCTAGCATAAAACTAATGAGTATCCCAGAATGACCCTGCACTGTTAGGACGTGAAAGGGAGGAGGAAAATAAATTAGAGACCTGTGTGTGGAAAAAATATCTGTAAAAGCACTAAATGGAATCCAGAATAGAAAATAAATCACCCATAAAAATTAGGGTTTGTGAGGATAGTTGATTTAATTACATTTATAAATATTTTCCACCCAATGATAGAAGAACTCTGAGATAGCTTGTAAGCAAAATCTGAATCTGATATAAGCTTTAGAAGTGTATAGAGTAGAGAGGCATTAGACCACAAAAGCTTCTATCTGCTGGTTTCATCCAACATCTAACAGGCTTCACATAATCTCTGGGTAGAAAATGATGTGGCATTGCTGTAAAGTGACTGTAGGAATACAGATAACCTGAAAGTGCTTGATATAATCAAAATGAAAAATGGTAAATTAAGCAGCATTAGTCTGAAGTAGACTATTATTAAATTATTAGGAAGCTAAAGACATTACAGTTTATTTTTTATAATTCCTCAGCTTTTAAAGCCTTATTTAGCTTTTCATATTTTTCAGGTCAGCAATATTTCGATTTTTTCTTCTTAATACAGTCATTAACCCTTACCTTTTCTTGTGAGGAGAATTTACTGTATTTTATTGCTATGGCAATATTTATCTTAAAAGTAACTATCAAACAAACAAAAAGGAGTCATTAAAGCTCTAGTGTTCTTTGGCTTTGGAGTGCACAGGTTAATGAGAAATCATTTTTATAATTTTTGTCACAAATTTATGTGCATATCAGTGCTTCTTTATTCAATTACTTAAGTAGAGGCAAATGTAAACATACGTGGTATCTTATTTTTTGTGAAAGATAAGTAAAATGCATTAATATCTTGGTAGCATTTCAACAGTCATCAGAGCCTACCAAAACTAGTGTGGAAGAGGGTAGATGTTTAAATTACACAGTGGTAAGGCAAGCAGTAGGAAAGTGAATGGTTCTCAGTGGGATGGGTATTTGAATCAGTAGAAAGTTTGAAGGTCCTCAAGTGAATTTTGGAGACAAAAAATAAAGATCCTGATTAACAGCTTGTAGGTTTTACCTTTGATTTCAGTGCATGCAAGCTTTTGAAAGACTGTTTAACAATCTAAGACTTCTAGTAGGGAAGACTGTTGTAGAAAAAGTTACCAGAATCATAGGGAAGCCACAGGGAAAGTTAACACTGCATCAAAAGAAATAAAGGAAGAATCACTAGACCTAAATATATCTTAGTTATGTTTATCTGTATAGAAGTTCAGCATCTGGTACCAAGTAGCTGGTCATCTGGCTTTCAACATAATCAACAGAGGTAACAGGTAATTCAGAACAGCAGTTTATTTCAAACTATCTGTATATGTGAGGTAATTCTCTTTGAAAGTACCTTTTGGAAGTTCTCCACAAAGAAAATTTAGATTACTTGCTGGTGATACAAAACAGTGAGGAGTGACTGAAAAAACTGCATTGTGCTAACATCCAGAAGGTCCTCAACAGATTGGAGCAGTCGTCTGATGGAAACTTCATGAAGCTCAGCAAATAGAAGTGACAAGTCCTACATCTGTGGAGGAGCAACCCCATGCACGAGTACATGTTGAGGGCTGACTGGTTGGAAAGTAGCTTGGTAGAAAAGGACCTGGGGTGCTAGTGCACACCAAATTGAACATGAGGAAGAATTAGGAGGAATGTTTTTAAAAATGAAATTTAAAAAAAAAAATTGTCAGTAATGAAAGTTCCTATTATGTTTAGTCCTTCTGTTTCAATCAGTTACTGAAGAATGAATTACCAATACAGATACATTTAGATAGGTGATTTACTTGTAATTTTTCACACTCTGCCAACTGATAACTTTACCTTGTAGTCCTTAAGCAGTTCTGTCACAGCTAAATGCTGACATCTGTAAGATTATGTGGAGGAAATAGAGCCTTAGCAGCATAAAAGAAGATTGCTCAAAGATAGTCCTACCTAAAAAGTGATTTGAAAACTAAAGCTGGTAATGCTCTGAACAAATAAAGGGAGCTTACCTTGAATTTCAGTTGCTTCAACTCTTCCTTATATAATTACACATCACTGTTCATGCTTTGGGTTGACAGATGAGTGAAAGTGTGTCAGATATGTCAAACATGTAAAAAAAAAAAGTTTTGTGCAATAGGAAAAGTTTGCTGTCTTGGAAGTAGCAGGTTCCTAGGAAATACAGTCCTGACAGGAAATCACATAAGAAATCCAGTACAATAGGTATTGCATCTTTGAATATCTCGTCCATGAAAGTTCTTCTTTCACATAAACTCAGTAATATTCTATATGCATTTTTCACATTGTGTAGACCAGAAGCTTAAACTTTTTTTTTTTTTTTTTTTTTAAACTATACTCTTAAATTAAAATAGTGGGAATGGAATTTTTCACTAATTGTCAAAAATTTTTCATTGATTGTCAAAAAAATGTACCTACAAAATTCTCTAGAGAATTATCAAAATAATAAAACTACACTGTGAGAGATCATTTTGCAGTATTTAGTTTCAGCTTATTGTTTTTCAAATGTATTTCTTTCTTAATTAAGAATTACTAGGTTTAATATATTTTTCTTTTAAAAAGTGAAGTAAAAATTTATACATGTATACTGCAACACAGAATCATTACTGAGTTAGAAAACATGGTTGACGTAAATAGCTTTTGACAGCATTGGCGAGGTTAGGTATTAAATAACATCAAGAAACAGGAATCTGTGCCAGATAAGTTGTGCTAAAATTATTAACAAACATAAGTAGAGAATTCCTGAGAACACTTTACACAGTCTAAGTCATCCTGAAGCAGTAAATGGATATCAGTTTTTATGTGGTGAATTAGTTGCATTCACTGAATCAACATATGATAGGATATTATGGTTCTTTGTCATCTTCATCTCTGCTCAGTGATCTGTGAAATATCAGTGGTCCTTACAGAAGCTTTTTGTATCTAGACATCTCAGATACAGTGCTCACAGATAACTCCAGAAAAGGATTTAATTACATAATGTTTATGGTTTATGTTATTAAATGTTACTCACTTCAGGAGACTGTTCTGGTTTATTTAATGCATACACAAGAAAATGCTCTGGCTGCTTTATTTGTATATATACAGACATATACAAGCTCAAGAGACAACATACCTGCTGTTCCATGATCACAATTTGAGCTGCTGGTGTATTTCCACCTGTATGTGAGTTATAGAACTGAACACAGCAAAATACCCACAGGAGCAAGAATTTCCAGAATCTCAGTCTAAGAAAGGGATATGTTTTTTGATCTCCAGCCTAATTAGGTCAAAATAATTCTGTAGTAGGAATAAAGGCCCAGTCCAGCAAAAAATGTAAATATATTCATAGTTTTTAAAATATGGAAAACTCATCAGTTTCTATGAGAATATATATACATTTTAAAGTTCTTCTTTCACTTGCATCCTTTCTGGACTACAGTTTATTCAAGTGTGAAATGTGTTATCAATAATTAAAGCTAAATTCATATACTCTGATTAACTTTGACATCTGTACATCTAAAGCAAACAAGATCTATGTTGGCAGGAAAACATTCTCATGGGAAATCCTGGTTCTACCCTATTCTGACTGAGTCATGTCTTAATTGTCTGGTCATTCCACTAAGCCATTAGAAACTCCTCAGTAAGTCATATTTTCAAAGGCTGGCAGCAGCTTATCAGAACACAGACCTTTGAATTTATGCTTAATAAAGAAAGGAGGATGCAAAGCTGTTTAGAACATTTGTAAAGCTACTGAAAAAAATGCACTACTATAAAACTGAAACTTTATGATATCTGGTTAGTACAGAGAATGCACCCAGGAGAAAGTGCATTAATAGTAATGCATAATTGGATGATAATGAAGTTTGAGCTGGGTCATATTTTTCTTTTCATTAACATAGAGTGCAATGGAAGTGCCATTCTAAACTAATTTTATGAAAGATGTTTATCTGATTTTTTAAAAATGTTTCCTGGCAAGGAGGTGGCCATAGGAATTCCTCTATATTCATACTGCCCTGCAGGCTTCCCAGCAAGACTCCTGTTATCTTTGAATTCATTCTATAGTTTGTGAGCCATTAAGTTATTTTTATAACGGTTACATATGGTAACAGGTTACCTATACAATGGGATCTTGGAACTCAAGCCTGAAGGGTACAATGATTTGAATTTCTCCCAGAAACACAGACTGTTATCTAAATTGTCTGAGAATAAGGTCCTATGGTTCCCAACAGCAATAACTGTGTAATAACTGAATGGCAAGAGAAGTGAGAGAGTACCATGGAGAACAGGAAGATTGGTGCAAAATATATTATACAATGGTTTTCTCTCAATGCAAAAACAAGGCAAATAGGGTTACAACTCTCTCCAAAGAATTAAAGCATGTATCTGGAAGTGTCTAGAGCATTATATGTATCTCATGGCTATAAAGAAATCTGAAGAGTAACATGGCACAGATAAAAGAAGTTGCTTCCTAAGAACAATTACAAAATTTTCAGTGTCTTTCAGACTCACAATTTAATTAATGATGGTATGTTCATGCAAACATGTGTAGACACATATTAATGTGTACACACAAAACTATATCTTTCATCTTGACTAACTCATCATGTAATTTGCTGTATATTATGTTAAGGAGTTGAGGGAAGAAGCGGAGAGAAGGGTGAGTGTCATGCAAGTGGTAACTGCTGCCCATAACTCTCTATAACACTGCTGAGATTTGGATAGTGTAAAGCCATGAGAGCAGCAATATGAGAAAAACAGCACGAGAACAGTAGAGAAAAATTACAACCTTAGAATCTCTGGGAAAACACTGCCTCAGTGGACTAAATGATAGGGTTACAATGCTGTACATAGTAAGTTCTTAGCATTGTTAAGACTGAGGCACTGAGGCACCTAGGGTGCTGTGAAACAACTTCAGTGTATGAAGTAACAACAAATGCTGTGCTCCACTGTTATTGGAACCTCACATCAATCATTTTATCGGGGAGAGTAAGGAATTAGAATCATTCGAACTTATTGGCTACGTTTCAGACAAACTACACAGACCCAAGAGATCTATAGAAGGTCTGTAGCTTTTCCAATTACATCTAAAGACTCATGGAACGTTAACAAATGTCCCATGAGCCAACAAAGAACATGTGTTTCTTTTTACCATGGGAGCTTGCTTTCTTATTTAAATTCCACATAATCAATTCTTGTATGTCCCAAAGGAGAGAAAAGCTCTTATTGATAGAATCACAACAAATTAACCAGGGAGCAAATGCGTACTATATTGTAAAAGAACATCCTTGCCCCAGCCAACCAGCACTAGGAAACAAAAACCAGGGAGAGTGACTTGGTGATGTCAAATAGGAGATACTACATCTGCCTAAAAACTTCTTGGGAAGAGTCTCATTTTACTCATACTATGTGCAAGACCTCAAGATTCACTTGCACTGCCAAGAACAGGGCTGCCTTCTATGTCTCAGTGCACTCAGCCTAGATAACACTGTCTGAACCTGGGAAGTTCCCTTACTGCCTTCCACCCCATTTTTGCATCATGACAAGGAATGTGTTGTGATGATCCATTGTAGATCAGTGTTATGTCTTCTTCCTTCTCCCCCCATATACCCATTCTTTTCCATGCAGATATATCTTCATGTACGTATCCTGCAGGAGTGTTGTACTCCAAGGTAACAATTTAGATTAAGCATTGCTAAAACCATAAAGAACAAGAAATTTTTCTCTCTGGGCTACGTTATATGAAATAAGCATCTGAAATTAAGAACATCATACTTCAGAGTTATTTCCACTGTTAAATGTTAGAGAGTCAAATATACAAAAATAGCCTAGCAACTATATTTGGTGGAAACATTTTTCTGTGGATTACTGTTCTGCCTGTAGAGTGAAGTAGCCATTAAGCACATATGCTTTTCAATGGTTAGAATATAACTTTAGGCTTGAAACTGAAGTTCTGCACATAAAGAAAGAAACAGTGACCCATACTATCACACAATCTGAACAGGAGAAACAGTACAACCCATGAAGAATTCTGGTTTATCCTCACATCCATTGTCCTTGACTTCTCTAAATCCTCATCCAAAATCAAGATGTTAATGCTCTGCCATGTATCTATTCTTCCTTCTTTGGGGTAGATGCCAACTGTGAAGATACATTTTTTTTTGAAAGAAATTACAATCTAATTTTTTTTCTGATATAATAAAAAAGATGAGCTTGTGTAGAAACTCAATTCCATGTATATTCAAAGCATAAAATTTTGTTTTATCATAAAAAAAATGATTTCACATACTGAAAATGTCTTTTTGCCCTTAGAGTAGTACAGAAAGCAATACTTCCTCATTTGCAGCATAGAAATAATGAACATTTTTTCTCTAGTTGTTTAGCTTGTCCAATGTGTACTCCATTCCATTTCATCCTTTTTTTTTTTTGATCAAGGGCATATATAATTTCGTATCTGCATGTTATTTATCATAGTGGCATCAACAGGTCCACTGGAGAGGGACTGGGCTTAGGTTCGCATTGTTCGCCTGCCTCGGAAGTTAATAATTTCCAGCATTTAGTGTTTTCCATGATAGCAAATTTTACAGTTTGAAAGAGTCTTTCTTTCTTTTTCTGATAATAGAAAATTACTAAAAATTCTTGCACTCTTTTTCTGAAATTACTTTCACATTGGTGTTTTTTCAGAGGATAAAGTACATACACATGTGCTTACTTAATAGGTCTTGCCAGGACTGTATGTTAGTGTCTATATGATATATTGGTATCTTCACATGGCATCTCATGTATGACTATTCTGAGGTTTTTAATGTTGGGATATCAGCAAGCTGGGATCTTTCTGTTCTTAGGCAGAGATTGTTCTCATGTTCCTAAAAAGGTCACTATCATTCATATATACAATTTGATGAAATTTTCATTTCTGTGATTCAATATTCTGCTAGGTAAAGCTAAAAGTGAGGTAAGCTAGTGCACAGAAGGCTAAAGAGACAACTTCTGGACCCCATAAAAGCTTACAAAAGCTCCTGCAATCCATTGATCGGACATGAGTCCTGAAATGTCATGTCCTGCACTCTAATAACTCTAATAAGAGGCAAATGGACAGATTTCTTTTTCAAGGGGCAGCATGTGTAACACATATCTGACCCAATGTGACTGGGACACAAGAAAAACATAGCACTACCGGGACTGACTCAGGTTGTCTGTGAACAATTTATCTGAAATCGATTGTCACGAAAATCTGTTCTGTCATTCATCACCTACTCATCAGGGGCTAACATGGGAGTTTCAGTGAAAGAAATAATCAACAAAGATGATTAAAGGATGCAATTCTGTTTCTCGTTTCAGGCTTTGGTACAGTAAGAGTTGTTAATAGGTAGAAGATATGTTTTGAGAGATCACATTTGTCTTAAATTACTTTGCTGAGTGTCTTAAATTAATTTGCTGAGTGTCTTAAATTAATTTGCTGAGTGTCTTAAATTAATTTCTAAAATACAGATCCAAAGAAGTTTTGAGATATTTTTTGATATTTTTTTTAAGGGATTATCTTTGCCCTTAAGTTGAAATCAAACTTCTAACTAGAAAGTGTATAAAAAACCTCAAATATAATATCAAATGTAATAATACCTTTTACAGTTGCTGAAGTGAAATACATATATATTTTATAAATAATGAGAGAACAGAAAGTATCGGACAAAAATATTTGTCACTAAGTATTTCTGATCATTGCTGGTTTTTTCATTCAGTTTGCTGTTCCATTTGAGGTATCCTGTATATCTAGAATTTACCAGGAATATAGAATATGATTACCTCATAAGAGACAATATGTAATATGGGAAAAATCATTAATATCAGAGATACCTGCTGTTATATTATTACTTCATTAAAAATCTTTCCATCTTAATTTTCCCTCTCTGTCCTAGAATGCCCCACAAAGCAAATCAATTTACAAATACCTTTTTTCCTTAGGCTCTAAAAAACAAAGCAAAGCACAACAAACAGAAAGATCTTTTTTCATATGTTAAGCATGAAAAGATAGACATTAAAAGACAGAAAATATGGACATTCAGGCTTACTTGCACAGAAAAAGAAGATTCCCTCATGAATTACTTTCCTGCTGGAAGACTCGTGTTATCCTTAGAGTCTGTCAACAAATGTCACTGTGTCCCAAGTTAATCTGTCTTTATATAATCCCAAACAATCAGAAATAAGAAAAAATATCATGTAGCAAATGACAAAACTACAAATCAGAGAGCTACTGATGATTAACTTTTCCTCTAGTTTCCCAGAGGTGGTCTGTGAGAAAAGAGGAAAAAGATTGAAGCTCTCTTTATCATTCCTATAGAGACCAGAGAAGTTAATAAACACAAATCAGTAAATGTAGTTACTTCTTGTATTGGTTTGTAAAATGCACTATACCTTTCACTACTTAATTATCATTGATCTGTTGGTAATAGGGAAAGGAAAGAAGTAATCAACCAAGGTGATTTCAGGCACAGTTGCTTTTCTTAATCTGACATTGCAGCTTCTGTCTGTCAAAGTATCAGGCTTAGGTATTATGCGTTAAGAATCTGGTGTTGAAAATCTTAACATAAGTACTATAGAAGAGAATATTTTGTGCTGAGATAGGGTTCAGTTTCTTTTGAAGAATGCCTGCAGTTATTGGCAGACTGTGACACTAAGCTCATAGATCACATCTGAAGCCTTAATTTTATTCTCAGAGAAATTGCTTTCTGAATGCTATTTGGAACAAACTTGAACTCCTAATTGTCTAAGAGGAACTCTCAATCCAAGAATCTGTTAATATAAATGTCCTAAATGATGAATATGCTAATGAAGAACAAACAGGAAAGACTCTTGAAGTAAACATAATCTGTTCTCACACAGATTATGTATCACCACAAGCCTGTGCAGGAGTAGAATAACGCTGAAATTTAAAATTAGCTTGCCTGTTTATAAAAAACTTGTTGCTTCCCTTTTACTATTTTAGCACTTCTTGTACAAAGTTGGCTGCCTTGCCCTTGAATTTACCCAGAACATTTTATAATTTATTAGTCGGTCATTTTCAATTTGATGACCACTAGGACCCCAAGGTCCAGTCAGGCACATTGGAGAGGGAAGAGGTATAAATTTGTATTGCTATAATGAGGTGGCAATTAAATCTTTTTTTAAATTTCTGGGCAAGTGTTCCACCATAGTTTGGGGTGCCTGGCCTAGTAGCATGTATTCAGCAGATTTAAAGAGGATCAAGGTTCCTAATTCCTCATAAGAATTAGTCATCTGTGTTTCCAGCACTACTGAAGCTAATACTAAGCCAGTTCTGGTGTTAACTGTCTGGATCAGTTATACTGTAATGAAAAATGCACTGTTATTCTCATATCACCAAAGATGACAGATCAGGATAAACAGTTACAAGTTCCTCTATCACAAAACAAAATGAATGGATGAATTTACATGTTTTGGTGGATCTTGTAATTCAATCTGGCCAAACCACCAGGAACTGGACTTCCTAGACACACACAAGTCTTCCCTAGAAAATGTGCCCAGGGAAAAAATGTTTCTACACAAATTCTGACCTATTACCAAATGGATGTATCAAATCAGCTCAGCACCTATCTCAGGTTGAAGCCCTTTTTGAGACCTCAGCCAACTTGTCATTTTGTGAGTTTTCCCTAAGAAAAAATATATAATTCAGTAAGATAAAGAAAATTAATTGAGTACTTGGCATGATTTCTCCTTCAAATAGCCGTGGAAACAGTTTACTTAGAGCTGCTCATTTGAACTCTCCTGCGTACTCACCTTACATAAATGAGAGGACTTACAAGTTTTCAACTAAAATCACTGAACTGAAGGGGCTGTATGCTTACAAACTGCAGAAGTCAAGAATCAAAACCAAACACTAAGTCCTGTAGAGAGATGTGGTAACAGGAAACTTCAGAGGCAAACTGAAAAACTATGTGTAGCCTTATTCTTGTCCTCCACAGAAATCCTTGAAGAAAAACAGTATGTGGTGGCAGTGAAATCTTCACCATAAAGTTTTACTACAGTGTGACACGTTTGATCTTGATAACAGAAGTAAAATGATTCTTTAAATATAGGAGGTAGTTATATCTTGAACCCATCAAATTAACTATAATAGAGATTAGGTGTAATGAGTGATCATTTCATTTACAGCTGTTCAGAAAAAAAAACCTTGAATGATTCTACCATATTCCTTCATTTTTTTAGTTAAAAATGGAATTGAGAGAAACAATATCAGATCTGCCAATATTTCATGGAATATTTTAACTTTGATCATTAACCAGGAATGTGAGAGTTCACTTATGGAAGAATCTGGAGGGAAATAGCAAGTGAAAAAGCGAAGATGTCAAATCTGTTATTTATTTCTTTTCTTAAAATATCTTTGGATAATAAAAAGGTATTTTTAAATGTCACTGATGATATTATGTTGTCCACAATGCAAACATTGCAATAATTGTTTTATTCTTCTTTTAATATATATATCATTCCCTGTGATATCAGGCAGTGAAACTCCTATAAGAGCTAAAACCTGTTGGTTACGGTTGTGTTAAACTTTTGTTTTTAGGAAGACTTTTGCTGTAGCATTTTGATGTCAAGCAATGGAATTGATACAGATCATAAGAGAATTCCAATGTTATTTTGTCTAAATACTGTTGCTCCCATATCATGTTTTTTCTATGCCCCTCGTGGGCAGCTGCTCCTCTTGCTGCATGGAATAAAGCTTATTTGCCAAGGACCTGTCGCAGATCCTGTCCTTTACAAGATTTTTAAGCTTGTGCTGAATTTGCAATAAAAAGAGCTGTGTAGAAGCAGAAATTGTCATCTTTGAGGAAGGATGCAGTATTTCTGCAGTCAATGAGAGACATGAGAGAATTTCTGTCTATGGATATTGACATAAGTTTCCTCTTTACTTCCAGACATTGCCACCCAAAGTGTTGCTCATATCCAGTGAGTTAACTTTTCATTGTTGTGCAGTACTTTAATGTTGCTTTCCTTTGACAAATGGTACCTTTTCAACGAAATAAAACAAGCTTTAAACGAACTGTGTGAGAAACTGATTAACAAATAGGCATGTAAAACCTTCAAAATTATGTGTAGAAATAAAGCTGAAGTAATGGAAACCAAGTAAGTCGAGTAAGCAAAGCTAGAATTCATAACTGGAGTTGTTTTAAACATGCCTGTATATCATTACAGATATGCTTTTTTGTTTATAAGTGTATTTATTCAAATTGATTCTGCTTTGGTATTCATTTGACATGAGAGCCAAATCTCTGAGAGAACAAAGGTCAAATTCTGTCTAGAAAAGGCACGTACAGTTCCTGCTAATGAGACCTGAACTTTCAAGGTAGTGCTGCTTCCCAAGTGTTGCCAATGAAGCTGAAGTCTTGAAGTAATAGAGTCTCAGGGGAAGATTTGTTCTGCTGAAAATTTCGCATAAACTTCAGCTGGGGTGATTCAGAAACTAAAATCAATCCTGGCACAAATATCAAAGCTTATTGACATCTTTTTGATTATTGGTTTGAACACTAGGCTATAAGGATATAGTCAATATATGTGTGACTATAATGAATTCTTATAACATAAACAAAATCTCACTTCTTAAACTAGAAATAATTTCATTACAGTTGGGCTATAAACAAAGTAGTGTTAAGATGTTATATTTTTCATCATAACAGCCCTCTTTGTTTTGAACTGATGAACTTAGGAGTGAAATTGTCTCTGGTGGGACAGGAGTAATTTTGAGTAGGGGAAAATACCTTCATGATTTTTGAGAAATTCTTGTGTCTACCATGGATAGCAGTGTCCAAAGTGTAGTTAGATATGTTACACTGGTGGATTTCCTCCTGTATGAACTGTATGACTGGAAGAAACTTTTGAATGTGAAGTTAGTGAAGGTACAGTAGGAGTATACTAAGGTCTTGAAGAGTTGCTCTCTGCTGATCCACCCTCACCAGGTGCTCTTCAGCCTCACACAGATCCTGTGTGACAGCCTGTGCACAGAACTTTATACTCTTCATTCTGAGGCTATGAGAAGGAATCTTGAGACTCCTGATGCTGACAGAACTGTGAGGGTGCAGAAGAATTTCTTCTATGCTCTGCTGGCAACAGATGCCTATTAAGGATCGTGTAGGAACATGAGGAAAAGGAAGATGAGGATGTGTGGAGATGGACAGACACAGGCTTGGGCGTTGTGGTTGGCATGTTAGGAAGCAATGGGTATCTAGGAAAGGTTGCAGGGACAAAAGAGGAGAAAGGGAGAAAACTAGAACAAAAGGGACCCTCTTTGTCTTCTCAGAAATAGTTGTGAAACACATAGATGCCATCAAATTGTCATGGCTGTAGTCATGAAACTATCAGAAGTGGCACATATCTTTTCTGTCTGTGTGATCATGCGACAAACATTCCTTCGAGGGTAGTGGAGGAAGAATAAACTAATCACAAACTAATTGTCTGCTTATGCCACAACCATGAGCATGAGTGGTCTAGGAAATATTAGATCACAAGTTTCATAACTTGTCAGCATTTGTGTTAACCTAAACCAGGTTCTTCAAATATAGATTTTTATTTTTGAGGGCAGCCTTACATGGAGAATGAAAGTGGCATTTGAATCCCAAAAATCTAAAAGAACCTCTAATAGTGGGCACCCTAAGTCAGCAACTGACTAAGTCTTTACAGGAAAGGGACCTATCATCTAGCTTGTCCCACCAGTCACTACATCCACACAAAACCTTTTTGCTTCTGGATTCACATCAAGATTGGTAAAATTGCATTGAAAAAATATTTAATAATCTTAGATTTTTTATTTTACACTTAGGCCTTGCTATGCCTTACTGTAGGCCTTGCTATGATTTCATAAGACTGTTTCTTTCTTAATTTTCTATGTTAATCCATTCTCCTGATGACAGATTGAGACTATAATACTGATGGAACCTTCCCCATGTTTGTTTTTTTTTTTTTCAGGGAAACCATTTCCCTATGGCATTTATAATTACAAAAGTAAATGCATACCAAAAGCTGACAATTTCACCATGAAGAGCAGCTGCTTACATTCCACATTGGATGATGATTCAAAAACATTTCCCTTATCCTCAAGGTCTCTTTTGAAATCAAAACACCAGTTCTTGGGCATTTGAAACTGTTCAGGTCTTCATTTCTATATGAGAGGAAGATCTGCCACATTACTGACTAGCTCATCTTCATGAGCTACAGTACTGCTTTTGGTGTGTGACAGGCAGACTGCTGTGATTTTGCTGACTTTAATGATATGAACACAGAAATAGTTTTCCATCTGGAAAAGTGTCTGAGAAATGTATACATTTTCTCAAATAAGGACAAAATCTTTCTAATCCCCAAACTGGTTTTGAAATGTTGAATAAAGGGAAAAAATAAAAAAAGGGGGTAGGGGTGGGGAGTATGCATTGGTTGAGTTAATTGAAATATGTTTTGTCAGTCTTTTTGAATAAGCTTGTTTTAATTTATCTTCCAGTTTCTTTCTTGCATAATAAGTAAGCTACAACTAGTGACAACTAGAAACAGGATATAATTTTATAATGAACCTGAAACTTGGATTTTTTTCAGCAAATTCAAGCCTTCAACCAGATGTAGTTTGTAACAATAAAATAGGAATGTCACTTTTAAAAAGGTTAAAACATAGCAAATTTAACCTCAACTTCAAATGCAACTCCACTAAAAAAGGGATTATTTGTGGATTGTATCTTTCAAACATGTTCCTCCTTACCTTCATGCATGCTAGTTGTTCCCATTATGACTAAAGGAATGTAGAAAAAGGCAGAACCGAGTTAGAATTTAATGAGCTTTTGAAGTAAAGACATGACAAGGTAATAATTGAGCTTGATTTATCACAGTTCCACTGGGAAACAAAAATTAAAAACAATTTGTATTTTATATATTTCGTTTTTCTTTGGGTTTGGTATTAGGTCTGGTCTACTCATAGGAAGATTACTATTTTACCTCAATATATTTCCTGTGTTCATTTACAGCAAGGGTGAGAAAGGGTCCAAAAAAACCTCCTGGAAGAACAAGGCAGGATTGCAAGAAAACATTCAAAGAAAAAGAGAAATAAAACAATAAGAAGACACGGTACCCAATAAATGCAAATCAGCTGATCACCACATTACTTTGCATTTTTTTAAAGTACGATGCTTGTTACTCTGAAAACATTTTAATCTTTGAATTTCCATTCTCCATAAGAAAGAAGTATGGTACAGACCAAATGCTTCATCACTGCCATTCCTGGAAAGTAGTCAGGCATTTAAGCTATTTTTTTTTCTCACAGAAAATGTGACTGCATTACTTTCACCAGGTTTCAATGAGTGCCTACGTATTAACAGTTAATTAATTAAAGTCACCTCTCCCTTCTACATACATATGGCATTTATAGAGGATTGTTAAAACAGTAAGACAGCTGAAGCCTGAAAGCTAATAAGCAGCCATTCTGAAGAATTCAAATGAATGTTCTCCAAGGCTGAATTGAAAAAATCACATATGTAAGGAGAGATAGTGTCGTTTGTTCAAAAATGTACACACCTTTTGCTTTCTTTTGACATTTATAACATACAATGTAATTGAAACCACAATTGGGGCAGTTAAGGTAGCTCTGTGAACAGGAGTAATTCAGCAGGTGGTAACAGCACTAGTTCGGAAAGGAATGGGACTGACCTCTTCACTTTTTTTTTTTTAAGCTCAGGATTTTATTTTATTGTTTTTGAGAAAGCTTAAAAAAGAATGTAAAAAAGCCTCTGTGATACTTTGAGAAACATAAAATTAATTCTTTTATCACCCAGATGCAGCCTTGATACCAGAGTAATGAATACATTAGAAATACCCAGAGATTAGGTTTTGTTTATGCTTCTAATCAGAGACATTTAGTTTAGGTAGCTTAGATCCATGGTTTTGGATTTGTAAAAACCAAAGAGCTTATGGTTTCAGAAAGATCTTACATAAACAAAATCTAAAAGAGTTTTCCTTTTGGCTAGGAAATGAAAGACGACCCGATCTGAAACATTAGATCTCTCAGCAAGCACAAGTGGCCCATTTTAAGTCATTTTACTGCACATACATCTCCACTTAGATGCATGCAGCACTTCTCCAGACATAACAGAAGTATATCATCAAGAAAGTAGGAGTACAGATTTTCTTGTAGGATTTCAATTCTGTAAATATAAAGGCATAGCAGGTGTTTGTGACAAATTTATTTAACACCAAAAAAACGTAGTATTATTTTACAAAGTTAAATCTGTCATTTTGAGTCTGAATCATAGTCATTGTTTATTCAATATTTTTACAGCACGAATTACTCTGAGTGCCTCAATAAATGCAGTGTCTTTGCATCAAGTTGAAAGGAATGTATCATTACCATCATTTTACAGATTTGAAGACTAAGCACAAGGAATTCGAGAAAGCTTCTGTTGCATGACAATTAAAAACTTCATAACCAGTTGGAAGACTGCTTAGAAGATTGTATTATCTACTTGCTTTGTTGTAAACCTAGACTCCAAGTTTTACTCTAAGTCTACATTCATGAAGCACTTCATTCACAGTTTAACACCACTTAAGCTACCAATACAGACTGGTACTAGCTAATTTAATAGTTGGAGGTAATGGCCTTACCAATAATTTTATACAGGGGAGCTGGTGGTGTTAGATCATTTTTGGGGTTTTTGTTGGTCACTGACAGTAATTTACCAGCTAAATCTTTTTCTCCTGTTCTTCCTTTCCTCTTTTTTTGGGCCCACTTTCCCTTCTGATATTATCTATATCTATAGGTGATTTTATTTTCTCCTTTCCTTGCTTTCTCCCAGGGAATAACTATGTTCATTTTGGATACAAAAACCTATATAAGGATGCATAATTATCTGTTTTTAACTTTTATGTTTCTGGATGTTGGGGATCCAATTGTTCTGGATCAAGATGTATGTCCTAAATGAATTGAACATAAAATGAACAACAATATGCATGTCCTCCCTGTTTTAATATTTCTACTTATATGTTTCATTTGCAGTTGTAAGCTCTCTCTATAATGTAATTTTGACATTACAATTATTATTCAGAAATTAATGTTGCTGCCATGGTAAATAATAAAATCACCTCAAGAAGGTAAAAAAAGTCCAGGGCATTTCCTCTGGTTACAGGCCACTTCCCCATCTATCCACTCTGTGTTTGCCTAGAAAAATTTCACATGAGTGGTAGAATAGGTGAATTTCAATGAGATTTAAATCTAAAAGTGTGTGTGCATGGGGAGATTATTACCAAATTTTTTACAATAACAAAGGTTCATGACTAATGGTGTTACTCAAAATCATAAATAATAAAATAACTTGATATTGCGAGTGCAGTTTGTCTAGCATTTCTTAATTATATAATCTTGCTGCAGTAGCTGCATTACAGAAGCAGTAACAACAGATGATGTTTTGTAGGACTATGTATTTCCTTAGAGTATGTGCTAGGATGATAGACATATAATTTTTAACTGCTAAGTGAGATAGGAATTGTTATGCAAAAGGATCAGGTACTGAGGGGTGCAGGTCCAGATTGCTGTCTAAAGACTCCTGCTATAATGACATAGGTTCAGTTGAAGTTGAATTTCCCTATTTGTTAGGTGAATCAACTCATGGAAGTAACTGTCTTCACTGAGCACAGGGAGCCTAGGACAGCTAATCATCTTCTCTTTGAGGTACACTACAGGGTATTATCTGTCTTCCTCCTCTGACTGGGAATTAAAAACCAAACACAAGCTGTGCTCAAGAAATGCTAAGGATTTCATATCAGAGAAAGAAGAAATGTGTTCTAGGAAAAAAATAAAATTGAGACAGCTTCAGAAAGACTATGATAACAATCTGCACTGTTTTTATTTTTTATTTGATCCTATGTTTGTTAATAATTTTCACTTCCACAGAAGCATACTAACCAGAAGGACACAGGTATTACTGCTTCCTCTGCCTATGTTTTAGACTGGTTTAGTTTAATGTTTACTCTGCATTTAAGGGATGTTATTAAGAAGGAAGGCTGCAGCTACCCCTGCTCAACACTGCTTTTGGAAATCAAGCACATACTGGGAAGTACATGGATGTGAATTTAAAATAGGAATGTCTTGAATACTGAGAAAGTAGTTAGTCTGAGTCACACATTTCTGAACTGAGCACTGTCCTGTATAGACAAGTTGCTCTGAGAAAGAAATTGAAATTCTGAAGGGCAGAATAGTGTTTTGTGTTGTGAGTCTTGTGAAGAGAGTGACACCTTTGAGTCAGATGCCTAAACCCCAAAGAGAAATGGGATTTAAACCAATTTCCTAATGTCAGCCTCACTTTCTCTTTGTCTAGTTAGTGTCTTGGGCAGCACTGCATGTATTTTATTTCTTTCACCTCAGAAGTACCTGTATTTCAAGTGTGTTACTATCATTATGTTTCAAACACATTTCTAGTCAAGTATGACTTAATTGAACCCATTCTCCACTGAAATAATCAGTACTGTCATGAAGTAAAACTGGACAATAGCATCCATATCAGGTTTGCCCAGTTCACTACTCCAAGATGATTATCCCTCCTTCATCCATGGATGTGCAATACTATTGGCCTAATGCTTTAAGTCAAATGTTTACGTGCATTGCTGGATTGGCTCTAGAGTCAGTAAATGGAGATTTTAAGATGGAAGTGCTACAGAACTGCAAAGGATTATAAATATTGCCATTGAACAAATACATTCTGTTCCATTTATTAAGGTGTTTATGTTTATAATTTTTAGTGCATTTTCTCATGCTTATCTTAATCACTCAGCAGAAATCATGGAATCACAGAATTATAGAATGGTAGGGGTTGGAAGTGACCTCTGGAGATCATCGAGTCCAACCCCCTTGTCAAGGCAGGAACACCTAGGGCAGGCCACACAGGAACAGATCCAGGCGGGTCTTGAACATCTCTAGAGGAGACTCCACAACCTCTCTCAGCAGCCTGTTCCAGTCTCTTGTCATTCACTGTGAAGACGTTTTTTCTCATGGTGAGGTGGAATTTCCTGTGTTTCACCTTGCTACCATTACCTCTTGTGCTATCACAGGGCACAACTGAAAAGAGACTGGCCCTTTCTACTTTACACCCACCCTTCAGATATTTGTAAACATTAATAAGATCCCCTCTCAGACTTCTCTTTTCCAGGTTAAATAGCCCCAGGGCTCTCAGCCTTTTCGAGTAAAAGAGATGTTACAATGTTTGCAAAGTGAGATGTGAGCAAACTGAGAATCACTGGTTTAAGTATTAACTAATATTCATGCAATTTGAAGCCACACATCTGAAGAATATAATTTTAACAAGCAGTATGTTGATTGGTAAATTTTCTTTCTCCTCTGAATATGCCCAGCAACTATTACACTTTGTTATTTACAATCCATTGGTAACACATCATTCATGTATTACCATTTATTTTTCTACTGCTGTTAGCACATAGTTTGTCTTTAGTTGCACACAACTCAGGTTCTATGTCTGAAGTCATTCATGGACTTTTTCAGTATTGTATGTGAGTCTATGTGAATGCATGTGTATGCGCATGGCAAAGTGAGGAATTTTTTCAGTTCTCGTATTTCTTCCACTAGATTTAGAAAATACCTTTTGGTCTCTATGCAGTACAGACATTTTATTTTTTTTACATGTAGTTGAAGCAGACTTGTAAGCAACTCTGAAACAAAGATTTGTCATGGAATAAGAATGATAATAATATGTTACCTTTAGGTAAGACTCATCAAGGTGGTTCAAAATCTACTTATATGTTAGAGTAGCGATGAATTGCAGCTCTCTCTGAGCTCAGACAATATGGTTGGCAAATAGCAGAGACCAGTGTTACAAACACCATATATTTAAATAGCCTTTTTTAAAAAAAAAACAAAAAACCTTCCGTCATCTGGAGCGCCTGCAAGTGAAATCCAGAGGTATTTCTATAACAGCACTGCGATCCCAGTCAGGGACCATTCAAAGCCAATGCCAAACATCACTCCAAATGTGGGAATACCAGCAAGTAAAGGAGTGTATTCAGAAGACTACACTAACATGATTACTTGGTTTCCAGAATTGTTAGAAACTGCCCTGGAAGACAAAGCAACTAGCCCAAAGCTTGCTGAGTGGTGCTTGTATGACACCACTCTTTGCTGTTAAGGATGTGAGGAATAGACTCCATCTACCCTAATATTAGACATTTAGGCTCCTTTTATAATCAATGGAGAGAAATGGACCTCTCTGGAGTGTGATTCATCTGTTCTATTTTAAACACTATGCTTACAGTGAGACAAATGTGACTTGGAAGTACCTGTTTATTGAAACTGACTGTAAAGTGAGACTAGATAAGTAATGCAGACAAAAATGCCTACATTTGGTGAGATAAATCCAAATATGAGTGTGGAAGTTAGGAGTGGCTAGATTAAGGCTGAAGCCAAGTGAAGAATATTTAGTTAGAATTCAAACTTAAGAACCTAGCTTTCACCTATATCTGATTAAATATGACCACTCCCTTTATTGCACTTACATCACAGTTGATCTTACCACTCAGTTTAGAGAGTGAGCTGAATGTCTTGGAAGGAAATCAAACCCCATTGCTCATTTATGATGTTTTCTACCTTTATCCAACCCCACTGAAAGAAATAAGTATGTATTCTTCAAATTATCTAATTAATATGGTCCTAGTCCAGCTAATAGGTCTTCAAATGCATAGAGACACACACAGATTACCTCAGAATTTTGTTGGATCTGTGGGTAACCTCAGGACAGCAGCCATATATACAACAGATGACACTTAATCAGCTGTATGGTTAGAAAGAGCTGCAAAAAGAAAAACTGGATCTATGTACACATGCAGACATGCCAGATTCTCTTTTCCACATGATAATGCACTGCTGGCCATGAAACACACCTTCAGAGTTCATCACAGTCCAGCACATGCAAGCATGTCCTGTATCTCTCTCATATGGTGCTCCCACATCTGTGTCTAGAATTAATCAAGTATCTCTGAGTTATGGAACCAAATCCCTGACAAGTAAAAGGATCTAGAGTCTTCATCCCAGCCATTTTTTGCCTCCAACTCTTTAGTACCAAGAAGGACACTGTTTAGCTTTAGAAGTGATGAAAATTCATAAAATAGAAGTATTTAAAATAAAAATTTTATCATTCTATAAGTCAATGTTTTCTTCCTGATTGATCTGTGGTGAAGGGCTGATTCTTCAAGCACAGTAATTCAATTCCACAGTCATGTTTGTGGAAGAAATAAAGTCCAGATTGTATTTTACATTCTTTGAGATGCCTTTTATTTTCTTCTTTAAATTGGGTAATGAAATTCAGACTATGGCAGACTGCTATCTGAACCTGCACTGAAAGAGAAATTCAAACTTGTGCAGAAAGAGAACAATATCTAAATACTTCAACTTTATAGCCTTCTTCATAGGTATAAGTAATTTCCATAGGCTTTGGAAATTACCTTTCACTGATTTTTCTCCTCAGTACAAAACTTCAAGAAAGTGGTTACTTCATTGGGGCTTTCTTCTTCCTGAAGGAAAATACATTTACCCTAATTTTTCAAACTGTTTTATTCAAAGACTAATAAAAAATATATTTCCATATTAAACATGAGTCTAATAGCAGTGCCTGAGTAATACAGGAAGATTTATGCTTGTTTGTCCAAAGTTTAGATAGTTATTGAGCAACATACATTAACATACAACATGACATTAACAACATAGTCTGACTTATTAAAAAAAACCCACAAACAGATTGGTAAGACATATTAGGATTAAAAAAAAAAAATGTTGCACTGCAAACAAAAACACTTTGGATGACCAAGTAACTGAGGATTCATAGAGTAAGATAAAATATAGACTCCAGAAAGTTAGTAGATATATTTGCATATAAGGAATTAGGGTTCGATCCATTTTCCCTGGAAGAATCCAGGTAAGTATACAGACATCTTTCTTTAATACTTATAGAATAAGAACTGACAAAGCCACAGCAGCTGCTCCAAATTGCTTTGTTTTTGTTTTTGTTTTTGTTTTTGTTTTTGTTTTTGTTTTTGTTTTTGTTTTTGTTTTTGTTTTTGTTTTCCACATTTGGGCTTTATAAGTTAAACTTTGACTGTTTTTTCCAAAGAGATTAGGTGATCTAATAAAATCTGTGACTTCTTATAAATTTTCCTGGTTTTGATACAAATCATTATGAGATGGAGCAGCCACCCTTTCTCTTTTTTTAGTACAAATGGTTGATGACATCTTTACTTATCTTTTTATTTTTTTCTGATTTTATTTTATAAGTATTGATTTTTGTTATTTGCTATCTTGTTGAAGGTATATTTTCACTGCCATGAACTTCTCTTTTATAATTATTTTTGAGAATTAACACACATTTAGCCTTTATGTTTTTAGTCCACAGAATAATTTTGTGATTCTTGTACTTGTTCTTCCATTTTTGAATATCTGATAGGTAATACTGACAAAAAAACTCTTCCAAAGGTGTTAGCCATGATTAATTCACCACCCACTTGCTTTTCTGTATGAGAGAGAATTTCAGAAGCTTTCTGGACATAGCACCATTTCACTTTGAGCTAATTTTCCAAAGCCTTTTAAAATATGGGCTTTTCAAACCACCTTTATGCAGCAGTAAAAAATGTAGTGGTGGTATGAATCCTTTGTTGGAAGTGCATAGCTTTGCCATCCTAATAACTCCCCAGGCTACTTAGTGATACACCTCTCTAGTGTAAGCATGTCCCTTGCTGTTGTTTAGCATTCTTACTGGCTGTCACTTTCTTTTTTCTTTTTTTTTTTTTTCTTCCCAGCAGTCATTTCATACTTATTCTTGTATTCTGGATTAAAAAACTATTCAGTAGTGTCATATTGAATACCAGCTCCTCTGAAAACATTCTCATTCAGTGCTGAGTCCTCACTGACAGATACTTTTGGAGGTCCATCACTTTTTATTTCATTTAGCATATTCTTTACTTTGATACAGTATAAAGGCAATTTTAAAAAATCTGAATGTCAGATGATTTAAGTCAAAATTTTTGCAAAAATCTAAACATACCAGTCTGAAACAATATCTTTGTCAACTAAACATGTAATCGCAGAAAAAAATTAAATCAGGTTTGTCTGACAAGTTTTATTTTCCATAAAACCAATTTGACTGTCATTAATTATATCCTTAACACCTCATTTTTTATGAACTGATTACTGTATTACCTCCTCTATTATTGTATCCAGCTGGGTGTCAAACTAACCAGTCTGAAAATACCCTGATTATCCCACCTGCCCTTTCTGCAGTCTGGGATATCCTTAAAATTATGATATAATTCTGGAATATCCAAAATATCTGAAGAATATTAAAAGTTAACATTTATAGGATTATTTTTAATCTGTCTGTTACTTCATGCTTAGCAGTTCTTAAAACCTCTTCAGTTCCTAGAAGGCTGGAATATACTTCATCATCTTCTTAAGTGTAAATACAGCATCCTGGTTTTTTTCCATGCAGTGCATATATATTTATCAAAAACTACTACCAGCTCTCTATCATTTTTTAACAATTTCACCATTTTCACCATTTTCATGTAGTACACGTACAACAATGCAGGTTTTTTTTTTTTCTATTCTGTTTTAGAAAACAACTTTTCTTTATTAGGAATCAGCAACATCTTTAGTGTTTTGTGTGTCTTTAATCAGCTGTCAAAACTGCATAACCTGTAAAGTATTTTGCCTCCCATTTGCCACTTTCTCCTTTGTTATACATTTCATTTTTAATTTCTTAGAATGCCTTCATAGCAGCATTGAATCAAGTTAAATGTACAAGACATTGTCTCTTTTTTGCCACTGTGCTTCTGTGTTGCTGGCTGTAATCAGTGTGGCTCCACAGAGACTGCTGCTTGTGAAGTATCATTTAGCAAATGGCAGAGTGCAGGACGAAGAAGTGTCAAAACTTACTCTGTGGAAAACATGATGTAACTCAAAAGTTTTAACCCATTGATTAATTAAACAAGTATCTTTTGTCAGTCTTGGCTGATCATGTCATAATTTTTCTTGTTTAAAGATAATGTGCAAAAACTAAAACAACCTTCTTGTCAGAATACTGTAAGTATTTAATTCAGACTTGATTTTGCAATATATCTTTCCCTGTGACATGAAATCTGAGAATCTTTAATACTCCAAATGCTTTCGATGAATTCATTACTCTACTGAAGCTGCTTTTTTTTTTTTTTTTTTTTTTTTTTTCCCCAGTCAGTCATGAAGTTTGAATGGCTATAGAATTGTTACCAAAGAACCACACTTTCAATACAGTATGTGTGTGTATTATGGTAGGGAACCTGGGAAAGCTGATACTGAATTGATCATGCTTATTTGTATCGAACAGTTCAAATACTGTAAACTCTGAGCTAATTTCAAGAAAGAGTTAAAGTCAATTTAAAATGAAACACTACCTGGATTGAAACTGAAATTTCAATTGCAGTTTTACAGTGAAACAAATATAAAGAAGAAAAACCACAGGCCTTTTGAGGCCTCTCAGAAACTGCATCTTGAATCAGTTCATATTAAAACATTTATTTTCCTTATTTGAAATCTCTGATTCCATCTGTAGAGAAGACAGGCTCCAATTAAAAACTTCCTATTTATTTATTTATTTATTTATCTATTCATAGTTTTTAACATTGTGAAGGCTATAAATGACTTTTGAACCATGAAGTTTTCAATTTTATACTCCTGGTGCAGACTGTCACAGAGAATACTTCCTGCTCTGAAATATTCATCTGACTTTTTAAAAAATATTTTGAAGCTTCTTACCTGTGTCTGTTAGTAGCCCATATAGATACTTACATAATGCACATACACACATATACATACATTATGTATGTATAGTGATCCGGACAGATTAAGGCAATTCCTCAGGTCCTGACATATAATCTGCCAGTCCAGGAAAATCTGGACCTTTACAGTTCAGCTGCACTCTCCTGGATCCCTCTGGCATCTCCTGACCAAGAGCCATACACCCATGTCACAAGGTATTTTCTACGGCACTTTAGGGACTCCTTGAACAGAACAACAGAAAAAATATTTAGATATAAAATTCTCATTTTTTTATAATTACAGTAGTTTCTTTTAACAGAGGAACTTTCATCCACATGGATTCCAAACAGGAACACTCATTCATTCATTCATGACTAGAGTGGTTTAGCTCTTTTTAACCACATAAATTACATAGCATATCACAGAGAGGGAAAATAATTATTCAGGTTTGTGAAAATAAGTGTTTAACTAAATACAGAGGAATTTAGTTCAAACAGCAGTACCTGTACACTGGTACCTTACCAAAATTTCTGTAAAAATTTAAAATGACCAAGAATCACCTAGGATAAGAATGTGTCCTGTCAGACTGGACTTCTCCCATCATAAATATGAACTTTTCCCTGGGAACTTCCATCATGTCTCAAAATGAACCTGATCATCTTTAGAGGTTTATCATTCATGGTCTAAGCAGGTGTACTTTTTTTTGTCTCATGAGCTCTGCCAGGGGTATGTTTCTAAATAGTTCAGGAAAGTATGTTTTGAGAAGAGTTTAAGGCATTTTATAGGTTGTACATGTTTCTACTGGTGTCATGTACCAGGGGATAGTCACAAATATTTATTTTCAACCAGTCCAAGAACTGTAACTTCTTGCAAAAAGTTCATTCTTGTCTCTTACATTAAATTTCTATTATGCAACATCCAGTAGAGGAACCTGTCTCCAGTATGGTTTCAGAGATGTGTGCCACACTAATGGCTAAAATATAGAAGCAAATCCATTCATGATTAGAAAATTAATACTGAAAAACTTAACTGCAAAACAGAACTTATTTTTTCTGTTCAGTGTGATGTCATTGATAGCTACTAGTCATTCCATTAATTTCATTCATTAGAAAGAGTTTATTCAATGTATATTATCAAGGAGAAAATTAGTCTTAGAAAAGTGAGAAATGAGGATGTATAAAATCCCTGCTGCACAGCTGCAGAAGGTATTAAACATGAAGGAAGTTAACGAAGTATTTTCATGGAAAATTTACTTTTGTAAACTTGAAAAAAAATAACAACATTCAGGTTTTTTCAAGTTCAGGAAAAGCAACACTGACTGAATGTGAGGGGAAAAAAGAAAATTTTAAAAGTAATCAATCTGAAACAGGAGACCAGTTATAGAAGAGTGTTCGTGAACAGCAGGGAAATAATTGCTCACTGTCCATAAAGCAACTTCCCTGATTGGAAGCTGTATAGCTTCTAATGTTGTTGATGTCTTCAGTGGATGGACAACAGCGCCATGTTTCTGCTTTGGATATGGCAAATCCTAGAAAGTTTTAGTACTTGTAGTCGTGATCTTTAATGACGGTTTCAAGAGAGAAACCCTTGGGAATAGAGACCAAAATTATTTCAATCTACTAGTACTGTTTCTATCAAAATAGCATTTAAACAACATGGAAAAGTATAAAATCTATGCTTTCAGTTCCATTAGCAAAAGAAGACTTGGTCTTTATTACAAAGATTCTGGAATTTGTCACACCTATAAATTTGATAAACATGGAAGATTCTTTGTTTTTCATGAACACCAGTACTCCTATACAGAGACATGCATGTATGCACACCCAGGAAGACTAGTAAGAGATATGAACTTAGACAAAGGGGACATCAGAAATCATCTTTTATGAAAGGAATGATGATACAGACTATTTTGCACTGGAAATGCTCTATGGGGCATATTAAGAAGTCTTAAATCAGCAAGAGCAATAGTATTGATTTGGAAGGAATGTCTGGTTAATTTTTCACAAGTCGTAGATTCCTCAAAAATCAATAACTTTCTGCTGTATCTTTATTCGTCTGAATAAACTGTGTCTGTCTAAGAAACTTGATTCCTAAGATCAGTTAGATTCATAAAACATTCACAGACACACATAGCACAAAAGAAACACAAGCTTTCCCAAGCAGCAGTGAGCATTTAATCCCAAGGGGACAAAGTGAATTATTCTTCCTTAATACAGTCTTGTCCTTGCACACACGTGATTTCTTTTTTTTCTCTAGTGCTATCATTTTCTTTATTTTTGTTGGCAATACATAGACACCTACTCAGAAATTCTTTTAAAAGTTTCCCTTCATTCCATGAATATTACATTTACCTTATCACATGTTACATTTTTAAAGCATATGAATGAAAAATGACTACTCTTACAAATGATACAAGCAGGGATGCACATGGCATTCCTGCTACAGGAGGCTAGCAAATGCTCTTTGAAACCATAAGGACAACAAAAAAAAATTGTGAGTGCTCAATGTAAAATCAAGGAATTTTACCTAGAGGAGACCGGAGCAAACTCTACCTTGCATAACGCTCCCTGAAACCTAGCTGTACAATGTTAGCTACTAAGTTAATCTTTCTGCATCTATGTTTTTAGCTCCATTGATTACAGAGCGCCTAGTGAAATAAATCTCTTGAGACAAGCACCTGCATTTGCATGTCTAAAAATAAACCCTCCCCTCTTTCTTTGGAAAGATGCTGACTATGATTGCACAGGCATATTACGCAACTCCTGATCTCAGATACACTTTTCCAAGTGTATTAAATTTGTCTTTGTATCATACAGTTTACTTTCTGCCAGTTTGGCCTCCAAGCAAATTTTATGCTGCCAGGTGGATATAAAAAGTAAACAAGACATATCCTGAGCAGGAATCTTTTCAGTTCATATGAAAGCCTATAGCCAAGAGCTGCACCTTGAGTAGGCAATCTCCCTAATCACGTGAAAGTCAATCAGGAGTAGCCACTGATGTTCCTCTTCTTAAAGACAGTGAATTAAATGACTTGTGAAAACAGCTTCCTTCTCCTCTGTCCCTTCCACCTCAGAGTCAGTCTATTACAAGCAATGAGTGAAAAAATTGGCAGATGGGACAATTTCACACCAACTAAAACCATTTTCAGCAACAATTGTGACATCTTTCCCCCCTCAAAATTCATATTTTAAATGTTTTTCAGATATTCTACATATTTGTTTGTTTTTTTTTAAATAAAATTTATTATAAAAAGACTATTCAAAAGGTCTATAACCAATTTACTATAGCAATAGAGAGGGAAGGAGAAGCAGTTAATTAGCACTAGAATAACAACCCATCCTCCAGACACTGAACAATGAAGCAAAGGACTGGAACGGAAACCTGCAATAGTGGATGTTACCTTCAGTACCATTACTTAGTCATCATGTCTGCATAAGCACAAACACATCCTTACAGGTAGATGCAAGGCATGCTACAACATAAATTGAAGTGTGAAAGTGGACTCTGTAAACACTTTCTGTGAAAATGGAGTCTCTGTAGCTAGAGCAAACTTGGAGAATGCTGAAACAATTGTAAACTTAGGCAGATTTTTTTTTTTCCACAGAATCAATGACAGAGTGGGTATAAAAACCTAGATACTTCTCAAACTTTCCTATCCTAAAATTATTTCTGATTAAACATTACAGCAGTGAAGACACATAACCTTAACAGTAGACATGACTGTGATTACCAAATAGCAGAAATTACCATTGTTTTAGGTAACTGGACACACTGTTGGTCAGAACATATGAACAGCTCCTAAATGCTAAAATATATAGTTTTCATTTACTTTAGTAATTCAGTGTACTACCTTCTTAGGTTTGGTGTGGGTTTTTTTTCAGAAAACTTGTAGGAACTTGCAGGAAAAAAAATAAAAAATGTCATTAATTTCAATTTCACTTATATATTATTTTCTTACTGGATTCTGGTCTTTGAAATTTTGTGTCACAAATTCTAATGACCTTTTACAAAATTGTCTGTGGATATGAAAATGGGAAATATAACCCTGTTTCTTATCACCTCCAATACTTACAGTTATCCTGCTTTGGTAGTATCTCAAGAACAAACTATAATAGGTTAGGAGCAGGACTGTGCATAAGTACTGAAGTATGTCCATTTCTGAGTGGAGTGCATTTGTAACTAAGAAGATTCTATAAGACTGCAAAGGTTGCTTGAAAACTTACAATAATAGATTTTCTTACGAGCTATCTGTAACCACCTAAACCTGATCACACTTGAGCTACATTAGGAAACAGATTTTCGCACTGTTAGGCAGCACAGTATTCTAGCTTCCATCCATCCATCCATTCATCCATCCATCCATCCATCCATTCATCCATCCATCCATCCATCCATCCATCCATCTACAGAACATAAACCCACTTTGCATCCTACTGCCATCATTAGAAAAAAGCTCTCCGACAGATGAGCAATTCTGGTATGCTTTTATTTCATCATGCAGGAGCTAAAATTCCATAACAGTTTCTGGTTCTGATGCTTTGGACAGATGTAAGGTATTCATTGACTGGGGGAAAAAAACCTCTGCATTCTTAGTTCTTAATAGGATAATGATGGAAACAACTTGATATTCAAAGGTACTGAATTCCCTGTGGAATAACATGAGGTGTTAGTTATCTAATTTACCCCAGATGAAAGATCTCTGACCTTCGTAGATCTGCGCTAAGGATGAATTTGGGCTTAGGACTAAACTTGCCACAAAACTGACTTCAAGTTTCAAGATGGAATGAAGCCAAGGCCAATCAAAACACACCCTTGTTTTTAATATCGAGTCCTTAAGCTGCCTGTGGTTTTCATGAGATCACATACCTCAATCTGGGATTAGCAAAGAGAGGATCCACATTTTTGCCCTTTGATTTTGCATTTTATGTTTAGAACAAAATTCATGTTACTCTAAGGTTACATTACAAACCTTTTGCAACAATCTACTGAGATTAATGAGAGCACCTACATTTAAAAAAACCCCAACACTATGGTATTTTTATTACTGTATGTATTTTTCCATGCTTTTTCCAAGTACCATTTGAAATTTCTAATTGTGCATTTGAATTTCAAGTAAGAGAAGAAAATGCATTTTCAAATTCTAGTTTGTTCATAACCATTGCCATTGAAAAAGGCAAAGCTAGTTTTTAAACCATTTTCTGTAATAACAATAGGAATTAAAATAATGTATGTTAAATGCACAAGCAAAATGCCAATGATTGGAATTCTCTTGACTTCATGCAAAGCATTTCACAGCTGGTATTTCAGTAGAACTAGGCTTAGTGAGAAATCTTGTTTCCAAGGAAAATGTTTCATTTTAACATCTCTTTCTTTTTTTGGGGTGTTTGTTTCAGACTATAGAAGGGTTTGCAGAGAATACTTTGTTTTTAAGAGTATAAAAATAAACTGATTTCTTTAACAGACTTGCTCAATTCACCTTTTTCTTCCCTCAAGTAAATTGCTTTTATTTTCTTTTCTGAAAGGAAGAGCACATTGGGTGTAGAATTCAGAGGACATGTAAAATATCAAGTTTTGTTGCTGATGGCCAACTTCATCAAGCATCAGCATGTGCTGACCTTGGAAATCAATAGTCTCCCTTCCTCTTGTTCCATCCTTCCTCCCATCTCTTTCCCTGATCCTTTCCATTCCAAATCCACTACAGTACTGACATTCTAGTCTTATAACCTGTTTGCCTACCAAAAGCAAACAAGATTCATACTTTAAATCTTTTCCAAGTTGAAACTAGTGATGCTTCAGCATGGTGGGTGAGGTGGAATATAAGAAAGCTTTCACCTAAATTAAACTTTAGCCAGTGTTCCAGCTTAGCAGTTATTGTAACAAGAGCTCCAGCTTTCAGAGCACCAATTGTTGGCCCTAAGGAAGCCATTGTTAGAACTTGATTATTTTCTATAAGGTCAGTATTTAACTCTGAGAGTTTATGGCCAAACAGTAAATATATAAAAACTGTTTTTCCCTACACATGGAGGTTATCTTTCAAGACTTCAGAAGCTTTTTAGTAGCAAAACCAAGACAGTGTTTTTCTATGGAATCCATTGTCTAGGGTATGTTTTTCCTTGCAAGAAATATGAAAAACTAAGGCTTCTGCATGTATTGCAGGTTTTTGTTTTCGTTACCTAGTTCAGAGTTTTCTGTAAGATAACTGGCATAGAAACTCCAGATGGGACACAGCAGTAGCGGGAACAGCTCTCCCTGCTTCCTTTTGTGCCTCACCAAGAATAATTTTCTTGTTGATGTAAGGCACAGTGCTGTACTTGGGACAGAGACATTCAGTGCTTCAATGCTTCAGTTTTGACCAGCAGAGCTTTTCTGGAACACCCAAGAAATCCTTCATGAACAGAAGGACCAGAAAGAACAGTGAGTAGCAGATACTCCACAGGCAACATCACAAAGTTGTTCTTGTTGCCAGTGTCAGGTTGAAACTTTCTTTTTACTGCTTCTAGCTGCACACAACATCAGAGCATCTCTTGGGCAACATGGTACCAGTGAAATCTGAGGGTCCAGCTAGGAGGTAGCTGCATTAAAATATTCAACCTCTAGGGTTTCCAATAGTTACTTTTATAAATGGATCAGCTCTATCATATAGAAGATCCCAGATGCAGTGAGAGTTAATGTAATTGTAAAGGACAGCTACATGAGCAAATATGTGAAGAAAATAGAAACAGCCCATGGAAGTGAAATTGCTAGTACAAGAAAATAAAACTTAAACTAATGCCAAAACAGAACAAATGTTTTTGTGATGTATAAAACACTGATCAAAAATGCACACCTAAAAATGTTTTGGATTATTACCTGTGATAAATCAAGCTGGTCCTCATGTTTATGAGCCTCAGCTTTGTACAGATTCCACAACAAATACTGAATATATCCTACAACTGTATTAGTTCACTATTATTATTGCAATTTTTCTAAAATGTAGGGTACTTTCATTTTTATTACACTTCTAGATCAGGGTAAGTGAAAAGTGCAGTCTTTTTATGATTTGTAGCACCCAGCCATGTAGGAGATAAGCTACCATAGGCTCCTGATCTTCAGATATACATTGATTTATTATAGTTAATAACTATACTGATGAAAACTGTGTTAAGAAAGCTAAGGTCTGAATATTAGTACTATTGTGCAGACAGAGGTCATGCAGAGTTCTCAATAGCCTCTTCAGTGCACCTTAATCCATACTTAATCCCCTGGCTGTTACAGTCCTACAGTTTTCACATTGCTCTGCCAACATACATCAATCCTGCCCTGTGAAGTGTCCCCTGGTATTCCTGCTCCACACCTTTCCTTAGGAGAAAAATGGATGTCATTCTTAATGGCATAGTGAAATCTGTAACATGGATAAACTACACCCAGGGGATCAGATTGAAGCCATATTAATTATTTTCACTGTGGGTCCTTATGCAGAATTCTAACACTAATCTCCAGAGATAAAGGGCATATAGCTGATTTACAATGTTAGCCCTCAGTTTTATCTTTGATTTTATTATTTCTTTGGTCTGTAACTTTCATATATTTCATAGACCCCTAAGCATTCAAAAAGACTTGACAATATAACTATATTCAAATGTACTGTGTCTGGTAGATAGCTCAAAAGTTTTCAGAACATACCTTCATTATCCAGATTGGAATTAATTGATTCTTTGTAACTTAGATAATATTGACATAAAGTAGGCCATTATACATTTGGATGACAGCATTTAAAAACCTTGTGGAATAGACCCAGTGCTTACTAGCTTTGTATTGATTTCTTCAAGCAGGAATTATGATCAAAAATTACTTTCCAGCTGAGATAAGATTCACTAAGACTGAATAAAGCCTTTTGTTGGTTCAGTTACTACCCACCAAAGAGTGAGATAGCTGGAAGAATGGCAACTTGTTAGGAGTGATTTCTAGATTATTGAGATTCTTTTCAGAACAGATGGTAGGATTTATCAGTACACATTCAAGAAAACGTCAAATGTTAGTGCATGTCTTTAAAGCGATTCCTTCATTCCTAAACCTGGGAACTCTGATTTTTGTCACTTCTTGTTAGTGGAATAGGTGGAAGAATATAGATATTATCTGGTTTTCCTTGCATGTGTGTATTCTTTCTTTTGCATATGAATAAAGAAATTTTAAATATATGGAGTATCTAAATTAGAGACAAAATTAAAAGAGATAAAATGTTGTTTTTCTTATTGTTGAAGTGTGGCAAGGAATTCAATGACCTTACTATAACCTTAAGGGATACTGAGTGTGAAGATCAAATGCCTCTGGAGACAAGTTTTGAAACATTGCATAAATCATGGTCTCCTGAAACAGTGAATGTAAACTGTTTTGGTGGTTCACTGAAAAATGTTTCAGTGGCCATTTGGCATAAAAAAATGCTATTTACATCCTTTTTTATTTGTCTTGGATAGAACATGTAAGGACTGGGAAATTGAATAGTGGTTTGGGACAACTTACAAGAAGAAAGCAAAGGAGAAAAAGGTGTAGCATAGGAACTAGAATTTCTCTCAGTCACCACAAGAGACATTCTCTAATTCATTTGGTTTTGCCATTTTTTCCATCAAATATTTCTAGATATCTGCTATAGTATGATCTTTCTGTCAACAAATATCAATATATAAAGCACAGCATTTGGTTATGGTTACAAAACTCTGTAATGGCTGGACGGAGTTGATCTTAATACAGAAATGTTCAGGGTAAAATCTGCAATTATTTGATTGTAATTGTATCACAAAAGTTGCACTGAATGTAAAATACCTCCTCAATAAATAACTCCTTTGGACCAAATTAATTTATTCTTCTGAGGTAAAGGTAGCATACCTAACATAATTCTTACTATATAAAAGGCTATTGTTAGTCAGATCACACCAATATTCAATAGTATTTTAATTTATTTCATAAGTCACAAGAAACCACGTCTCTTACAGTCTTTGGATGAATTAATGTTAAGTTGCATTTACAGAAAAATAACTAAATTACAGGCATTAAATCCTATACGTGAAAATACTTACGCTCTCAATGACACTTACGACCTCATTGCTCTCTACAGCTTACTGAGCAGGGGGAGAGGGAGGTGCCAGTCTCTTCTCCCTGGTATCCAGTGACAAGACATGTGGTAATGGTTCAAAGCTGTATCAGGGGAGGTTTAGACTGGACATTAGAAAGCATTTCTGCACCAAGATGCTGGTCAAACACTTGAACAGATTTTCTAGAGAGTTAGTTGATGTCCCAAGCCTGTCAGTGTTTAAGAGGCATTTGGACAATGCTCTTAACAACATGTTTTAACCTTTGGTCAGCCCTGAACTAGTCAGACAGTTGGACTAGATGATCACTGTAGGTCCCTTCCAAAATTCTATTCTATTCTATTCTATTCTATTCTATTGCTCTGTTGGAGATGTTTCTAATATATTACTATTTTTCTGTAAGTGTTAAAAATATATTTATGTGAATGTAACTGGTTTTGTATATTACTGACAGAAGCCCTCTAGTTTACTTAACTATACAAAAGTTAAAGGCTCAAGAAGCAGCAAGGTAAAATTCTTTATATTTCTCATCAGACAACTTACTCTTCTTTAGGAACATAAGATGCATCTTTAGCTGGAGAATGGCCCTTTTCTTCCTGGAAACTCAATGAATGAAAGTTGAGCAAGTGTGTCTGGTTGTTTGGGGTTTTTTTTAAAAAAAAGCCCACAACAAAACAAAAAAAACCAAAACCCAGGAAACACAAATAAGAGTTTATAACATTCTTAGTGAGATGAAGGGAAAGGTATTGGACAAGTTAACAGTGAAGCCGTTATCACAACTCTTTGTGTTATTTCAAGTCTTCCTTCTGCACAATCAACTGCTATTGAGCTGATCAATGGAAAAAGTGAAAGCAGGCCAGAAGGGACCACTGCAGAATCTAATCTGATTGCCTTTGCACTGAGCATAGAATTTTACATAGATATTCCTTGACACAGACCCTTGTGTACTGTTTACTGAACTGAGAGTAAAGTAGGGTAACTTTGAGGACCTAGACATTTCAAGAGGGACTGAAATTAAAAGAAATTGGGATAATTATTAGAATTTGTTTCCAGTCACAATAGAAGTAACAGTTTGAACCATCTCCCAATCGGAAAGAACAGTGAAAGCAAACCCCTCTTCCATGCCACCTGTAGGCAGTGTAATGTGACATAAAATGTATGTATAAGGAGCTATAAATAATTGCCTACTTTTATGGGAATTGAATTTACTGACCTTGGAGGTTCTTACGAGTCTTATATTCATGTCTGTCTTTTTGATCACAACAGCGGGAAAGATGCTCATACCTTTGGACCTTGTCTGAGACCAAAACTTAATTCATCATCATTATGCAATCATCTAAACCTGTAATGTGATTTATTTTTACTTCTTTGTAGGCTGAATTTCAAATATTCATCTCCTTTTTTCTTTTAATTTGTACCTTAGCAAAGGTTTTCTAATAAATTCCATGTTTTTCACACAAGTTTTTCATGGTTTTCAACCCAAAGTAGAATTTAAATTGAATAATATGTGATTAAAGCTTCTAAACTCACATAGACCAAGTAGATTCATATGGAAGAAAATTTCTCATCTCCATTTTAACGCAAGGTATTATGATAATAGGTGGACATTTGGCAAATCTAGAAATTTTATTGTACAGCTATGTGCATTTTAACTTTGAAACACACACTGCTATTGTGATATGATGGAAAGTAGTAACTTTGCTGTGTCATGTTGGTAACACAGTAGCAACTAAGTAAATACAGATGCTTACTGGAGTATGCTACTAGAGCACTGTATATCAAATTAATGGTCCTATTTATAACTTGCATTAAATTTCCCATTGTCTTGTATTAAGACCGGAGGCTATTTTTTTTAAGTTGGTATGAAGAGTTCCTTTTTTTTTTTTACCTTTCTCAATTAGTCCTGAGATTAAGCACCACATTTTGAGCTGGCATAAATCGTTATCACTCTTCTAAAGGCAATGAAGCAATTCCAATTTATGCTAAGTGAAGATTTATCCAAACAAAATGAAGAATCTGATTCCCTTAAAGGGAAGTAGGTATACATAACTTCTCTGACTACAGTGATAGCTTGTTGTGAGAACATTTTAGGATTAAGGCAGATGTGGTTTATTTGTACAAATAACTTCTGTAATTACTGGTGAAATCTTATTTCTATATATTAGTGAAAACTATCCTTGTAGGATCATACACTCCTTGTAGGATCATACACAAGTTGCCAGGCTATAAAATATAGGATGCTAGCAATTATAAATAAATCACTTTCTTATATTGACAGTAAAAAGAAAACAAAACAGTCCTGAGTTTTAAATCCAAGAAAAGATTCTGTTCATGTGCAGTATTCATATTCTGCATGAACTAGCAGTGGTACAATTTAATAATTCATTATATCATATTATTAAAGTACTATTTACTCCTGTCTGCAGAGGTCTAGGAATCAGTACTGGAAATACCATGTGGTATAAATTATAAAGAATATTTCATAAGTAATAAAAAACATACACAAAGAAAACAGTTCTGGACACTTACGTGACTTCATAGAGTTTCTCCCTTCACCTAACAAATTTACCAAATAGTCAAATGGGTTTATAGCCACATAATAAAGGCATGAAATCCCAGGGTCATTTATCCACAATCAAACAATATGACCTTTACATAAACTTGAAGTCCTGATAGTCACAATGACTGCAGATCAGCTTACAGCATCACTATACCATCGTAGCAGATGTCTGCAATTGTACTTGTTCCACCACCTAATGATGTGCAATTGTCTTGAGGGAGAAGCAAAAAGCCAACTTGATTTAAGGATCGAAAAAGTGTTTGTTTGAACAAATTAAGAGAAGATAGACAAAGTAGACTGTACGAGATCTCTAAATAAAGCAAACCTCTAGGGATGAATTAGTTTGACTGTACCTTTCATTAAGTTTACAAAAAATAGAGCTGCCAAAAGTACACACTAATATGAATTATTGTATCTATTCATGTTTTGGCTGTTTCATCTCAATCAATATTAACTTAATATTAAATCAACATAAACCTAGCTGCTATTCTCAAGTGTGTTTCAAAACTACTACCCTGCAATGAAGGATGATTTCATTTTATGCTTCACATAGCACAAAAGGATGCATTTACATCATACCTTCCTCATTTCATCTCACCTTCCAACACTGTTATAATTTTGATGACTTTTTATCCTGTTTCCAGTGATACACAGCCTATTATTGTGCTCATGGACCAGAGGCTAGGGAAAATACATCAAGTTAACAGCAACATTGTTACTGTTTTTTAAGAAAGGGGAAGAATGGAGGGGGAATTAAAAAGAAAACCTTTAAATAATTCCATTAACATTTCCTAATTTTAAGATTATAGGAAGGTTTTTTCATCAAAAAATATATTTGTTGTATGGTGTAGTAAAATACATCTTTATAGAGTTATATTCAGATATAATTTAAATTCAGTGCTGTTAGATTTGTATTTCTTTTTCCCCACCTTGCTGGTGACTTTCCTCCAGTAGTCTCTGTTAGCATAATAGGGCTGACTGAGAACCAGATTCATAACTCTATGCATTCTCCTGTTTGATTTCTGATCAAACTGTAACCCAATATTCATTAATGTCAATGTTAAAAAACAAAACAAAATAAAACAAAACTTTCAAACAGATATTTATTATTCTGAAAATTTTAGAACCACAGCAGAAAAAAAGTCAGCTAAGAGAACTTTGGAAACAGGCAATCTGTATTTTCAAACCTTCAAAATCCAATAGACCTCTCTAATTCCTGTTGACTGTACAGCATAAACCTGCAAGGCAGCAAATTTCACATAACAACATTTCACCTACATGAGTCTCTGAGGACTGGAAATTCCACGTGAAGCTTTCCTGTACTCTAGAAATATTTCCTCCTTCTTTGTGAGAATTTGCTGGCAACTTTTTTTTTGAATGCCAAAAATCAAATTAATGTTTGAGAAAGAACAGGTGTTGATAACCTTTTTAAACCCCAAAAATGCTGACAACCTTTCTGAGCTTGTTCTCCAAATATGGAATTATCTTCTACCAAATGATCTTCTTCCCACCCTTTACCTGACAAATACATATATTTGAAGTGCACATACACACACACTCACACTCACACACAATCTATAATGTTTCAATTAGCATTCTGGAAGTCTCTTTTATATTTTGTGTTGTTATACTTTCTTAAGATAGAAAAAACTATGAAACAGAAGTTTAACTAGGCCCTTCCAGATACTGAGCTGCTGTAAGGACACCACATGACAACTTAAAGGTTCCCTGAATTTGTCTTCTCTGTCTCATCTCCATATCTTCACAATGACTAAATACTGTTTCCAACACTCCTTTTTTACTTAGTATCTTTAATACATGAGAGAAAGAAATTAGAACGATTTAATGTGCCCCAGAAAATAATGTTGCCAATGGTATAGCCTTCTGAAACAGCAAAGACACTGACTTAAATTGCCACAGTTATCCCAGTGAGTAGACTTCACTGCCTGCTACAGAATAAGGCAAAAAGTCTATAATGTCATTCCAGCCCAACCAGGAAGAGGAAAAAGGGTAAAACAGGACTCTTTCCTAACAGGAAATCTGGAAATGGGTCTAACTCTGACATAATATTGGTTTAATAAAAGTAGGTTTAACCATAACATACGGAGCAACATACACACATCAATCTAGTCGGGATTTCTCAGTACTACTAGGTACACAGAAATATCTTATCTATGGACTAACTGGGATTCTTGTTCATGACTCAGGGAAAATATTTCTTGCTCTTCTTTAACTCATTCACAAAAAATATCCTTCTCCAAGGATAAGAAGTCATCAAGTACATTAGTTCCTTCTTTTAGTGGTAAAATATGCTCCTTCCAGTAACACATAATCAAATGCACTGATAAAGTCAATCCAGTGCATTTGATTTTATACCAGGCTTGGACAGATCATTTATAAAGCAAGCCTAAAAAAAGGACATTGCAGTTTCATTTGTCTTTAAACTGAATGTCTGAGTTCATGAATAGTCCAACATTTCCACACAATGTGCATTATGTGCATTGAGGTACCAACCCACTACAATGCATAAATATCACTTTGAACACATGAGGTAACTCTTTGAAGACATGTTCAGCAGTACTGGTCAGAGAAGAAGAATTTTCCTGAATTTTTTTCCTCTAATTTCCATTGAGCTACCTGAGACAGCCATGAGCAAATGACAGTAAGCAGAGGAGGTCCCACAGGTGCACAGAATTCTGTTGTTCTTGAGATATATTTTAACTTTCTTCAAATTTAAGAGCAATGAATCATTCAAAGTCCATATTCTCATCAGCCTGATCTAATCTTAGCTCTTTAAAGATGTGGATGCTGATATGTCAGGAAAAAAAAATTTAAAAAAAATCCTCTTTTGGCTCAAGGTGCTCATCAGCCATCTGGAACCGCTTCCCTAGTCTCATCCATTATGTAAATGTGATGTAGTATTCTTTATGTTTCATCTACTGATACTAATACATTAATGTGGATGTTACAGCTTGGGCCCCTGAGAAGGAATTGGCTTCACATCACTCACTGGCTTGAGATCACATCCCATTACTTTTAATGATCCTGTGGCATTTAAGGTCATTTGATTTTTAATATAGCAGATTTCTGTGATGTCAGTAAAATGGTAGCTAACCCTCCTCATTTCCTTATCTTTCTTTTTCTCTCCCCAAGAAATTACAGTATTTCAGAGCATTGTATATCTCATTTTTTCTATGAAACTAATTTCTTTATTTGCCTTCATGACTTTTTACTATGTGAGAACGAAATTGTTGAAAAGTTCTTTATTCTAAAATAAAGCAGGACGAAAGAAAAATTTAAAATATCAGGGCATTTGTGAACAGATTTAGTAAGGAGATTTAGGAGATGAAAAACAGTTCTTTTCAATATTTCACTTATATTTGATTTTTGATATGTTAAATGAGACAAATTCATTCTGTTAGTATCATACCTGTGAACTATCCTTAGTCATTCAAGTAAGTTGAAATCAATGTTGAAATAAGCATTATGGCTCTGTCTTTGAAAATCATAATTTGAAAGCACTGCAAGCTCAGTCAGTCACATTTATAACTATGAAGCACCATGCAGAATTGAGACCTGTCATAACAGGACAGCAGACTTTGATATATACAGTAGGCATATTCCAAACCAATACCATTTAACCTTGAAATGAAGACTCGCTACATGTCAGGGATTTAACATGCTTGCTCAATATTCCAAATCACCTATAGTGTAAAAGATGAAAGAGAAAAGTATGAAGTGCAATTAAAATCTGTCATTTAGCACGGATAATTTAAATATGATTTTCTCATATTAAAAAACTGCTTGCCAAATTCAGAGTGGAAATGAAATTTAAATGCAATATAAGCTTTCAGTGAGCTTTATGCAGAAAGTTACCTTACTAGAAAATATAACCAAATTGGTTTTTTAAGTTGTGGAAATGTATTGTAATCACTCAAGAAAACTAAAACATGCAGCTGTGCTGAATGAAGTAAGCATTATTTTATTAATAGATAATTTCAAAACCCTGCAATTTTTTAATTCAAGTAACTCTTGCCTACTTGAACAACCCCAGGGTCTTGAGCAGGGCTATTTAAGTAAGAGGTGTCAATAAGATGGCATTCCAACAACTATTCCTTTAAAGTTAATAGGTTTGGTAGAGTATCTCAGTTCATATTTTTTAGCATTATATGAGGCTACTGCATAAGACACATTTAATAAAAAATACACATAATAATTTTCAAAGTGAAGGGACTAGCTGGATCTAAATTTGTCCATGGTACGGCTGGCTCATTAAATCATAAATGATCAGATGTAATTATGTGTAGTTTGGGTATAGGACAGGTATAAACATACTATTTTATTCTTTTAGACTATTCCATTTTCTTGTTATATATCTGTATTTACCATCTTGAAACAAATCATACTTTTTTGTCTCAAAGTAAAATGGAGACAAAAATATTTTTGCACTCTGCATCTTAACATAAATGATATTAACAGACATTAATTTGTATTTTCAATTTAAACCCAAAATGACAAGGATAGAAACATTTTCTGAAAGAAATGATCTGCTTTCACATCCTGGAAGAACAAATTCTCTCCACTGATATTAGCAATGGCAAGCAAACTACATGATGAGATTATTCTGTAGGACTAGTTCTCATATGTCCTATAGTTGAGTCAAGGATGGATTAGATGTTTGCATTTTTTTGCATATTCAACACCCATTTTTAACACCAGTCTTCAGTTTATCAGGAAGACAGAGATGTTAGCAAACAGTATTTATTCTTGTTTGGTAAAGGGAGGTTTTTCTCAGTGTTAGCTCTGCTACTCTTTATCTGCTTTTTCACGTTATTGCTGCATACTGTTGTTTTCATGCTTTCTGAATTCAGTCACAGGGGTGGCATTTAACTTCATGGCTGCACTATCAAATTCACTATTGTTCTTTACTCAGCATATCCTATTCTGGATTTGTTTGTGTGGCAGTATATGATATGCACTTGCTACCTGCAGCAATATATAATTACAAACAGTTCTCCTCCCACAGAGTGCTGGAGACTTTTGAACAAATTAAGCTTTAACACTGACATCAAACGAGCTTGCAAAATTTAAACAAGATTTGGCTTCAGAATTTTGCAAGGGAAAAATAATGCCATTTTTATTGATGCTGTTTACTATGTTTTTATTTACTGATATTAAATGTCAGGAATGAAAAGTTACCAATACCAATTAACAGTTTAATTAGAATTGCAAAGAAATCTTGTTATTGTGCCCTTATTTCAACCAGCTGCAAAAGTCTGTTACAGACTGAAATGAAATAAGAAATAAAGTAATATCCAACTTTTAAAAATACATTCTTCAAAGTTGTCATATTGAACTTAAAATATACTGATTAATTATTGACTGGAACATTTTATAACACAACATATGTAGAGAAACAGAAGATTACCAAATATCATGACACAGCTGGAGAGAAACAGGCTAGTAACATACTGGTTTCAAAACAGACTAATTTGATCAGAACTAAATCAATAGCTTTGAATTTCTGCAGCAAGTACAGCTTGCAAAGTCATATTAATCTAACTGAATTCAAGCTTGTATTGCACTTGTTCACAAAGAGAAATATTTATTAATTCAGATTCAGCTTGTAAGTTAGGTATAAAATCCAAATACTTGAGAGCTAGGACATTATTTCAGTTTGGCAAAAGGAACTAGCTTTCTGTTCTGCAATATACTGTGAAATAGATGGTACCCATGCCAATAACTATAGTGAACACAGGAAGTAAAAGTGTGATTTTATATATCTCAGCAGCGTACCTCCAGTTTTCCATCCATTTACAGTGTAATATGAGTTGTTTTGATCTGTATTAGAAGTAGAGGACCATGTAGCAGCATCTTCTGAATCCCAAGCATTCCCCATGCCATGTGGGTTTGCCTCCAAGCAGTGTGAATACTGAATAAGTCCAGTCTCGAGAATGGGCTGAGAGTTATGCTTGAAAGCCATATAGACATAGTCAGAAGCAGACTTCTTTGGTTTCTCAGGTAAATGAATTAGTATTATGTATTTTTTAGTATTTATATATTTTTATTTGTTCTGCCATGTTATAAACAATATCCTGCAATAAGCCATAGTGAGAGGCATTACACCATTTGTACATCTGACATCATGGTATAATTTTAGTTTTTTGTGATAACAGAGTGAAGATGGACAGTTTTTAAACTTCAGTTAGAGATAGGAGTATTTTGTCTATTTAGGAAGGATTAATGAAAGATAATTTTATATCAGGAAGATGAAAAAGCTTGGCAGTTTTAAAACACACTTAAGATTTTATATAAATCCAGCTTTTGTTTCTATATGCATGATGATGGTATTACTGTTTAATTTAAAACAAACAAATGAACAAATTAAAAAAAAGATGCAAGTATGGCCATGAAGATCTCAGAAGAATCATTCTGAATTGTATAATCCCAAAATAGGGATAACGGTTTGTAAAAGAAACAAATCCTAAAGCAGGTCCTAACTTCAACTTGCAAGATGGGATCAGTTTCCAGTGAAACAAGGCTGCCTGTTTAGAGAGCAGCTTAGGGGCAGATTTTGATTATCTGTCAGAGAATACGTACTGGACTGAAGAAACTCCTTGAAAGCATGCTGAAGCCTTTCTGGATGGATGGGACAAGGCAGTCTACATTTTCACACCTGTCAGTATGCTTAGAACAGTACTATGCCCAAACCATAGTAAATGTATTGCTATTGTGTGAAAAAGGGTCTATGTTCTCTGAGAAAATGGATCTAACTTGTGTTTGGCCCTCATCTTGCTTTATCTTGAATGCAGATTCCTAATGAAGTGGACGTATGTTGTGATCGGTGCACTTGCTACTAATAGCAGTCCCTAAATCTATCTGGTCTCCTTCCAACAACTAAGTTTTAAAGAAACTGCTGGTGAAACAACTCATGGCTCATGGAGCAGAACTTCTGTGGATGAAACGACAGGGCGGGTTTCTCTTTCCACTAAAAACACCCTTTCAAAGTCATTTGTCCAAGAATCATTTGGGAGTTTTAAGTGTCTTATTACAAAAACACAGATGTTGGGACTGGAAATTAATTTTGTGGCTTTGTTTGTCACCTTCTGGAATAGAATTAAACCAGTGCCCTGAAGACTGCTTTCTGCAGTCTGTTTTCTTGTTTGATGGTTTGTTCTTACCTCATCAACATCCATGCAGTGTGAAAATTAAACATAACCTTGCTGCTTCATTAATGCTGAAATCCACTGGTGTTCCTGCTTTTACAGAGTGGGAGGAGGCAAAGATCTGGGTGTGTGGAAATCTCTGGCAGGCATACCAGTTCCACTTTGCTTGCTGCTATCTTTTATTCAAACAAAGCCATGTATACAATGAAAAGGCAATTTCAAATGTCTGTGTTCTGTTAATCAACATCAGTACACATCACAGCAGCTTAAGCAAATTGTTTTTTCAGTACACGACTCATTGCTACAGGTGAGCAGTGCCTGAGAATGTACTGTCAGAACTGCCCCTCACAGAGAACTGTGGAGAATGCCCCTACTTTGAGAACACCTCATTCTCATTCTCATTCTCATTCTCATTCTCATTCTCATTCTCATTCTCATTCTCATTCTCATTCTCATTCTCATTCTTTCTCTTTCTCTTTCTTTCTTTCTCTTTCTCTTTCTCTTTCTCTTTCTCTTTCTCTTTCTCTTTCTCTTTCTCTTTCTCTTTCTCTTTCT
>WUAM01000359.1:513784-529232 GCA_024336885.1 Actenoides hombroni | reverse complement strand
CAGAAATGATGACTTATGGGGATTTTCTGTTCTTGCCAGGCTAGCCCCCCCCCCCCCCCCCCCCCCCCCCCCCGACACACACACACTCATGCACATAAAGCAGAGGAAATTATCCTTCTACCAGTCATTAGCAATAGTCACGGCTACCTCCGGCATTTTCTGTTTATGTTGAGGGCCCCTTATACTCTGTATCCTCTGAGTGATTATTATGCTGGGAGAGGTTAGGATCTGACCATCTACTGCTCCCCTAAAGCCAGTTAGGTCAGTTTACTCTGCATGATCTTCAACGGCCACCTAACTTGAACACAACAGATATCCTGGGTCTAGAAAGAAGAACATTAAATCTTTCCTCCATCAGACAATGTGACAGTGCTTCCTACTTGGGGTGAGCGAGCCTGTTCTCTCCGCTCTATAAACTGCAAATGACTGGAGAGAGCAGAGGTCCTTCTTAATCAATGGTGATCTTTCTTATTTATTTGACTTTAAATAAGTTTCACAACTTTGCCTGGTGATTCAACAATGGTGTGGACAGTAAGCTAGCATGACATTGGATGGATGCTGTCTGGCTTAGACTTCCCCCTAAAGGTCAAAGGAATGAAGTGTGAATAGATAAACAGGATCATCAATAATAATATAATTTATTTTCCAGACTGATGAGCCATAAGTCAGATTGTTAGCACACTGTGATGAGTGGATGCAGGCAGGTTTTAATATCCATAAAGACAGCTGTATCTGCAGCATGGGAATCTTAAATTTTAGTTCAAATATTCTGAGGTTGAATACCGAAATGACAGATTTCACAGTGTTTCTACCATAATAAGCACTGAAAGCTGTAACTGAAAAAGCACAGACTGATTTGGGTCCCAACTGGTCTATTCTTTCACTGCTGAGGAAAAGTAGAGCTCAGTTCTAGCAGACTGTAGAAATTTGAAAAAAAAGTACTGGGACATGTGCAGTGCTGCAATAAGAAAGTTCTGCAGTCTCCAGGGGTGTGTGCTTGCTTTGAATGCTCAGATCCATGCAAAAACATTGGCATCTGTCTGCCACTGCCCTTGCTTTCACCAGTGGCTGCATTGTTTGCATTTTAACACAGATGTCATCTGCAGAGTTTGTGAAAATTAGTTCAATTACTCTCTCTTCTGGTTCTTCTGAAGTCTCAAAGAGAAAAAAAAAAAGTAGGATTTTGGGCTGAGTATCAGGAAAACACAAGCTCTTTTTTACAATCAGGTAATGCTCATTGTTGTCAACATTTTCTGTTTGCTGAGGTCTGTGTAATGTGAGTAACTATGAAGTTATCCAAATACAAAAGATGCATAATTCTGCAATAATACATTTGGTTTTTTTAAAACAACCTGAAAACACAACACATTTCTCCAGTAGGTAACTCAAGCTTCTTTTCCTATAGCGTTCCATTATTAACAAGAAGTTTTCTTCCCTAAACCACAAAAATTAAGCTGTTAGTACATGCTTATATTTACTAAACTAAACAAGAATATTTATAATTTTAAAACTGAGAGCTTCTTAAAACCACTTTTAACAACTTATGTATTTCTGTTATTTGAGACACAAATTACTTACCTCATTGACTAAGTCTACATTTTCACTTCAAACACTGTTATTTTGCGTTCAGTTCCAGCATGCTCAGCTATTGTTTCTCTATCATTCACTGTTATCAAGTGTTCTGCAGGTTGACAGTTATTACTGTGTGCCAAGAGAAAATGAAGTCAGCACGGTTATACAGGCTTTTTCTGTGGCCAGCAAGCATGATATTATCCTAATCAGTGTACCATTCAGTGGTCTTCTTACCTTGTTTCCAGACTTGATTTAAGATATGTTTTGAAAACACAAAATCAGTGAGTGTGATATTCTCTTCTTTATCTTTTCCAGTTCAGAAATTATTTTAAATAAGTTACATATTGCAGAGGCTAGTTGTGATTCATTTTAAACTAATGTTCTGCTCTTGACAAATGACCTGTGTCCTATGTCCTATGTCCTATGGAAGGATATAAAAGTTAGAAAGAAGCTAGACTTATTTCTTATTTTTTGAAATGACACCAGAAAGATAGAATTTGTGCATGAAATGTGAGGAAAATGTATTGCTAGATGCAACAGTGATTTAGTATTAAAAACATTGTTGCTTTGTATCTCATTGTCTTGAACAATGTCTCTGTATTTTCTCATCTTTCTTTAGTTCCTTTTTTTCCTCATTAGATGATTTTTTTTAATGTATGACATGACATTGCAGTGTTCCAATGTGCCAATATATGTCTGCAGTCCCTCTGAAGTAAAGATTAACATTTTTGTGCATTTTTATACATGCATGATTATTTTATTAACTTTCAAATACATGTTTTATACCAGAAACGTTATGTTATAATTTTAACTTTATATGTCACTGTATATTTTGTGTTTATATTTTAATTTCATATATATATATATATATACACATTTTATTTTTTTTTCTGAAAAATGCTATTTTCAGTTTCTTGGCTTTTATCACGCTATATGTGATTAGAAAATCTGTATGATTTTTTTTAAATGAAATTATAAGCTATGTACTGTTTGGAAGCTAAGAGGTATTATGAAAACATAAAGTAATATGAATCCCAAAAAAGAACTATTTACTGGCAGTAAGGAAATTTAGAAGATGATTTTTCAACAAAGACTAAGTTTTCTCACAACAAAAAAAAATATAAGAGGAAAAAAAAATAATTTTCATTTAAACAAGATTTTTTTATTATTGGTATTGAGAAATGTATAAGAATACATATTAGCTCACAGAAGTTCTGATATGTATTTTATCTACCTATGAATATTATTTCTACACATTTTTTTCCTACAGAGAAATAGGCTGGTTTGTTTCCTTCATAGGCATACTTAGATTTTGAAAAATCTTTGAATTAAGATGGTAGAAAAAGGCAAATGGAGTAGAGAAATTGGAAATGTTAATCTTCAGTTCAAAAGAGTCCACTTTGTAATCATTTATTTATTAATGATATTTTTTAAAAAAACCTGTAAAGATTAAACAAACATTTCAGAATTATTAGGTTATTTTAATTTATTGACCAAGTACCTTGATAGCTTAAGTTTTAATATTTTTTGTTTGTATTTTTAATGATTTCATTGTGCAATTTAATATGAATAGACCTAGACAGAATTACAAAAACTATGAAATATACTTCCCAATCAGCTCTAAAGTAAAATTTCCTTTTGTGTGAGTATAACCTGAGTAGAAACCTATCTATAAAAAAATTTTTTCCTACAACACTGCAAGTATTCCTATATTAGTCTGTCCAAAATAATACCAAATTAGGCATAAATCTAGAGATCAGTTTAACAACTATGCAGAAGCATGAATGTTCCTTTATATTAGGAATCACAACCACATTTAATTAGAGCAACAATGTAAGTGACCAGATGATTACTTGTTAATGTTACCATTACACTTAGGTTATAAATAAATATACACTTCAGTGGAATGATAGAAGGTACACTTATTGAACTTAAAATTATCACTGTTTGTAACTTTCACAACTGACAGCATTAAACAAATTTGGTTTTAACATGTGTATCCTGTCTGGGTTTGTTGTTTTTTTTTTTTGAAAGGATCTATTACATAGCTTTTGGAAAAAAACCCACAAGTTTGTGTTTTCAAGCTAAGTTTCCTTTGACAGCCATGGAAATTAGTTTTTCTCTAACCTGAATGGCAATAGGATGGTTTGTTTTTCTGTGAACCAAAATGGGAATTTTATTTTGAAATCACAAACCATTTCCTATAAACAACAAAAAAATATTGTTAGTATATTTGTTTGGGTTTTTTTTCAGAATACTGATTAAATTCAAATACAGTTTTAAATTAAAAAGAAAAAAAAAGTTTTATAACACTAAATATTTCTGTTTCTGAAATGAAGCCCTTAGAATTGTAAATGTTGACATAGAAACTTAAGATATTGCACATTTTTTCCTATATTTTGGCTGAAATTTTCAATAACTTCACTCTCTTTTTAAAATGCTCTGGAACTAAAATTGTACACATTTTTAAATAACAAAGCGTTTGGCCTCAACTTATACAAGTAAAGAAATGAAAAATAAAGCCTTTTATAACAAAAAAGGGTTATTAAAGAACACTGTACCATTAGTTTTCATTCTGATGTCACTTGATAATGAAACATGTTAGTTGGAAGTTTATTATTCTGAAAAAAATGGCAAAGAAAAAGTATACAATACACTCTGAATTTGTGAAAAGTAACATCTCCTTATTAACAAACTTTCTACTGTAGAATATGGAACACAAGGAAGACAAAATACAGGTTCCTCAAAGCAAGAAAAATCAGGAAAGTAAGTTTTTTTACATTGTTATTTATTTCTTGAGCTCGTTTTTTCTGGCCTCCAGTCCAAACATGAAAATGAACCAGTGACCCTTGGGAAGTGTCCTCCTTCGTAATGTACTAGGAATTTCAGGGCCTAATTTTCTCTTTTTATCACACACCAATTCATCATGGAAAACCCTACCTTCCCAAGCATTTTCTAAGAAAAGACTGATCAAAACCTCACAGTAGATGTTTATAGATAATATGGGCTAGAAGACAGACAAGAGACCTTCTTCTTCCTCTGTAGCCCTGTTAGGGCCCTGAGGGCACCCACAGGGCTTGACTGCTGAGATGAGTTCCCCAGGACTCCTCAAATACCCTCTGCCCTGGCTCTAGGGGTCCATTTCAGCTTCAGCTGATGATATCTGGGAAGGCTCAAGGGAGAGATGGGCCATGACTTGATTCTGGCACCCAGTTTGCGTGAGACTACACCAGTTGGGAAAAATCAAGGGAGGGGAAGAGCATTACCTGCCTGAACATGAATTGTGACGTTGGCCCTCAGTTTCAAAGAATGGGCTCTAGCCTATTTTATTTGGGTAGTATTAACCTGTGGCACTTCAGGGACTATTTTTCTTGGACTATTTGTTTTGTGCACTGTGAAGAGTAAATAATACTGAGCAGGTGGAAGTCAGATGCTTGTCATTAGGGCTAGATGGCTTGCAAGACAAAAGTGAAAATCTATATCACAATCCTGAAGTCTGAGGCCTCTCTTCTGGGCCAGAAGATATAATAGCCAGAAGCTATTATTAACTTAATAAAAATTTAAAAAAACCCCACACCTTTTCCTGTTTAGGATTCATCAGCATGTGTAGTTTTCCTGACTTCATTTTTGGCACAGAATTCAATATGCTATTCTGTAGTCCTTCCATGCAGATTCCATTTTACAGCACTGTTGTCTGTACTAAAGAACGTAATCAAAGAACACCACAGATCTTTGCTCTGTCATGGAATTTGCCCACTAGGATCACACATGAAGAGCCATAAACTCACTGCATGAGGAAGAGATCAAAAGAGTAAAAAAAACTTGTTTATGTTACTCCATAGCAACTTTGGATCTCATGCACTTCCAAAGATTGAAAAACAAAAATTAATTTCTGCTGCGATGCTTCCTGGAAAACATTTCAGAAATCAACACAGTTTGCACATTTAAAAGCAAACACTGCAGATTTGCAAGAGCTTCTGTATTAGACACTTAACTGCTTGTAATCATTTTCCTACCAAAACCATTCCTTCTCTAATTATTGTAATATGAAATAGTTTGCATTTAACAATGCAGTCCTGCAGAGAGGCAAAGGCTGACATGAATCTTACTGTATTAACAATAAATGTCAGCATGACTTACTGTCATCACTTAGCGTGTTTGTTGAGTTTTAATGCCAAACTGGGTGACATTTGGTAAAGTTCTAAATCTACAGCACCCCATGTTATATGACAGCATTTGCTTCCCTAACATCTTTAGAGAGGCTTGGCCCACTTGTTCTGATTACTATATTTATAGGAAAGAGAAGATAAGGAGAACAGCTGTGTGACAGAATTTTTTATTAATTCAACACTTCAGCCATGTAAATAAGAAATAAGAGTTGGTGTAAATTATGTTTTCATATACTTTTCACATATACTTAACATAAAATCAGTGTCTGCTATCCCCTTTCCTCTTTCCCCTCAATCCAAATCAATCATCAACAAAATTCTGGCCCCATTTTGTATCATTCATCTGGCAGATAGTAGTTACAAATGGTGAAAAATAGAGAACATGAGGTAAAATGTAGGAATGTACTCCAACACAGTGCAATATATTCTGGAAATAACCAAAACATTAAATTCCACTATTGGGATAAGAAGTTGAATTTTAAAGATTTCTCACTGAACTATTATATTTTTTTTTAAATAGTAGATTTTGCTTTGAGAATATGGGTTCATGGCTCTAAGACTCAGAAGAATCCTGAAAATCATTCAGTGTTTAACTATACTGTTTAAATTAAAAGTCAAATTATTAGATTCCTACAAACAATCAGAAAAACAGGCATCTCTAGAATATGAAACAACCTTTGGAATTACTTTGCATAAGACAGTGTGAATCCATGATGCCTCCACTTTTGGCTGCTGAAGGTGTGTTAAATGCCTAAATATAAATCAGGTACATTGGATTATTAGCCCTTACTCACAGCCTTTCCTGGTAGACTAGTACACTACTTTGTTTAACCTTCCAGACTCACTGCATTAATTATGGGCCTAAAATCTCCTTTTAAGCACTTATTTTCATAATACTTTTCCTAATTTCATTGTTCAATAAGGAAAATCAAGATTTGCGGCATTGTGATCTATGATTTACATCAAATTACTTATGACTACTACTCTTGTTTTCTTACTTGACTTGACCTAAGAAATATAGAACACTTCACCCACACACACTGTCTTTCATACTGGGTTCATAAAACACTTTGCAAATGGTGTTATGTTGACTTATATAGTTATTTAGCTACTGATCCTGTCTTACCCTTACCAAGATAAGAATTGATAGAAATGCTAAACCGAGGACTTTCACAGTGCCTGTTGATCCCATTTAGGTCTATCTTAACTTTTTTATGACCGTTAAGAGAACTAATTACTTTTGATTCTTTAAATCTCTGAGCTGTTAATTACTCTTTTTCTTTGCTGGGAAAGTGAAATACATCTGAGACTCAGACTGTTCAACACCTTACTAGAAGTACCAGATGTTAACTGGTCAAACAAACCATTGTTACAAGGGAGCTGTGGAAATGAAATTTTTGGATGATTGTTCATCTTTCAAAGATTAGAATTAGATAATACTGTAGTAAAATCTACAGCTGAAGGCAGTAAACAACAGATTGAAAATGCAGCTAAGGATGTACATCTGAGTCACTATTTTTGTCTTACAGCAAATGCAGAAATAAAGGTGAATGTGATAATATAGGTTATGCAGGTGAGCTGATAAAAATGATAATCTTATCCTTCAGTCTCACCACACAGTTACTGGCACTCTGAAGAGTATTAAGGAGTGCCAATCCTTACTGTCTTTGTGTAAATCACTTTGAGGGAACTACTTTCCTTGAACTTCAGACAAGCTGCCTAAAATTTAAAAGCATGAAGTAGTTATTTAAGCACCTTTGGTAAGGGATGAAAATGAGCATGTTCAAAGGCAGTTATCAATTTTCAAAGCTAGGTATGCAGTGCTATGGTTTCACAATCAGTTTAAAGTAGATTGAACTGATAGAGCTACAGGAAAAAGTGGCCCCATTGTCCTGTAGCTCTATTTCTCCCTTGTGTCAATGCACACATTTACCTTCCAGTTAAAACTAAACAGCTGGGGTTTTTGCCATGTTAGTTTTAAGCAAGATCAGTTCTCTGACCTGGTTCACTGTGCAGCTGTACAAAGCTTCCCCAGGAGGGGGAAGATGGCAAGGAGGTGAAAGGGGAGTGGTAGAAACATTTCTCTTGGCATCAGTGCCAGATGCTGTTGCTGTGAATTGTTTGCGAAATTATGGTGTAAGTTGCAATAGGTTGCAGGCCTCCACTGATTAGAGATGCAACCTCACTGACTGGCCTGGGCTACAGCAGAGTAGAAACCATCTTAAAGATGCCTATATAGAGTAGCTGAAAAGACTTGCTTTAAAACAATACATTTTTCACCTAAAAATAGATTTTTTTTAATTAAAAGGAATTTTCTTTTTGTTGTTGTTGGTTTCGGTCTTAGAACACTTCCAAACATGCTGTATACACAAACCTAAAGAAGATATTTTTTTAATAGACATGAACAGAACAAAAATGATTCATTTTCAGAATACTAAATGGATACATATTGTACTTACATTTTAATTTCAACTATGCCCCAGGGAACTAAATGCACAGTCTAAGTCATACAGAAATATGGGAGAACTAGACCCACAATATATATTGTCTGTGGTTTCTAAAAAAGACTTGAGTCCTTTGGGATTCATACTGACTGATAAAAAAACTTAAAAAGGAAAAAAGTAATAACCTGTAATGGAAACAATGTTTCTGTTCTGTTGCTAGAGTGATTAGAATATTTTGAGTAGAGAATGAAAAGCGGGCACAAACAAGGGGGAAGAAACAGCATCGGGGAAGGAAGGAAAATAAACACATTTGGGTTTATATCTTGCAATGTAAATGATTAGAAGGGGTTCATTTAAAATGGCAGATAGATTTTTCATCTTTTAGCCCACTGAATAGTGAAAAACCCCAGACAACTGACACAATGATTTTAGAAGAAAAAGAGGGAGAGAGTAATCTTCTAACAGATTAAAAGTGACCACTTATTTTGGGAACAGGACTTTTAGATGCATTTTCCAGAGATAGAGGATCATGTTAGGGACAATGATTTGTTTCTCTGCCCTCTAAAGGCTTTTCAGTAAATTTCCTCTGCCCTGAGTCCAGTAGAGCTGATTCAGCTCCAGAGACCCTTTAAGGGACTGATGACCAAGTTATACAGGAGTCTCTGACTTCAGCAGTCTTTTGTGTTGCTGCATATTATTATTATTTGTAGTAGGTAATGTAGCTACAATTTAAGGTCTACATCTGCAATGAGAAAGACCAATCCCATCCATGGAATTATGGCATCCATGGAAATTTGCCTTCAACATGCCAGAGCACTAGTGAAATTCAAAATCTGCCACACGTAAAACTCAAAACTTTATGAGTTTGACCTTCCCTCATAGCTTAAATAAAATTTGTCTGGAAGTGATCAAATGAAACAGGCAATGAGTTTGGCTAGCAGAAAGGTCCTGAAAGATATAACAACATAGATAACACTATTCTGTTTTAGATTAAAAGTTAACTTTTAGATTATCCTAAATCATGAGCTTCATATAGTAGTCAGATATGATGTTGGTTGAACTATTTTGGATAAGTTCTGAATTAATTTGTCTTTTTAATCCATTCGTTCTGTGCTATAATAGGTCCTTTCCTGGTTGTATGTATGAACATTATTCATGGCCTCTGAAATATACCACTCCCAACGAATACCACTAGCTAGGGCTAGTCATGTGTTCAAGAATTTTTTTTCAGGTAAATATTTTCTTCAAAACATGTTTGGAAATCGTAATTCTCAGGGAATTATGGCCCTGGCTCAGATTTTGGTTTTGTAGCTGTTACTGGGGGAAGTCAAACTCACAAATTTGAACCAGATTCTTCTAACTTCACCTCTCAGTAGAGAAAACAGTCACTGTGTATCCAAATTCTAGTAATTTCAATGATTATATTTAGCTTTGTTTTCAACTGGTTTTAAGTCTGATTCAGCTTAGAATTAAGGTTTTCATCTTGCAATACAAACAACCACCATCTACTTTAATGGTATTTCTGATAGCATTGAAAAAAAAGACTTCTCCAATTAACCATAATTGGAAAATAACTACTGTCTGAATAAGAAAATGATTCTTCTGCACTTTATCAGATTGTCTCACATGTTCTTAATATTGAGGTACACTTGTTTTTGTCTTAAATATAAGAGCTTATAAATACACAATTCAGAAGCAGTCAGTCTACTTAGAGTCTTCTTATAATGTACTTACAGTCTACTTGGGCAGACTACAGCCTGTATGTGCATTTCATTTTCTTTAACCTTAAAAAAAATATTTTTCATCTAAATCTTGATGCCCTCATTTTAAGATACACAGAAATATTTGGAAATTCATCCAAATTAGAAGTTGAATACATCTTACATAATTATATCTAAAACCCGTTCTTCATTAGTTTCACAAACATTATAACTTTGGGAATCTCAGGTTTTGCCTGTAAATTTTTAATTTTTTTATGCCTTTCCTCAGCCTCTAACAATATAACAGAAAAAGATGAATTTTGCTACTCTCCACATCCCTCCCTGCCTGCCCTGGACAATATTCATTAAACAGGACAGACACTAGCACTGTTTTCAATTGCAATTTTACATTATGCTCTCCAAATAATTGCCAGAACATAAATGATATCAAATAGCAGTGAAAAGTCGTATTTGATGAACTGTGATTGCTGTGATTATACAAATGCAAAATGGTAGAGAAATGCTGAGACAAGCCCTTTATAAACAGTAGCTGGAATAAAGACTGGAAAAAGAGACAGTGTACACATAACCTCCAAAGAGTGACACTTGGTTAAGTATCTTAGTGTAAGATGAAGAAAACAATTATTATATAGTAAGGTGAGTTATTCAGTGGGAAATTACATCAACTGTTAAAAGTTTTGAACCTAGAACTTACTGAACAACAGAAGCTTCAGGAAGAAAGAAAACTAAGAAAGCTGTCATGTGTTCTTTGGCATAAAACAAAACAAAATCTGGAGCAAATTATTGCTGATATAAATAGTAGAATCTGAAGTTTCTCTGACATAATTTATAGAATTGTAATTAACACAGAGACTGGTGAAGCTGTCAGACTACAGAGACTGTAGAAGAAAATTTGCAGTACAGAAATATGGTGGGTACAGCTCCATTTTATGTAATCTATTTTGAATGCTATCTCTTATATATCAATATGAAACTACAAAATTAAGGTTTGGTGTCCTCTATCGGTAAGTTTCCTTCTCACAGAGATGATTTGCTTTCCTAAACATTTATTTAGAGTGCAACATGTTTAACACAAAACAAACCAACCAAACAAAAAACCTCAACAAAACAAAACAACAACAATTTTAACATTTTAATTACCTAATCTTTATAGGTGAGTTTTTATTATTATTCTAAACTGATATTATGCCATTTGTTTTACTCTGCAGAAAGCTTTAAACTTTTAGGGATTTTCATTGTTTGGGAGACATTAAGCCTCTGGGACTTTGAAAATCAGGTGGAAAACCTCATTATCATTTATGTTAATGTGAATTGAGGTTACAATGAAACAGTTGGGAAGGGAAAAAAAATAACTCAAGGAATAAAATCAAACACCAGCATATGTTCAACTAACTAATGAGATCAAATACTAATTTTTTTTCTTATTTTCTTTCTAAACTGTGGATGTCCAGTCTGTGTAATATCTGAGCCCTTCAAATAGAAACAGAGTCTGCCATTAAAATGTATTTGTCCTGCAGAGCAGTACTATCTTCTTTTCAAAGGCGGGAAACTACATTATATTGTGTCTTCTTAAGTTCAAACAGTAAATTTGAAGTTGAGACTGCACCTGGAATTGAGCTTGAGACTGTATGTAAACTGAGGTCTTCTGAGCTCATCCTCAGTAAGGTGTCAGCTTGACAGAAAAGATGGTCTATTCCTCTATCAGTCATGGTAGGTTGATTTCTGGCAGCAAGGAATCTATCCATCTTTGAAAAATGCAGATAACTATTATTGAGGAGAAAGTAAATTACACCAGTTGAAATTGAAGTAACCCAGCAATATAGTTAATTTTTTGTTTTGTTTTGATTTTTTGTTTGTTTGTGATTTTGTTTCTTTTGGGTTTTTTTTCATTACAGTTAATCAGTGTTATGTTATAAAAAACAAATGCACATCATTTAGATCTCCAATGTCAAATGAATTGCAGTGGGTAATGATAGACAAGTACACTTTTCTGTCTTGTAAATGTGTGAACCCTAGAGCAAAGAATTGAAGGTCTATAATGATGTGTGCAGTCTCTAAAGTAAAAGAAGATAGGGATGCAGTTTGAATCAAAATCAGTAATTAGCTTGACTTAGTTAACTATCTTGACCAAGCCTTGTGGTCATGGCTGGCAACTAACCACAATGCAACTGCTCACTCTGCACTAGTAGGATGGAGAAGAAAATCAGAAAAAGAAGTAAAACTCGTGAGTTGAGGTAAGTATGCAGTATGGATTATCCCTTTGGCTAGTTTGGGTCAGCTGTCCTGGCCATGCTCCCTCCTAGCTTTTTGTGTACCTGCTTGCTGGTTTAGAATAAGCACTACTTAACAACTACAACTTCAGTGTGTTATCAACATTATTGTCATACTAAATTCAAAATACAGCTCTGTTCCAGCTACTAGGAAGAATATTAACTCTGTCTCAGCCAAAACCAGGACACCAGATTAACTAGCTTGAATATTTGTCTGGTATAAGAAAATTAAGGACAAAAATGAGTCACAAAAGCTGAAAATCAAAGTAGAAATTGGCATAGAAAAAAAATCTGTATTCAGATCACAGGAAATGAGATAGGAAAGAAGGTGATGTCACTTCTTTAAGATGAAAAAATAAAGAATTTCAATTGTAAATAAAAAAGAGTATGGGAATTTCCTAGGTAAAAATTGAAAGGGAGAAATATAAAACATATCATCAAAGTACACAGTCAGGGAAAATAAATGAAAAGCCTTGCTTCTAGTGGTAACAGTGCCCTGAAATTAGAGCCATGTGTGACAAAAGGCTGAAATAAGTGCAAGTTAAAGAAACGCTCTGTTTTTTAAGATACTGGATATATCAGAAACTGGATCTTATTGCTAAGAAAAAGAGAAGAGTGAAACAGAAGGACAAAAAAGAGTGAATATAGAAATGAAAGGGCAAAAATACTGCTTTTGTTCAGTTAGTGCCAACACATTGTATTAAATTGCAATGGAATAGAACAGCACAATTGTCAGTATCATATGCAACCAGTTTATGAGCACAGAAGAGTAAAATATTCAAAGGTACATAGCCTGAATACAGACACAGGCAAAGTCAAAAAGCAGCAACAATATAATTATGGACAGAACAAACGACATTTAGATCATTTCAGTATCCATTCCACTTCTCAGTGTCAATTGCAGGGATAATACATGGAGAAGAACAGCTGCTTCTTGAACTTCAGTGGCATGTGACTTTTTGTAAGTAGCATGTTTTCGTCTATTCCTTCCAAATAAACAGGACAGCTGAAGCATAATTTGAAATATGTGACCATTCAGTGAAGGGGAACTAAAACAATTTAATAATTACAAATAAGCATATAAGAAAGAATATGAAGCAAATCAGCAAAAACCTGGAACTACAACTAATGAAAACCATGGAACTCATCAGAGTTTAATCACTGACTGTAGATGTGATCAGTATTTAGCTCAGAAACGTCCCCATTTCCATAAGAGACAAAGTTAAAGAGGAAAAGATTTTTAGACAGCTGAGCTAGATAAAAGTAATGGAAAGTACCATGGTATAAGAGAAATGGATAAGTACTAGATTAAGTGGCTTGATTATACACAGATATACTAAACCTCAAATACAGAACAAATAACAACAAGTACTTCTCAGTTCTTTTAAAGTCAGATCATTAAGGTACAGATAGTTACAAAATATGAAAGAGTGATGTATTATGCACATAAATGGCATGCACAATCCATGAGACAGAGAGTAGAAAGAGATGCTAAAATAGGGAAAGGAGCATACTGAGAATTCAGGTAGACATGTCGAAACAAACTGTGTCAGAAACAATGAAAATATATCAGGTCTTGTTTGCTTTCATTCTCCAACATGATGGAAGATGAAAAGATTATGTCTCTTAAATGTCTCTTAAAAATTCTTCCCTGCAACTTCCACTTCTAAGTATGCTCTGCTTCAGTTTTACAGGTAGTGTCTGTATTATGTAACTGAATGCCTGAAGCTAGATCTTCAGAGGACACAAGTAGCTTAGAAGACAAGGTGCCATTCTCATTTGTATAATTGCTTTATCTCTGCCACAGGGACCTAGCAAGTGTTTCTGGTAACAGATGTGAAGTTATCTGGGAGTTTTGACTTGGCTCATTAACAGGCTTGCCACAGCCAAGAAGTCAATGAAACACAGAGCAAACTACCTTTTTCCAGAGACAAAAAGGAAATAAGCATGTGAAAATAGACTAATACACACAGTGACAGAAAAGTTCAGTGTCATGACTCTATGATTGTACCTGCACTGTTTACTGATGTATTAACGATGTATCAGTGTCTTACTGGGAACAAAACATAGGCAATAGGGAATTTAGTGCCTTGTCAGATTCCCTGTATAAGCTCAAACTTTGGGCTGAACTAGGACAATAGAAATGAAAATACAAGTTTTAACATATCTCTGCTTTTGAGCTCAGCACATGTTTATTGTGTCTGGTCTATGCTGTAGGAAGTTGGTACATACATACTGACTGACATTCAACAGGCGTTTTTCAGTTCACAGGTGGAGGAACAAGACTTGATCTTAAAATTAGTTTAATGCACATATTTTTATTTTATGCAGAAAAAACTTGTAGCACTACAACTAACCTGTTACTGAGCCTTAAGGGTAAGCCAAACCTGAAGGCATATTTGTAGACAATACCATGTGAGTGACATTATAGGATTCCAGGGGAAAAGAGTCAGCACTGACTGGAGACCTATATCACATTAAGTGTCTTAATCAGGCTGAAGTAAATTTCAATGCAGTATGTTCCATGTATTCTTGGTCTGCTACAATAACAGGCAAAGTAGACAATAGTTGAAATACTATTAGGCCTGTACATATGTCTTGGTCAATTGGTCATGACTTGTTGCAAATCCTCTCCTGTGTTTTGAAACACATTTTTCTGGTCATCAATTTCTGTAATTTAAAATCACTGGACAGTCATTTTCATATTGAAAATTAAAACTTTAATATATTTTAAATTTTTAGTATTAATATCACAGGAATAAATACACTGAAGTATAATTTTCAGTACTTACTTTTTTATTTTTACAGTATTAAACTAAAAATATCATGTAATATTTTATACATGCCACCTTTTCCTTTTAGGCAAACTTTAAAGATTACTTTAAGTTTTTTAGAGTAAAAGTTACTACATAGAATCATAGAATAGTTTCATCTGGAAGATCGTCAAGTCCAACCTTATTCCTGGCCCTATCAAAAACCACTAAACCATCTCCCTAAGCACAACAGCTACCCATCTCTTTAACACTTCCAGGGATGGTGACTCCACCACCTCCCTGGGCAGGCCATTCCAATGCCTGACAGCCCTTTCTGTAAGGAAATACTTCTTAATATCTACCCTGAACTTCCCCTGGTTCAACTTCAGGCCATTTCTTCTTGTTCTGTCACTTGTCACCAGGGAGAACAGACCAGCTCTCACCTTGCTGCAACTTCCCTTCAGGTAGTTGTAGAGGGCAATAAGGTCTCCCCTCAGCCTTCTTTTCTCAAGGCTAAAC
>WUAM01000359.1:483212-513684 GCA_024336885.1 Actenoides hombroni | reverse complement strand
GAGGGCAATAAGGTCTCCCCTCAGCCTTCTTTTCTCAAGGCTAAACAGCCCCAGATCCTTCAGCCTTTCCTCATAAGGCACATGCTCCAAACCCTTTACTAGCTTTGTAGCCTGCCTCTGTACCCTCTACAGCACCTCAATGTCCTTCTTGTAGAGAGGGGCACAAAACTGGACTCAGTATTTGAGGTGAGGCCTCACCAAAGCTGAGTACAGAGGAACAATCGCCTCCTTGCTCCTGCTGACCACACTATTATCAATACAGACCAGGATGCAATTGGCCTTCTTGGACACCTGGGCACAATGCTGGCTCATGTTCAGTTGATTGACTTCCCTGGTACTGAAATCAAACTGACAGACCTGCAGTTCCCTGGATAATTCTTCCATCCCTTCTTATATATGGGTGTTATGTTGGCTGAATTCCAGTCTGCTGGTACCTCCCCCATCAGCCAGGACTGCTGATAAATGATGGACAGTGGCCTGATGAGCACCCCTGCCAATTCTCTCAGAATTCCAGGATGTAACCCATCTGACCCCATAGTTTTATGCACATTGATACTGAGAAGCATGTCATGGACCATCTCCTCCTGAATTGTAGAAGGGGCATTGTGTTCCTTGCCCCTGTGTCTTGGCCTGGGGGAGTGACTTTCCCTGGTGCGTTTCCATTACTAAAGACAGAGACAAAGAAGGCTTTAAGCACCTCAGCCTTCTCCTCATCTTTTATTACTGTATTTTCTTCTTAATCTAGTAGGAGACGGAAGCCCTCCCTGGCCTTTCTTTTATTATTGATGTATTTATAGAAACTTTTCTTATTGCTCTTCACCTCTAAAGCCAGACTAACTTCTATTTCAGCTTTTGACTTTCTCTACATGACTTGACAACATTCTTATACTCATTATGAGTCATCTGCCCCTTCTTCCAGAGGCCATAAACCCTCCTTTTCCCCCTGATTTTAATTCAAACCTCCCTATTCAGCCAGGCTGGTCTTCTTCGCTGCCGACTTGACTTGCAGCATGTGGGGATGGCCTGCTCCTGCACCTTCAAGACCTCCTTCCTAAAAATTGTCCAGCCTTCCTGGACTCCTACATCCCTCAAAATTGACTCCCAAAGGACTCTATCAAGTAGCCTGTCAAACCAGTCAAAGTCTGCCCTTTGAAAGTCCAGAGTGTCAGTATTGCTGCCTCTCTCCTAACACCTCTAAGAACACCTCTAAGAACAGAGAACTTAATAATGTCATGAACACTATTCCCTAGACAGCCTCCAACTACTACATCCTCCACCAGTCCTTCCCTGCTTGCAAACAAGAGACCCAGCAGGGCACCTTCCATGGTCAGTTCACTTACCAACTGCGTGAGGAAGTTGTCCCCTACACATTCTATGAACCTCCTGGACTGTTCCCTCTCTGCTGTGTTGTATTTCCAACAGATACCTGGGACGTTGAAGTCCCCCATAAGGACAACAACAAGTGACGTTGAGAAATGTCCTAAGTGCTCATAGAATATTTCATCTACCTCATTGCTCTGGCTTGGAGGTCTATAGCAGATACCCACAGCAATATCAGCTATATTGGCCTCGCCCCTTAACCTCATCCAAACACACTCAACCTTATTGTCACCATACTTAAGTTCTGAACATTCATAACAATCTCTAACATACAGGGCCACCCCACCACCTCTCCTTCCCTGTCTATTCCTTCTAATCTTCCTTCTATCGCCCTACATGCTTCTATCCCACTACATTCTTCTATCCCCCTACATGCTCCATTCAACTGATTGAAAAACCATTCTGAATGTTTTCTTAATCCAGAACTGTCACGGTTTAGGGTCAGAGTGGCCCCTTAGACCTAAAACAGATGCTCTCTGTTAACCCCCCTCCATCCCCAAAGGGGAAGACAAAGGGAATAAGGGAGAGAGACTTAGCAATTAGAAAAGGAAACTAGAACAGCTTTAATAAAAATGAAATTAATAATAATAAAAATGGAATATATACAAATATATACAAGACTAGTATCGAACCCAACCCCCCTGATGGTAATTACATCACCGTCATGACTGATGTTGTGGAGCAGGCACTGGAGGAGTCCCATACTGGGTCCTGCAGCAGACGGGAGCTGTGTTGAGGAGCTGGATTCTGGTACTGGATTTATATATTTATATATAATTTCTCTATTGAGTGGTATTAATATTTTAACACATTATTCAATCCCACTTGGAGATTTTGAGCATGCATAACAATATCCCATAAATGTTTTTAATCTCAGTATAATGTGTAGTGGAAATTTGATAACTGGAAAATTGTGTATTAGTGCTTTATGAGGTCTGAAGATTTTTCATAGTTATTTGTAGCTCTTTGCAGTTCCCGTGATTTAAAGCCACATAAGAAACTGCATTAAGCATCAAAGATCAATTGTTTCAACTGTTGAACCTTAGTGACATTTCAAATCAGCAATTTTGTATGCCTAAGTGAAAACTTTTTTCCCTAAACTTTCTTCTTAACAATCAATGTATTTATCCTTTCAGTTTCCTCTGAGACTGGCAAATGTATACACTTTCCTATTTTACAGATGAGGAAATGCAGCATAAAGATCAAATGCCTTGTCCAAGACCAGACAGATAGTCTATGGCAAAACTATGAACTCTAAATCCCAGGATTCCACTGTAGTCATTGGACCACTCTTCAATTTTTACAGAACTACCCTCTCTGTCATACAGCAGCTTTAAACTTGTTGACTTTTGAAATTACTTGTCACTTGAAAATGACAAAGATGTGTGAAATGCTTTATAATATTGGGAAAATTGGATATTATTCAATTTTCATCAAAGTGAAATGAAAGCCCTGAAATATGAAAATGACAGCATGTCCCTCTAGTGGTTTCCCAATATTTCATAGTGTCAGGAAGAATTTTTTTTTCCTTTAGCTTTTTTTTTTTTTTTGTCTATTCTTTCCATACAGATTTTGTTTTCTCATTGAGTAACTCAATTTTGAGATTTCTTCCAAATAAATACTATTTATTCCACTCCTACTTACATAATGCTGAGAAAAATGTTATGAATTCCTTTTTAACTCAAACACATTTGAGGAAATTAATTCCTATCCTACTTATAATTTAAAAAACCAAAAACAAACAAACATACTCAGTAGAGCTCTAGCTACAGTTCTTTCCATTGTTCTTCTGGTTTCCTCCTTCCTCTGCTCATTGTTTATCACTATAAAAATCATTTGATCATCCTTAAAACATCCTTACTTTCAGGAAAAAAAATCATTGTAAGTAATTAACAAAATCAGCCTTCTTGAGATACCTAAAATTATAAAAGTGAACACAAAGAAGTAAAAAATGTAAATCAATACGTGTTGGTAACTTAGGTCTTGATCTTTTGCTTTATGAAATAAGGAATATTTTTTTTTTTCTAAACTAGGTATAGGATAAAATAGAGGAGTTTCCTAAAAAATTCATGATGCTGGTAATTCAAAATGCAAAAAAGGCATTACAAATAGATGGTACTAAAAGCTTGGTTATTAGTTGTTGCTGGGGTTTTGGTTGAGGTATTTTTGTGTGTGTGCATTATGTTTGGTTTTATTTGTAGTGTTATTTTAAAATTCCAAAAGAATTCAAGATTGCTTCTCTAGCAATATGAAATTGATAAGCATCAGCAGATAAATATGATAACAAACAATTCTTCCAAGGAACTTCATTCACATTTATTACTGTTAAATCAACAGATTCCTAACTCATCAGATTATATCCTTCTGAATCCCTAGAAGTGTTTTCTGGTGCAGATCAGCCACCTACCATTGTTTTTTCCCTCTATTTTTTATTACAGAGAGGAGAGATGGACTGATTTAACAAGAACTTGGTGCCTCAACAGACTTCATATATCAGTGTATTTTAATATAAAAATTTCTTCTTCGTGCATTTATATAGAGTGTGCTATTAGTGATAAAAAGCTTTATTATAGCACTGAGATTGGTGAGGTTTATGAATCAGACTGGATAAAGTTGACAGGAATATCAGTAGCTTCAGAAGCATAAGATACAGTCAAAAGTTTTTCTAGAAAGGCTCTAAGCAATTATGGATACTGTGTACAGCCTTTATTGATACCTTTTCTACAGAGATCACATATGTATTTGGCACATTGCAGAGTATTAAGAGGGAAGGGAGTTCATCCTGTTTACAACATATATAGCTTTCTACTTCACCTTTTTGAACCTACAAAATGGAGGAAGAAATGAATAAATGACAAAAATAAAGATAGGAATAACATGATAATGACCATCCATATTAAAATTTAGCTGACTGGTGGGATCGAAATCTGGTAGTGTTTTAATGTTATTTCTTAAAAGTAGTATTCTCAGGAGTATTAAAGCATCTGTAACTGATTTCATGTAACATTCAGGTGACTCTGATCAGATACAGGGATCAAGTGAATAACTACTCTTGGTATAGCACAGAGAATAATCCCAACAATCAACTGTTCAGTAAGTACAAGTAATTTATCAATAGTTTCCTGTACATTGCAATACAAACTGGTAACCAAGGTTTGTTCAAATCAGACCTCATTGAAAAAGACACCTGGCAAATTACAAAAATGAGTCATACTCATTATGAATCAGTGATGTAGACTTTTATGTAAAGCAGTGTTTTAAAGATAATACGGTAGCTATTTTTCTGTGCTTTATCATCTAGATAGACCACCATCTAAGATGTTATGAATAACAGAAACTACAATATTTTAATGAGTAACTCCGTAGAGTTACTTGAGCAATCTTTTGTAAAACCAGATCTAATTTTGATTAAGTTGAAGCTATTATTCTAGATGGTCTAAACCATTTAAGGTTCTATATGAAAAAATACCTTAGAACCATCATTAATTCTGACATTTGATTGTATTCTAATTTATTGCTTACTTCCTAGTTTTGAATGATTTATAATTTTGTTCTCCTATCTAAAGGAGAAATACATAATTCTTTGAAGTAGCCTTTGGTGATAGTTTCAAATTTAAAAGGTGTTTGTTCATTTTCAGAGAATTTGTTCCTGCTGCTTAAATTAAAATGGAGAAAGACAGGACAAGATGAGGATTCCTGCAGCTATTGCAGCCTCCTGTTGTCTTGTTTGACAGGATCTTAGCAGCGCAGATGTGAAATCAGCTATTGCAGAGATGGATATCAGTACAAGAACCAGAGCAGAAATACATCTCATACTGAACCTGATCAAAGGAACAAGAATATAGGTATGAAACAAGAATAGCCTTTTAAAAAAAATCATGCCAGTCTTGTTATGAAACATAAGGAAAAAAGAAAGACATCTCACACCGGGTCTGGTCTAAGATAATGTATGTAAATATAAAGCAAGAATTGTCTTTATAAAGTCATGTATACCAAGTCATCCTGTCACTTACAAAACCAAAAAACCCCCAGAAATTGACTTTTTTTTTTTTTTTTCCTTAAAATCCAAATGAAAGTAAAAGTTCAAGATGTTAATGAAATAAGTCTGGAGAATCTTCAAGCTACTGAAGGAACTGACAAATTAAACTACAAATAGAATAAAGTTTCTTGGTTCTTGCCACAAGTCATTGAGAGGCTGGTGGTGCAATGCATACTTAAAAAGTACTAAGAAGCTATACAAGATGAAAATCACTGCCTGCATATCAATGTCCTGCTCCTGCTAAACCTCCTTTGGGCGTAATGGACAATTACCTAAATAAAAAAGTTTAAAGAATTTGTAATAAATGAAGTTAAGCTGTCAATAGTTAAGAAAGTGAAAAGGATTTTGAAGATTCCTAGAGGTAGAATGAAACTAACTGTTAGATATCATTTCTACGAAACCCTATTAGAGAACAAGCATTTCTAAGCAGAAGAGCTATCTTTTCTTAATGACTCTATCTCTTATAAATTAAAATACATTTATTTATTTATGTATTTATTTATTTATTCTATATTCTGGGTAATGCGATTCAAATTTTTGTGTAATTTTAGACATGCTTCTGATAGACAAATACTATTGTTTCTATAGCGAACTGTTATATATAGGATCCTTTTAGTGATCCTCAGCACAAGTACTAGCATCTGTACATATATGAGGAATAAATTCCTTCTTATACCTAACCTTCTAGAGACAGCTGTATCTACTGAAGTCTTCTCAACAGCCTGTATTTTATACTGGTATAACTTACAAGCATCCAATTAACATTAGTTGAAACTACCATCTTTTATTCTCAGAGCTAAAAGATCGATTTGTAAAAGAGTCACAGAATGACAGAATTTCCTAGATTGGAAAAGACCTTTAAGATCATCTAGACCAATCATTAACCAAACACCAGAAAACCTTGACTAAACCACATCCCTGAGCACTACGTCTATTGACTCTTAAATACCTCCAGGGATGGGGACTCAACCACTATCCTGGGCAAGCTATTCCAATGCCTGATAACCCATTTGTTAAAAAAATTCTTCCTCTTACCTAACCTAAACTTCTCTTGGTGCAATTTAAGGCTATTTCTTCATTTCTATCACTTGTTACTTGGGAGAACAGACTGACCCCACATCGATAAGGTCTCCCTTGAGCCTCCATTTCTCCAAGCTAAACAACAACTGTCTCAGCATCTCCTCATAAGACATGTGCTCTAGGCCCTTCACTGGCTTTGTTGCCCTTCTTTGGGCATGTTCTAGTGCTTCAGTGTCCTTCTTGTAGCGAGTGGCCCAAATCTGAAGCCAGTACTTGAGATGCATCCTCACCAGTGCCAAGTACAGAGGTAAAATCACTTCTGTGGCCACACCATTGCTCATACAGGACACAATGCCATTGGCCTTCTTGGCCACCTGGACACACTTCTGGCTCATGTTCAGCTGGCTATCAATCAACACCCCCATGTCCCTTTCTACTGAGATGCATATAACCACAAATCTTTGTAAAACATAAGATTAAATATGTGCTTTCTGTTCCTTTTGGGAGCACTATCTTCATGGCATGAAATAAACCTTCTTCTTCTTAGATTATCAAGTCCTTTTGGACTGAGGCTTGTACTGCATCAGAAAACAGCATGATGGAGAAGAGGGAGAGAAACAGAAATGAAATAAAGTTTTCATAAGGAGTCTTCTAGATGCATTTCATTTATGCAAGTGAATAAATGAAATATTTACAAACTGGTGACTCATGAACAGTTTTGGAAGTAAGAAAAACTCTTTATGAAGTAATTTATTGCACTCTACTTTCTGATTACAGAAAGTAAACTTTCTTAAGATCTGTATCTTGGTCTTAATTTCCTTCTATACTGACAAGGTTTTATATATATATGTGTGTGTGTATATATATATGTATTCTTTTTATCAGCTCTTAGAGAGAAAGAAAAAAGAAGATCTTAAAAATTTCAGTAGGCTTACAGAGAAAGAGAACCTGAACGTCTTTTTCCACTAATGAAACTCTGGGTGTTCGGGTGAGTACAGAAAGTAGCTAGGAATGGTAATTGAAATAGTTTTGAAGGTAGTCCTATCCCTATTTCTTTTAAAGGTGTTATTGTTACTATTTTTGGTCTGAAATGTATTAACCATGTGCTTGTTAGTCTATAAGTTGTTTGTGAGAGACAGTAATATCTTTTCAAAGTGCAGACTTTCATGAGACTTCATAGATTATTTTTTTCTTAACCTCTCATTTCTGTTTTCCTGCCATTTTCCTAGTAAATGTTGAAAAAGTCAATATGATCTGTAGTTTGTATCACTAACTTCTTTACTAAAGAAAACACTTTTCTTTTACTGATTTATTATAGAATGGAGAAGTTTAGTTTTAGACCTTTGTGAGAACTTCTAATGGAGATGCACAGGACAAATATCTCCAGGAATTTCCTTATTTCTTTTCAATCATATGCTTTCTCTATGGAAGGGAATAGATGGGTTTTGGCAAGAATGTCAGGTATTTCCTATAACTGGTATGAAGACCCTTTATCTTGTAAATTTGTGAGATTTGTAAATCTGGAATTATTAAACAAGTCTTCCTTTTGTTCTACAGACAATCTTTTTATTCTTACCATTCTTTCAATTTCTAATAGTTAAAATTATCATTGTTTTGAGAATTTCCCATGAACAATGCCAACTAGAAAAGCATTAAATTTTCTTAGGAAACAGTGTGAGAGGAAAGAGTTTCGATGATCTGTTTCAGTCTTTTAATAGCGGTGATGAGGATCTAGTTTTCTTTGTGGAAACAGCACAGAAAGTACAGGTATAGCTAGGCAATGGTGAGGACTACACTAACTTGAACAGACTTGCTTTTATCAATGGATAAGTGTACATAAAAATGGTAATTTTGAATCAGTGAAATCTGCATTTGCATTGTAGTATTGATATTTGATTCTAGTTTTAATATTCATCAATACAGTGAAGAATGGTCACTGTTCAAGGACCCTCTACCATCCATAATTTATTTCGTTTCAATAATTACTGCTCTAGTGGTCTTCAGAAACAGAAAATCACAGCAACTACCATATTAACAATTAAGAACTAACAATCTAATATTTAAAGTTTTTAAATTTAAATAGAGCTGTATTAGATATGTATTTGAAACCTTTTGCTTAATGGTAGTGGATTCAGAGGCAATATTAGATTAAGTAAGCATAGTGAACACTTTTCCATCTGGTAATGCAACAAAACGTGTTAGTATTTTTTCAGTAACAGGGAAAATAGCTTCCATAGCTATATCTATATGTATCAGAGTTCAAGGAAGTATGAATCTCTATACATATTGTACATGTATTTCAGGGCAAATGAATATGGAAAAATGCATTAACTTCTGGAGGATTTTTTTCTGCAAGAAATGATGAATATTAATTAAGGTATTAGCAAAATGCAGTGCTAGAGGTAATGAAAGAATAACCATCTTATCTTGCCATTTAGTTATTGTTCATCATGGTGTTTCTATAAATGAGGTCTAAAGATATGGCAGGAGAACAGTGACTGTTGATAAGTCATGCTGTGGAGGTTTACAGAAAGAGAATGAAGCTTCTGCATCTTGCCTGCAGTCAGAGAACCCAGATTAAAAAACCCTGAAAGAATAAAAAAAGTATCGGTTTTGTATTGCCAATAACGTAGGCCAGACAGGAGTGACAGCAGGCAGCTGCCTGTACCTGCCTGAAATGAAGTTATAGTTTGATAATTACCTTATACAAAAAATCTGAACAGAAACAAAGAAATGTAAATATTCCCACAACAGGAGGAAAGTTACATGTTCCCTTGTTGTTTGTTTATAAATGACCCTGACCCGTGTTTCATATGCTCCTTTTCTGTCTTCATTTCAACACTGAATATTTACTGGGACTTCCCATCTGTAAATTTTTACAGTTTTGAAATATTTTCATTCACACTCTTTTTGTTTGTGTTAGAATTTGGTTACAACCACTGACTGAACTCATTCAACTTTTGCTTTTCAAAAAAATGATGCACTTATAAACCACTCCCAGAATTTGCAATAGAGGCTTGTCCTTGATTTTCCTAGTATCTAACAAGAAACAAACATTCAGGCAAAACAAAAGCACTTGGTAGGACCTGAACAATTCATCAGTTCCTTTGTAATTCCAAAGAAGCATACGAGAGAAACAATAACAAAGGAATAAAAATGCAGCATCTATCTGATGGGCAGAGGTGGGGGGAAGAAATGGGGAAAAACAATTAATGCAAAGGCTAATGATTTTCTATTTCAGAATAAATTTGTACATGGCGAAACATGCGCACACACACACATACAAACACAAAAGATTGGAGGGAAAGAGGACAAAAGTAATTTTTAAATTTTGGCTATTTACAACAGAGAAGGGACGGGAATGTCAGGAATTTAAAAAAAAACCCCAAAACTCAATTTGCCCCGAATGAAGAAAAAACCAACAAAACAAACAAAGAAATAAAAGCTTGTGCAAACCTTTACTTTGGCTAGATGAACTATATTTATCTGCTCTAAGAGAAAGTTTCATTTTTTTCTTTATCCTTGACAGAAGCGTATGTCAGAGTGGGTTGTACTGGTTCAGCACAGTGCAGCTGAGGCGTGGTTAAGGGGATTTATTGTCCTGCAATTGGTCAAAAAAAAAGAAAAAAAAAGAAAGAGCTCTCCATTTTCTTTAGCTTTTCCAATTGTTCAGCAGTCAAAAAACTAGAGCTTTCTACTTGCTTTTTTTACCTGTACTGCTGGGAGCTTCTATTTCATCATTCTTAGTGCAAGGTCAGTGTCTAAAAAGCAACATAAGCACAGCTGTATGTGCAGCAAGCAGGTCATAAACTACATGTGAATTTGAGAGCCAAGTCCATTTCACTATTAGTTCGTTGACTTTAAATCATTTGAGAGGCCATAATATTTTGAAATTATTTATTTAAATTGTGATAGATTGCATCAGTTTATATCCAAGGAAGCAATATAGAGGAAGCCTATATTCACCTCTCAGTAATGCAATCTTTCCCAGTATTGCGCCTCAATGATAATAGAATTCTAGTCCTTATGGCTTTTTTGATACTTAAAGACTATCAGAGCTCCACAGCATGATATGCACTGGTAAACATTATTGCTTGACTGATGAGTCCACTTTTTTGAGGAGTGACTGTTGTATTATGAAATCAGGTAATAAATAGTTTAGCCACTACAGGTTTGCACTTAACTGCTGTTTATTATATTCCAAAAGTGATTCAATGAGTTGAAAAGTTAAGGTGTAATTCCAATGTTTCCCTTTCAGCACACAGTCACTGCTACAAACAGCCACTTTGGAGAGAGAGAAAAATGAGAGTTTGGAAGAGGCATTTGGAGGTCAGGCAGTCAAACTTCCTGCTCAAAGCATTGCTAACTTGAAGTTCAGACTAGTTTGCTCAGATTCTTCTCCAGACAAATTTTGAGGATCTCCAAAGAGGAGGATTTATTAATTTCTCTGGACTACTCTTTCCAGTGTCTAACCACTCTTATTGTAAAGATTTTTATTCTTATTCAACCGGAAGTTATCTGACTAAAGACTAATCAAATGAAGCAGAAATATTCAGTGAGGGTCAGAGGAACAATGACAGGGTAACTTAGGGGTCTTACAGCCCACAAAAGCTGTCTTTAGCTTTCTGTGAAGGAGAAATCTCTGTCTCCAAATGTCCACCAGATTCAGCTACATGTATGTTTCCATTATTGTAATTGGTGAGAGTTTCCTTTTGTCTTGTCACTTCCCACGAAAAGATATCCTCCTTCCTTTCCTTCTTCCCTACAACCTTCTTTAGTGTTGTCTACTTCTGCTTAAACAAACCAAGTACTCTTAGCTGCTAAACATGTAAATGATTCTGCATTTCATTGTCTCTAGTTTAGCAACATCTCTGTTGTACTTGGGGAAGGTCCTCTTTCATGTTGAGTAACAGGGAATAGGCACTTCCCTCAACTTCCTAAAACACTGTAAACATAGGTCCGTGTGCTGTTAGCAAAGAGTACACTGCTGACTTTTGTTCAGCATGCTGTTCACCAGGACTCCTCAGTCCTTTTCTGCAGCAGTTCCCTTCCCAACCATTCTTCAGCCTATACCAATGTCAGGAGCCGTTCAGTCCCAGGTGTAGGGCTTTGCATTTATATTTGTCGAACATCATATTCACTTCAAGAATAAACAGAAATACAAGTGTGGAAGACAAGCAGCAAGCCTCTTAGGACATCAGCTCTCACTGGCAGATGACTGTCCCTAGGTCCCATAACAGAAGAATGTCTTTGACTACTATTACTTGTGGCTTCTGTGGCACTGGAGCTGGTTCATCAGACAGGTGTGGTTTTCCAGATACCTGCCCTGCCAATACTTGCTCTTTCACTCATGTTACCAGAGCACTATAATTTGTCCACATCTGCAGGTGGAGAAAGAGTCTTCTGGTGGCCAGAACTTACCATCTTTCAGCTTCCACCATTGAGGAAATCCACCTATCTTGACTGTAGTTTCTGACAGTCCCTATTCTTCTGTAAGGTGGAGCCTGGTTTCCTCTTTCCTCTCCCCCATCCCAAGTCTATTCAAAATAACTTTTGATCTCTTGTTCATTCTCCTTACACTATGCAGTGTGTTCACCTCATTCCTTGCCTGGTAACTCAGTGATTCAGCTAGAACACATGCTTACCACTGATGAGACTGTCAACATCACCAGCTACAGCCTCAGGGAAGAACTATGAAATCAAATTTCTGCTGAATAGTCAAATAGTCACCACTTAACTAGGCTCTCCTTCTACTGCTGCAACCTTTGAACCCTTAAGTAGTTTTTGTGGGGTTTTTTCCAAGTATATTAAGCTGCACCACATGTAGGACACTGTAGTAGTATAAATACAGCACTAAACTAAGAGTAAAGAGGTGTTCCTAGCTCTGTCTCTTTGTTTCCAAACACAAACACAGGGAGTGAATATTTCCCTTCCACACAAGCAGGCTTCTAGGGATTGGATTTTAGTTTCTCTATACAGTGTTTAGCCCTCTGGCACTTCTGGCTTAGATCTAAACATCAAGGTGTGATGGCTTTAAGCATGTGTTTCCAAATACAACTGATTTCCACCACTTTAACACTCATCAAAGACATCATCATCATTTAAAAATATGGAGAATAAGAGAATCTACGGATCATCACTAACCAGCTTACTTCAACATTTTGCTGAGTCTTTGAGGATGTTTCTCATCAGGGTCTTTAAAAGAAGATCTGCACAATGTCATTATTAGTGAAGAAAAAAGCAGTAGCTGCATTTAATTAAAAATTCATAATAGCTTTGATTGTAAACATTCTCTATTTTACTTGGTTGTATCTTTTGCCCCAAGGGCTCTTGACCAAATCTCAATATATTTGGAAAGACTGAATGCAGATGGTCCAGCCATATTTGCACATGATGAGAATTTAAAAGATTTAAATTTTTTTTCTGTTGTAAATATTATTCTATTATAAAAATATTTTCTTGAAGACCTATATAGCTGTAAAGGCTGTTAATAGAACGTTGATATTTCATTTGGCATCCAAACAGTATATGTTGAGGAGAAATGTCTTTGTTCATGTATTAATTGCCCTGAATTAGGACTGAAAAATTGAAGTCCCCATGTAAAGACCCATTCCTTACAAATAATTTATTCTACATTTATAAAGTTTTAAATAAAGAGTGGTTCTGCTTTATATCCCGGTAGAACTTAGCTTGAAAAGTGTAAGATATACAGAGAGTAGGCTGGGCTGAATAAATGCTAGTTGCTTGGTATAGACCCTGAGAAACAGAAGTATTTGGTGTTTATAAACTACATGAATATTCCATCCTTATGGAATGAACTTCTGTTCTTCTAATTTAGTTTTGTAAACAGTTTGTTAAACTCAAGATACAGTTCAATAAAATGCTCAACATTCAGAAATTGTCTTTGTTAACAATGTACGTGGAATCTGTAAAGAAGTCTTCTACACTCCTCTTCACTCCAAGGAGTGGACCCAACACAAAGTCCTTCCATCTTTTTTTTATGGCTTATTCTATCACTAGGTGAAATATTGTTATATTTGCAGACACCTGCCCTCCCTGAGAGCATGAAGACACTTCACCAGAAACAAGGCTATTTGATATTCAGCATGACATTTAATGTCCAAGTAAAATTTACTTAGTCCACTATAAAAAGACAGAAAGCAATACAAGAGAAAAAGAAATATTTTATGCCTCATGTTATCAGTTTATATATTTCATCCTTTTTATGTCTCTTCTTCACTATCTTTTGAGTCCCTCCTTCTTGCTCTTTGCTCAGAAATGTTTCAGCCTATACAACATTAGTCTCTCTTGAACGGAATGTGCAATAAAGGTACAATAAATTTACGTTAACAAAACCTAGTAAGTCTGAGGAGACAAGTCAAGGTCCAGAACTTGGAAATGAGTGTTTACTACACATACCCTTGCACAGTGTGGATATAACACTCAGCAACACTTAAAAGAAATCATTTCTCATACAAAATTCATTATATTGTAACTAAAGATTTAGTAACATAATGACAGTTTCTATTGATTAACCCAGGGATATTATGGAAACTTGAAGCATACTGAAAGTGTTTTTAAAAGGAGATACTGATTTTATCTGGGAAGAGTGGTACACAAGCCTGCTAGAAAAGAGGTGAGCAGTGTAATTCTTCTAGATCAGTAAGAGTTGGTGAGCTGTAAGTTATTGTATTCTACGTGTTCTATGAAATCTGTTTATATTTCAAAACAAACCATTCAGCTCCCTTATAGCAAGTTAGGATGACAAAAGCCCATAAATTCAGGAGTAAGACAACTTGTGATTATAGCACGTTGTCAAGTATATACTGCTTACAATCCATCTTGAACTTGCTTGATACTTACTAGTTGCTGAATCTTTGAAATATAAGGATTTAAGCAAATATGTGGTAACTTGATGCACTTCCAGGTACACTGATGTTGTTGGAAAAAAAATTCTATTATCATTTCACCAGAGAAATTTTGTTCTAATATGATCGTATTGTGACACTGGTAAAGGTTGTCCAGAGAAGTTGTGAACGCCCCATCCCTGGAAGTGTTCAAGGCCAGGTTGGATGGGGCTTTGAGCAACCTAATCTAGTGAAAAATTTCCCGGCTCATGGCAGGAGGGGTGGCCTAGATGAACTTTGAAGGTCCCTTCCAACTCAAGCTATTCCATGATTTTATGACACTTTTCTGCAACTTGCATTACAAATTAGCTTTCTATCTCATTATCTGGTTTGACTGAGTAACAGATTTTCTTGAAATTACTTAAAAATAAGAAACTTAAGAGTCCTTTTACAGAGTAAAGACTCGAACCATCACAACTTGATGATTCATCTTCATGTAATATATTGCAATATATATCTCTGCTTTTGTTATGCTGCTTATATTTCCTTAAATTATGAGAAATTCTCTCATTTCATTACTAAGAATCTGCTAATGAAATTCAAAGTGCAAACATTTGTACCAGTGTTGAGCATGTTCAAATGGTATTTTTGTCACTGGTAAAATCACTATATGAGTAGTCTTTCCTATATATTTTTTTTATATATGTATATAAATAGATTTAGGTATGTAAATATAGCCATAAAGAAACAAACAAAAACTTCAAAGGAAGTTCATTCTTTAGAGACAAATTATTTTAAATCATAAAGGAACTGGCATTTATTTGCATTTGAAAAATTTAACTTGAATATTCTTTTTTAAAAAAGCATGTCCTTGAAAGTTAAAGATGATGATTCATTTTTTGTCCTATCTGGTGTTACTTAACTAGCTTTCTCCCTCCACCTACTGTCTTCTTAATGTGATTTTGTAATTTCATGCCTCTGGAATGTCAGCAAGAGTAATAAAATAGCAATTTAAGAACTTGTTAAAAGCCAATCTAAATGGCACCATACTTCTGAATCTGTTAAAACCAGAACTCACAGCAAGTCCTCATATGAGACAGCTCTGAAACTTTCATGCTTAAAAAGAATGGTTCTTTTGGCTCAGGGGATATTCTATAAGGTGAGGGGCCAATTCAGACCTCAGAGATTAGTATCGTCCCATAGCAGATTACACATTTCATCTTTTTACGTTCTTCTAAAAAATGCTCCCCCCCCCATTGCGACTCTTCCTTTCCATTCTGATTATTTTATACCGCAACTGTTAGACATATTTTATGATTAAAAAGTAAATATTATTACTGAAAAAGGATGAATCTTGCATGGTTCAGAGTCCTGGCATAACACCCAAAGGTACATGTCCTGATTTCAGATTTTGGATATGCTTAACTAGTTTTCCAGTCTTGGAAGACTGATTTGTATTTTTTTTTCTTTATCATTACTATCTGGAAGGGGGAATAAAATGATGGAGAGAAAAAAGCAGGAGAATGAAAGCCATAATTAGGAATTTTAATTACTGACAATCAAGTGAGGCAAAAAAATTGGCCAAGAAATTAACGTTGTTAATGTGTCTCATTCCTCCCTCCACTTTGGGACCTTCATCTGACTAAGCTTACAAGGAAATCTGTCTTTTCTGAACAAATTGGTGAAATATTGTTTCTCAGAATAAAGAAACAGGCATCTTGAAAACAGATAGTCCATCATAATTTTATTGTGTTGGGGTTTTTTGGGGGTTTTTGTCTCTGGTTACAACTGTAAAATCATTGACATTTACACTATAATGTGCTGAAAGAAACTATCTCCTGAGAAGGGGTTGTACTCAGGAAGCCTTTTGCAACACAGTCATATTGCTCTAAGAGGAGAACACAACACTTTTTGTCTTGCCATCATCAGATCACCAATCAGGCACAGCACCTGTCTTATACACCCAGCAAAGGCTGTGTAGCGCTACTTGTTCAGAACTCAGTGTGTCTCTGTCCTTGTTTCAGAATAGATCTGGCCCAGCATCTTGATCAATGGGGTAGAAGCCAAGTCATGGACATGACATTAATACCACTATATTGTGGCACAGGGGAGGATTGAGACAGGATCTGAACTTAAACAAAGCTTCCACGCAAAGGAGAAGGAAGCCCCATCTGCCAGGTCTTTCCTCATAATGGCTCTTACCATCAGTTGTTCTTGTGCAGCCAACTATACTCCAAAAGGAGGGACAAAGTCTGCTTCATGCCCTGACAATGGTTGTTCCAGCTGTTTTGATCTAGATAAGCATAAACACTCATCAGCCCTCTTTCCTGCATGCCAGCAGCTGTCAGTGGAAAGGAGAATATGTGCTTCCTCATTGTTTGACTACCACTGGCAACTGAAGTCTCACATGCGTTCTCTTTAAGTGGGTAGCTCATCTCCTTCTTCTAACAAGAGTGATACCTGTTCCTTCTCACATCTCTGTACAGAGATGAAGATAAGTGAAACATGTATGTGCTGATTTGTAGCTGACAGGAAGTTCTGAAGGAAAGATACAAGAAAAGCTAGTGGGAGCCAGACCTGGCAGTGTTGTATCTGAATTACATGGAAGAGGGCGATCCAAATAAGCTGTGGATTTCTGTTATATAGCAGGGTGGCAACATCAGAGTGGGCTAAGACTGTATACCAGTATGTAACCACTCTGGTAAGTGGTGCAATAGGATTCCAGAGCACCACTGTATTAGTCTTTATGTCTTCTGAAAGGCCATGAAATAAGAGAATGTCTAATGTATTTTCAAAGTATGCTATCTCTGTAGAGCATTTCCAAAGTGGATTCCAATTAATAATCTAGATTTCTGAAGAGAGAAACCTCCAGAACCTAAATTTGATGAAGACATACAACTAATAATTCAACATGATTCTCTTTGCAAACTTTTTTCTGCGTCTTGAATGAGTTACTACTTTATATGTATACAGTGGCTTCAGCTTTCAATGATAGGAGAAAATTTAGTTGACTTTGATTTGTTTCCTAATTTTAATTTACATAAAATAAAATGTAAATACTTATTATACTTCTGCACCACTTTCCATATATTATTTCATCCAGCAGTTTCAGTATATTTTACATATTCAAAGTTTTGAACTTGCACATGCAGGAGACAATCAATTAGACAGTTAACAGGAGTATTAAAAGTGACAATAGATATGTTTGGAAAAATGTTTTATAAAATAGACTCCCACTAATAGAGGCAATTTTTATTGTTATATTAATTGTTTTTGTGAAGCTTTGAAATGTATGAATTTAAATAAATCTTACTCTTTGCAAGTCATGTAATTTTAATGAAGCTAAATATAAAAGAATTTATATAAAAAAATGTAAATACTTTTAGGACAACTATGAAAGGAAGGACTTATTTGATGATGAAAAACAAAGTCTCCATTTGAGTTCAATTTGCAGTTATATTTCTTTTTCCAGTTCTATATTTTATATTCAGTATAGATGCTACGGAATCATACAATAATACTCTATAGTTTTCTTTCATTTCAGTTCCAATGAATCTCAGCTTTTTATTTACCCTTCTGTTTCGACTTATGCAAAAAGCTGCCTACAAGAATTTTAAGCTTTTTTTTTCCAAATAATTAATTTAGATTTCTGTAAGAATATCCTTTATTACATATGAATTATTTTGTATTTATTAACACTGTGATAAAATAAAGAGTTCCACTTAAAAGTGAGACAACATTCTGGAACTGTTAGTCAGCTACAGTTTTAGTTATCCCAAATAATTTCCAATTTTTAATCAGTAGAAAAACTTGTCATTTCATTATTTAGCCCTTGTTTCAGATCATTTAAAAGTTGAATAACACAGGCTTTTACAGCCTACATTAATATCCTTCCCATGTTAAAACAAAGCATTTACATCTACTCTTTGTTTAGGTCTTTTAGGTAGGCAAGTCCAAGAAAACGTGTTCTATTTCATGGCATCTCCATTTCTGGAAGAGCCTTTTAACACAGCCCTTTGCAATGGATTTGAAAATTGATATTCAGAAAATAATATTTAATTAAAAACAATTATGCCTACACTTTAGATTACCTAAGATGTCATCTGGACTACTGTATCCAGTTTGGGATACCATGGTTAGAGACTAAATAAAAAGAGACTAAAACTACAAACGAATTGTCAAAAAACCCTTGAATTGTTGTTGTCAGACTAAAGAAGAATGATAAAAAAGGCAATGATAACAATATTCAAACACTTGAGAAGGCTGTTTGGAAAGTGACAGAAAGGAGTGTTACCGAAACCCTGTCACACAGGATAAGCAGTAGAAGATTTAGAAATGAAAGGAGGAAGAAGCAGGTTCATCTATGGAATGTAGTTGTCAGGGTACTGGCAGTGATGTGGCTAGAGGGTGACCTCCATAAGAAGAGTCCAGGGGCTACCTCATGATAGATGCTGTTGCTTCCAGATGGCTCCTGTAGACCCACCACAGGATACCACTGAGCTCATCAACTGCCCTGGTGTTGCTTCCATGAAAACATATTTAAGAAAGAGAGAACAGGCAGCAGAGAAAGGGGAAAAAAGAGTGAAAAAAACCAGAGGGAACACCAAGGTCAGAAGAGGACCAGGAGGTACTCCATGACAGACAGATATTCCCAAAGTGGCTGCAGCCCATGGAGGACCTGTACCAGAACAGAAAAGAGTGAGAATAAAGGAGAGGCAGAGAGAAACCACTGCTTCCTGATCTGAACCCCTGCACTGCTTGTTGCTTCACTGAAGGGACTGAGTGAGATCTGCAGTGATAACAGGGCAGGAGAAAAGGTGACTGGAGTCAACTGAGCCTGGAAAAGGAAGAAAAAAGGTGTTTAACCTAAGTGTATGAATGTTAGTTGTTTTGTTTTATGTTTTGTTTTGGTTTTGGGTTTTTTTTCCTTAATACCCAAATCAGTATATATATATGAATTTGTAATAAGTTAACTTTCCCAAGACAAGTCAGTTTTACCTGTGATAAATTTTGGTAAGCAATTGCCTTGGTTTTATCGTGACTTTATCTGTTTATACCTCTCACTTCTGCTCTTCTCTCTACCCTGTGAGGGCTTGGAGAAAGAGCGAACAGGTGGCAGTGTGGGTGCTTGACTGCCAGATGGGACAACCCACCACAGTTAGGTTTTCTGAAGACAGGGGTGCTAAAACATGGGAAGGATATGAAATCTTCAGGAATACCATAATTTTCTATTTGGATAGATAAATGTTATTTCTCATGTACAAACCAAATTGTGTCAATCATATTATACAGATTATTTGATGGGAGATAATATGTGTCTGTTTTAGAAAGTCCTGTGATTTTTATTACCTGTGTTTCTTTAGCATTATTTGTTCTTGAAGCTGTCTGAGATCTCAGCTGGTCATTAATAAAGGGATTCAGAAATTTATAATTTTCCATGTAAATGACCATTTTGTTTTCAACAGAAAATCTGTTAATGGAAAGTTTAGTAAAAAGGCTGTGAGATATATTATATAAGTGGTATCCTTGTGAGCCAAAACAAGTAAGGCACTGCCAGGAGGGAAGGATGAAGTCAGATAAGGGCAGTACATCTTAAAAAGGAGATGATCAACAATGAATTGATCATTACTGTTACTCAAAGGCCACTTCCCCATTATTTCTCTTACTGTTCAAGCATGCCTTGCCTCCGTTCTGTGTTCAGTTCAATATCATTTTCCTTAGATACTTTTTCTTCCATTGTATCCTGAAACAAACCTCCTTTTAGTGATGTAGAATGCCAAAGTGTATAGCTCCAGTTTATATAGCCTCAGGTCCTTCCATACCCTAAAGCCTTTAGGAAGATTAATTACAGTGATCTGAATGCTCCATGTCCCAGGCAATTATCTAAACATTGAATAACATGAAAATAGAAAAGAGAAATATGCAGACATAAAGCATAAATTTACGCTTTCCATTGAGAAATATTTCACTTCTGTACTTCAGATTAATCAAACTTTTAGGTTGAGATTGTGTATCCTTCAGTTGCAGGAGAGCATTTATATACGAAAACAGTGAGACATTCATGTCAATGAGGCTATTGATAAATCATAAAGTACTGACTTCAAAGACAAGCAGATGTCATGAAAGATTTTATCAAAAGAGGAGACAAAACTGTATTTTGGAATTCAAGGAAAATGTAAGTTTCAGTCCGAATATTTTTTTGGAAACTTTTGTATCCCTAGGTGTAGGTTCAGGGAAAAGAATAAGATGATCTCTGAATGAGGAAGAAGAATTAAGGAGAGCATGTTGTTGGGGAGTGTTATTCTCTCTATCTCTCTTCAACTTACATTTCTGCCCTTACACTGACTCCATAATGTTCTGTGTGGTGTGGGATGGAGGAGATGCAGAGACTCAGGTCTTTCAGAAGGGACTCCCTCACCAGCAGTTTGGAAAGTACCTCTTCCCCATGTGAAATTTATAAGAAAAATTATATTGGGAAGGATATAGCCTCCAACTGCTTTTGAAGTTAGAATCTGATTGCACCACAAGGGGAAATCAAGACAATCCTTTGCCCTAGAGCCGTAAGACTGTGTCCATGAGGGCTTGAAGAAGGCCTGTTCATGACAAGAGAAGCTGAGTGCCCTGTGCCATGGCAGGGTATTAGTATCGATGACCTGAAGTCATATTCTAGACATAATTTTCAAATACAGAAATAAAGGGGGAGAGAAAAGGGATGGTTATTGGCATTTCTCTTGAGATAAATGAATAAAGGGCATCCTCATCAGCTCCTGGAGCTGTGGGCAACTGTGTGTGAAAAATAAATTAAACTCAGAAAGAATTACTTATTAGATGACCAAAGCCATGTTTTCCTCATCAGGAGAAAGAACCATTTTTGGTTTAAAACCAATCCATATTCAGTGATAGAAGATCGCTTTTCAGTGAATTAGAACCAGAAAACAATTGAAGAGAAATTTTAAACATAACATATGGAGGTTATACAAAAAATATCTAAGAGAAGGTAACAGTATCCAATGAAAAAAATAAATTTCTATGTGACCATTCAGAGGACAGCAAAGAAAAGTACAAGAGGAAGCTCTGCAATGGAGCATAAGCAGACTTTTATTACAGGCAGAAACGTAAATGCTAACATTATGTTAAGTATTAAAATTTCAGGAAAGACATACGATTAGTCATATGAAGATGAACAAATTTTTTCCTGTCATCTACTAACTGAGGCAGATTCAAATACCTACCAGAGATACACATGCTTGTACTAGTTACTGATGCACAATAATGTCTCTCCAAGACCAGTTGAATTTACTGTTTTGTGCAATGCTTCCAAACCATGCAAAGTGATTGCTTAAGCTGATCTCAGGAGAACTTGGAAGAAGACAGCCTGTCATAGTGAAATCCTCAGAATAAATGTAAGCTCCTGTTTGCAGAATTTGGACAGAGCACCCAAAGGGCTGGCAAGAAATAAAATTAAGGCAAAATAATGAAAATGCAATATAGCTAAGCACAGTAACATAGTTAATGATAATCAACATGTGCTTTCTAAGGAATTAATGTACTTAAACAGTTCTGTTTTCATGCTGTGCTGGGGTTACAAGTTTGAATTATAAAAATAATTAGTTTCACTAGAATTTTGGAACTTGATTTAGTACACCATTTTTATTAAAAAATTATGATACACTAGGACTAAAACATGACTAGAACAAATAGTCATCTGAACAAATACAGTCTGTGTGAGGTGAAAAGCAAGGACAGTAAGTCAGTTGTACTACATAGTCTGTATAACTCAGTCATCTAAGTCAGTAAACTGTATTTTAAAGTAACTGAAGCATGATCATATAGATAAAAGGTAAAAATCCAGTTAATCCTTTTTTCACGACCTTCTCTATCCTTGGAAGAAGTCACCCTGAACAGATTTTATGTTCTATTTGGGAAGAGAACAGTAAGTCCCAGGCAATACAGTAGATAAAAGGTGTTACAGGCATCGTGAGTAAATCAGGGAGGTTCTGAGTGAGAAAATGATTTAATTCTGTATACAGAATTTTGTGAAAGCCAGACTGGAATGCCTAATTATGATTATCAGGTTTTAATAAATGCTGAAAACTTTCAGATGATGCAGGAAGAAATTAAAAAAATATAGTGTACAACATGGGTCAAGACCTTCTATATCCCTGTAAGTTAGCATCAGTTCTTGGTTGCAGCCTCTAGTGGAGCTGGAGTATTCATGACTGCAAAGAAACAAGTCTGTGGAGATCAGACACAAGTTTCATCAAGTCTAAGGAGTTAGAGAGCACTTTTAAGGAATAAACAACACAATAGCCCTAGATAACTAGGAATGTGTGAAAATGAAGAAAAGTCCAAGATGTGAGAATTAAATTTGTTCTCAGTTAAAGACTGAAGCAAGACATTAAAGAGACTGTTTCTTTCCCCATCAGACAATCACTGAAAGCTTCACAGGAAAAATGTTATTAATATTCTATCTCAGGATGTGTATTACTCATGAGTTAATTTCCAGCTTCACATCAGATGAATGCCTAAGCCAAACCATTCCATCGAAAATTATTTTCTAAAAAATGAGATTCCATGGAGAAATCTCACCAAGACCAAATTTCTCAAAAAAGAATTAAATTCACAGTCAATGTATATATTCTAATAATACTAAATTCACAATTAAAATCTAGTAAAAGAACTGATTAAAACATAAAAGGAGATTCTTTTACACTGGAACATTATTTTAAAAAGATAAACTTATTTTGTGTTATTTTGGTGTTCAGATAGACTCTTCTTTGACATGGCCATCAGTTGTCTTTCTCTTACACAGGTCCTTTTTTAGGAGGAAGATGGCAGTAGATTTTTTACTTCTGAAGAATCTAACTCCCAGCACTATTGTTTGATCTGCGAACAACTTTGGCTTGTTCAGCCTGGAGAAGAGAAGGCCTCAGGGAGACCTTATTGTGGCCTTTCAGTGCTTAAAGAGGGCTTAAAAGATAAGGATAGTCTTATTAGCAGGGCTTGTTGCAGCAGGACAAGGGGTAATGGTTTTAAACTAAAATATATATAAGGAAAGAAACACTGGACCAGGCTGCTCAGAGAGATGGTAGATGACCCATCCCTGGAAACATTCAAAACCAGGTTGGATGGGTCTCTGAGCAACCTGTTCTAGCTGTAGATGTCCCTGCTCACTGCAGGGGGATTGGACTAGATGACATTTAATGGTCCCAACCCAAAATATTCTATGATTTAATGAACTAGGTTTTATGTTACATAGTGACATAATGCAGACTATCAAAGCAGTGTTTTCTCTAAAGCAAGATTTCCACCTGCTAGAAGCCCTACAGCCTTGGGAAAAAAAAAAAAAAAAGAAAAAAAAAAAGATTGGAAAACATTCACAGTAAAAAGAGAAAGTAAATCACTTGCAACGTTATTCATCAAAGAGAGAAAAAAGATGACTTAGATGTATCAACTCTGTGATGACTTAGTTGCATCAACTCTGTGTAGGCAAAGAAGAGCAATCCTTTGCACTCATGTCAGTTGCAATTTCCTGTGAATTAAAAGCAATGAAAGAACCAAGTACCTTCATTTGAAGCAGGAGAAGCCACCACTTTATTCTTTTCATATGAAGATGAACAGTGAGCTCTCTTCTACAGCAGCAGCTCTTTTCATTTCAAGCACTGTACAATGTTTCCTCCTGTGCAAAGTTATTTCCTTTTGAGGATGCCATGGCTTTAATCTGTTCTCATGAGAAAACTCCCCACATGAATAGTATTCCTTGAATCTGATAATTTTCACTGCCCTTCCCTGAAGCGTTAATGTTTCTAGTGTGTTCATTCATCTTTAGGTGATCACATTTCTATTATGTGATTCACTGTGCAAATCTGCAATATTAAAGCGGCTTTATTGCAGCCAGAAATAGACACAGGAGCTAACTGATCATTTCTCTCAGTCCTTTTTGGTTCAAATTACACTACATAAAACTGAAGTATGCTTATGAGCATTTCAGTAGATGATGGTTAATTTTTTGTGGTGAGTAAATGGTCGAAGATGCCTTAAAAAGCTGAAATATATAAAATATGCATTTTTATAATCCCAAAAGAAGATGTTGTGATGTGATAATGTAATATTTAAACCACTTGTTGGGAGGTAAAAGACATAAACTTGAATCTAGGAGATTCTGTCATTGGATCTTAACTAGTTCTATGCACCCTTCATGGGTTCAACATAGAATTTCTATCTATTTTATTAATTTCTTTTTTTGGTGATAATACAAGCCATCTGCTATGCCCAATGAACAGTTGTTGTGTTGGGTTTTTTTGTATAAAGGGAATAATAATAAAGATATACAGTAAACAATAAGCCATGCAAATTGCATCTGCAAGAATGCTTCCTTTATTGTTCCTGTGCTGATAATTTCAAAGAAGAACTGACCAATTAAATTGTCCTCATCAGTTGACCTGAAACTATTCAAGTGCCGTACTAGGAGAAAAGGCATCTATATGCCTTTAGTAATATTGTTAATGCATTATTTCATATATTCCATTTCACACTATTGCTATGCAAGGTTTCAACGAATCTATAAAAAAAAAAGAAGTGGAAGAACATAAGCAAAATTGAGAAGCTCTTAATCCCTCATGAAAAGGTTGCTGTTTCAACATCTCACAGAACAATGCTTCTTGATTCAGAGATAGTTTATTTTAAGTCTTCCTCAAAGTCCTGGCAGTTTTAAATTTTGAAAGACAAATCTGTGATGACATCCAAGGGAAGTTATTACTTGCAGGTAAAGGAGGCAAAGCTTCATGAAGACAGGTGGTTACACACCAGGGCTTTCTTCTGTATCCTGACTTTTCCACTACATTATCATTCCATAAGAACAAATAAATGGTTTCCCTTTTCACTGGTAAAATCTTATGAATGACTAGAAACAGATTTTATAAAGAGATGTTACCTTTACAAGAGATGAAACAGAAAAGTGAGATATAATATGAGCATCTCTGATGTTCTGTAATATACACATGGAGACAAAACATTTCATCAGTTTTCTCCTATAATTACTCCATCCCTCATTTCCTTCCCACTAAAAGTAATATACAGCTATTTTCCTCATATGAAAATGAATTCCTTTGTGAAATGCTGTGACATTAGATTGCCAAAACCCAAGTGGGCTCAGTACTGTAACACTGTTAGGTGAACAGAATTTCATTTTATGAATTACGTTACAAAAACAATGAGTAAAAATCCTGCTTATGAATTGCAGACTATATCTGGGATGTCAACATTTGCTACAGTTTTCTGAGAAACCTACAGAAAGCAGAATAAGTCTAACAGACTCTCAGACAGGGAGAGCTCTGCATTGATCATTATTCTTTTCACATCTGTTGCTGTTCTCATCAGTGAGACCCTCCCTAAGATGCCTGGAAAATTAGCCATTGCTTTCAGAACTTGCCCTTTACATTTACAGTGAGCAGACTTCATCCAACCACCAAGCCCATTGATTTAAACAGATGGTTTTATGGTACTGGAGAACAAAAAAGTGCAAAAATAATTCCATAATATATGAAATCTATCTCTCAGTTTAGTCAGGATGTGATATTCTTAGTAGTCAGCTCTACTTTCTTACAGAAATTCCTGAGATATTGGCTTAACTGCCAATGATTTGGAGTTTTTCCCTTTCCAGTATCTTTGTGTTGGAACTCTTGTCAGCAAAATGTATCCTCCAAACCAGATCATCCACAGCAGTTATTACTCAGTCAGGTTGACAAAGTGAGTAACAGTCCCTCACAGTGTCATTTATCACCCTTTGAGCTCCGTTTATCCCTTTGACTCAACTATCATTCCATAGTGGGTGACAACAATTTTCTGCTAGAAAAAAGCTGTAAAACATGAAGAAATTCTTCAGCCAGCTCCCAAAAGGAGCAGAATGAATCTTTTCACTAATGGTAGCAGGGAGGATTCTTTACTCTGTTTTATTAGGCTAAAGTAACCTGCTCTGCCTCTCATCTCCCTCTGACTCTGGTTGACTCTGGATGGGTTTTGATGTAACAGAGAACACATTCTGACCTGGAAACATTTACATGACAGACATCAGGAATGATTGAATATCTGCAACTGAGGCTCAATTACTAGAAAATACACATTGATTTTCTGTATGCCTTCTTCTGATACTTAACACCAACAACAGCCACAGTGACTGTTGCACAATAATGCCCATGTGTCAAAAAGCTATGACTAATTTCACTGTTCTCAAGCTGCTTTTTTGCTGTTTCTTACAATTAAAGAAACAGATATATAATGTATATTTATTAGACTATTTATAATGTAGTATATTATAAACCAAGCCAATTAAACCATATTAAACCAAAAGTATTGGGTTTGAATGGCAAGGTTTTGGTAGTGGAGTGGCTAAAGGGGTTGCTTCTGTGAGAAGCTTCTAAAAGCTTCCCCTATGTCTGATAGAGTCAATGCCAGCCAGCTCCAAGATGGACCTACTGCTGGCCAAGGCTGAGCCCATCAGCATCAGTGGTAGTGCATCTGGGATAATATATTTTAAAAAACCTCACAGCTGTGAGAAGGGGGAAGAGGAAGATTTATCCTTTTTTTTCCCTGTATGAAATACAAAATGAAAAAAAGAATCCCTCATTTCCTTCCCTCCCCCAACTTTGTCTTTCATAAGCTCTAATTGTCTCTTTGGTTTTCTCCAGAGGTTTTATGGGCCACTGTATGAAACCTGCTGTCATAGTGATCACTGCAAGATAACACTTTAAAAATATAAATCCAGAGAGACCGTGATAACCTTCATCATCAAATGGAAGGCAAAAAGGTGGCAAATGCACTCAAGTGAGTTTTTTAAAACTAAGTAAGAAGGTGACAGAAAGCTTGAAGGACTTGTCAGCCTGGGCTATGTCTGGTGCTTGGAAGGAGTAGAAGAATTCTAACACAATTCTTTTCAGAATTCAAAATACTGAGGTTGATGATATTGTGTCTAAAGAAAAACTTCAGTGAATAACTTCCTCTATTTAACAAGCAATACACTGCTATAAGCTTTTACTTGCCATCACCACCCTCAAATGGCAGTCTGACTTAGAGTCAAAACCATCAGGCTCTTCAGAATTCATTTTAAAACAGAAAGTAGCACAAAACTATATTGGTGGGGAGGGAGGTAGCTCAGAGAGGAAACCAAAGACATGGATCATCCTCTCCATTACAGTATATACTGCCCTGAAGCAAAAGTCACTTTGCTGAATGACAAAGAGAATCAGCCCATGATGTATGAACATAACAGCAGTGTTTATGTGTAGTGAAAGAATGTTAAAATAAAAGTAATGAAAAATATGCACTTTATTAATCTAATCAATTCACTTACTTTTCATTGATGTTACTTTTGTTTCCCTTCTTTCCTTTCCTGATTTAAACCCTCTTGATGAGTAATATGAAATATTTAATGGGATCTTTGTTAATGCTAATTGTTTTCAAAGGCACTGTCATATTTAAACTGATTTAATTTCTGTTGTTTGCTTTATTAGTTTAATGTGAGTTAATTCTCCTTTTGGGTGTTTCTCTTAAACTATATAATCCTCAAATGAATAAAGTAGTGTCATCTGAAGTTGCAAATCTAGTCCCAAGAGAATGGGGAAACTAATTTTTAATCAGCAGCTTTATTGGTGATTTCTGTCCCAGCTTAGTCAGAGTGGTGGATGTTCTTTTTCAGTATTGTAACCTCAGTGCTAAACTCCAAGGGAAAAGAAAAATGTACAAAAACAAAAGATGGTGTAAAGCAGTTTCCATTCACTTACTGATAAGCATCTTTCTATCTGAGCTGATCTTTCCCAAGGCTGGATGAACCTGTCCAGGCAGTGGGCACCTGCTTCCCTATTGGGTGATTAACAGTTATTTAGGGAAAGGAGAAGAGATATCCCACATCACAGCCCCAAATAAATGCACCTCAGCTCTTCCATGTATTTATTTACAGTGTCACCCTTTTGTCTAGTTTTCAAAAACCTATAGTTTTCTGTTCAGTGGCCATATTTGGCTACCCCATAATGCATTTATAAAGACAAGCATCAGAACATGTGTATTCCAATAAAAGGTACATATATTGCTAATTTTATTTCTGAGCAGATAATAAACTCTGAAAAAAGCCTGTCAAAGGAATGGATGATCCTACTTAAACTTCCTCCAGTCCCACAGCCTGAATAATACCAATAAGCCTTGGTAATGCCTACAGAAATAAATGAAAAATTCATCAGATGGAAATCTTCTGACCTTCTCTGAAACATGTCTCTCCATGAAGGCAATGGGTTTATCACAATATTGGGTCTGACTAAGCTGGAGTTAATTTTCCCCATAGAAGCCCTCACAGTGCTGTGCTTTTCATTGAGAGCTGGAAAGGTGCTGATAACACACCTGTGTTGTGGCTACTGCTGGGCAGGGTTTGCACAGCACCAAGGCTGTTTTTCCAACATTCCCCCTGCAGTGGGATGGGGTGGACAAGACCTTGGGAGGGGACATGACTGAGACAGCTGAATCAAACTGACCAAAGGGATTTTCCACACCATATGATGCCAGCTGAACTACAAAAGCTAGGAAAAGGGAGCAGGGGGAAGCATCCGCTTGTCCTCTGGAGCAACCACTATGCATTTGGAGCCCTTCTTCCTGAAAAGGGCCAGACATTGTCTGCTGATGGGAAGTAGAGAACATGGCATTGCTTTGCTTCTTCATTTAACTGCTTTTGTCTTAGCCCATGAGTTTCATCTTATTTTCTTCCCCCTGGTTCAGCTGAAATGAGGTGTGTGGGGGGGAAGTGATAGAGCAGCTCAGTGGGCACCTAGCATCCAGCCAAGGTCAAACCACCACAATCACATGTTCATCACTTTCTATGATCAGATGGACCTCAGACTCTAGATACATAAAAAAGAGTAACCTCTGGGGATGTGAATGTTTTTTTCCAATGCCAACTACTAAGCTAAATGTAAGACTTAAAATATAATGGCTCTTGTAATAATAACAATAGTAAAAAAAAAAATTGTACCTCAGTAGTCTTTTCTGGATTTAAACTTTAAGCAAGGATAAAACTGTAGAAAACTTCAGATTAAGAAAAAAACAAATCCCATTTGACTCAAGTGTTGCTCATCTATGAACAAAATTATAGTTTGAAAACAAATTCCAGGGGACTAGAAGTCTGAACTGAACTTATGTTATAAAATCTGTGCTTTAACTCAGGGGTCTGCTTTTCTGGTTTGATTATCAGCTTCATAAATACATGCAAAAAGCATCAGCTTTGCTCTCTTTTTGTGCTCTCTCAGAAGCTTTTCCAATTTTGTACAAAGGCTGGAATAGGGAGAAAAAGGGACATTCTAAGACATTTTTAAAATCAAAAATAGAATGTAAATACTCATTCTTAATTTTTTTTTTCTTATATTTTGAAATTGAAATAAATTACAGCTGCAGTGAAATTATGTCTGTAAAAATAACCATTCAGGATTTTATAGTGTAACAGCCTTAACTAAAATCTACATGGATCAAGCTTCTGATAATTTCATCCACTTCCATAAACCATATTAGCTGTGTCCTACTTTGAAAGCATTTGAAATTAAGCTTAATTCTCTGTTTCCCAGTTTCTCTGTTCTTTATGAGGCTCAACCAGACACATCAGAGAAGATGACATCTCATAATCTTTAAAGCTTCAGGAGTAGATAGCTTTTCTTAGAATTACAGATTCTGCATTGCATTTACAAATTACTGCTTCTGCTCTCTAGCAATACACCTCCATCTAGTTCTGTTATGTTCATCAAGAATGTGAGACATCAAGCATGTAACATAAAAAAACAGACCTTTTTCAGGTTAGTAAATACCTCAACATCAGCCATGCATTTAAAAATAAAAGAAAAATGAAAGGTTAGACATCTTCCCTTCTCAAAGCAGGACATTCGAAGTGCCCCACACAAAAGCTAGGCCTTAGGACATTTGGATGTACTAGTGAAAAAATATGAAACTGTATCCATTTTTCCCTAGTCCTGTAAAACAGGACAGAGGGAAAATTACCTATTAAGTTATCTTCTGTTAATGCTTATTCTTCTAAAAGCACTTTTTTCATTCTATGAAACTTCATCTTCCCTTCCCTTCCCTTACCTTCCCTTCCCCTTCCCCCCTTGCTCCTTTCTCGCCTTCCCTTCCCCCTCCTTTTGTGCCCCCCCTCCCTCCT
>WUAM01000359.1:442151-476565 GCA_024336885.1 Actenoides hombroni | reverse complement strand
GGTATAATTGTTGAAATTTCATATGAATATGAAGGGCTTAAAATTTTATACCCAGTTCTGTTAGCTTTGTATTTCAGATGACCAAGATTTCACTTATATGTCCTTTACAGACATTTGAAAAGAAATGCTGAACACTATCTGAAGTAAAAAAAAAAAAAGAAAACAACAAAAAACCTGCTGGCCTAGATATCAGACAGAAGACTCCCATGTTAAAAGTTTGAAACTTGTTTACAAGAAGGTTGAGACCTTGTTAGATAAACAAAGACCAGTGCACGTATACAAGGATTCTGAGGTCACTCTGAGGTGGATAAATGAAAGTGCCAAACATGTACATACAAGATGATAGAAGTGATAGAGGGTACAAGCTAAAATGCCAAAAGGAAAAAGATGTCATTAGCCCCGTAAGAATCATTTGCACTATACACTGGCATGACTAGGGCTCACAAATGCACATGAAAAAGACAGGAGCATCCCCAGGTTACTTGCACAACAATGAGGGAAAGAGGAACGCCTCTCCTCAAGCAGTACTCTTAAGCAGTCAGGATGGTTGGCCTTTAAATCACTTTTTCTGGATGTCCATTTATGTTTATATCAATGTCACTGATAGAAATGTTTAGTTTAGGCCAATTCTCCCCTTCTCTGGAATTCCTGTTCCAAAAGTTCTTTTTAAAAAATCTTAGGAGTCAAATATTCCACTGCTTAATGCTAATTTAGCTGAAATTTGTTTGCTTTTTGAGAAATTTGTTGACCTCATTAATGTTTATAAATGTATAAAGGGTGAGTGTCAGGAGGATGAAGCCAGGCTCTTCTCAGTCTCAGCCAATGACCGGACAAAGGGCAAAGCGTGCAAGTTGGAACATAGGAGGTTCCACATAAATATGAGAAAAAACTTCTTCATGGTGAGGGTAAGAGAACACTGGAATGGACTGCTCAGAGAGGTTGTGAGGTATCCTTCTCTGGAAGCATTCAAAACCCACCTGGACACGTTCTTATCTGACCTGATCTAGGTGATCCTGCTCCAGCAGGGGGATTGGACTAGATGATCTTTCGAGATCCCTTCCAATCCCCAACATTCTGTTATTCTGTGTGATTTGTGCATGCTAATTCATGTCTCATCTCTGTCATGTTAATATTTTATATACATTATTGATAAAATAAGTGGTCACAAAAGCTGCAACAGAATAAAAAAAGACAGTTAATCTAAGACATGAGGTGCTCAAGATAAGGTACTTTTTAATGCTTTGTACAATACAAAAAAATTTAAAATTCTAGCTCACATTTCTCTTGCTTTCTAAAAAAAGTTCTGGAAAGGTACTAAAGGTTGTCTTAAAAAAAGCTGCATTTTAGGTGTCATCAAGACAGTTCTTTGAAATTAAGAGAAGTCTGTATGTTCCTGATGACAGGTTTTTAAGCAAACTATGTGTACAGAAAGTAAAAATTCATAAATCAGAGCATTCAGATTAGAAACCTGAACTCATGTAAATTCTGTGACTGTAATATCAAATAAAAATAACCAACCTACCTCAGTAACTGAGCATCAGCTACTTTATATTTACTTGAATAGTAAGTACTTCAGACTAAGACCCTCTGCACTACATACATACAAGTGAATGGATGAATGACCATATGAATGAATAAATAATAATAAATAATAACCGTGGCTCTTGCCACATTTGACTGGCCAAAGAGGATTCACTAAACTCAAGCTGAGAATCATTTTGATTGTATAAATGTAATGGAATGATAAGCTTTTGCCAAAGTACATAAATTCAGCAGATGACTTGGCTGTTTCAAGTGCACTGGATGCACACTAAAATAAAAAGGAAATAAGAAAGATTTTCCTTGTGAAGCTGTGTGCCTTGTATGCTCCCCCAGGACTTTAGCTTGTCTCACTCAAACACCATGAACGTCCAGTAGGTAACAAGAGGCCATAAGGTGAATTGGCATGAAGGTTCATAGTATAACTTATCAACAGAAAGTGAAGTACGTTCTGTGTATGTTCTCTAAGTAGACCAAAAGAGGGTTTTTTAAAACTGTTTCTACCCTTCTCTAAACATCAGGAGGCAATAGTGCATGTACTGTGATTTTAAAAGCTGAAAAATGTTGGTGTAGGGGACAGGAAATCGAAGACACTTCATCATCAATGTAGTGTCAAAGCTAAGATAAGGAAACCTTATGTGATGAGTAAAACAGAAGCTGCTTTTATCAGATTAAGTAAGGAAATAATAGCAAGAAAACATCTGTCTCTACAACATGCAGCTTTCTCATAGCACTGAGTGAATCCTTTGAAGATCTAGTTAGATCTGTGCCCATATCTAACATCAGACTGCACTACCACGCATCCTGATTAATTCTGCATTCTGACCTGATATTTTTGTGTGCTTGGTAAGGAGTGAATTTTGGTAAGTTTTCTGGCATCTTGCTTTCCTGCAGAAACAGTACCAACAGCTCCAGTGAAAATAACAGATGTCTGAAAGTCATGAGGAAACTACTACTCTCTGTGGGCATCTTGAACTTGCTGACCTCATCACATGTGTGATACAGACTTCAGAGCCACCTACTCAGCAACTGCAGTGTATCCAGAATACCCTTGCTGTCTATGCAGATCCATGCCATATTCTTGTCCAGAGCTGCTAGAAAAAAAAAAAATCAGAAACTTTATGAAAGAAAAACAACTAAATAAAGCAGGTGTTCCATCAAATGTGAAGTGTAACGCTGGAGTGAGGGAGTAAAAAGCTGACTAGGATAAAAAATTTTATCACTGTTAATTAATAAATTCTAGCCTCAGTTGTTAATCATAAAACATAATTTCTATCAACCTGTCTGTGCAGTGGACTGTGTTGAATGAGACAGTGGCTTAGCTCACAGATGTGAAGCTGTATCCCCATCACATTGAAAAAAAGAAACCTGTCAAACAGGCAAAGTTTGATTGTCTCAGCAGATAGATCACAGTAACTCTAAGGCGATCTCAAGCAGATCACATGCAAGCTGTTCTGGTAGGAGAGCTGCTGGAGAGGCTTGTGTCACTATTTCTGTGCTGCACATACTCTCCTTCTTCCGCAAAGACTTATCCATCTTAGATTTTTGCTGAATCATAAATCTGGTATAAAATGGAAAAAGGAAAAAAACAAAAATGAAAACAAAACAAAACAGGGGAATAGCTGCTTAATATGGGTATGAAATTCAGTAGAGTTAAAAACTCAAAGCCCAGTTAAAAGTAGGTAAAGTGCAGTTGTGTTGTATTCAGAGTCCAATCCTATAATTATAAGGACAGAAATTTTATTTTGATGGGATGGTGCATAGAAACCACAAAGACATCACATTCACCAATTTATTTATTTAGTGAGGAAAACAACCTCTAAAGAAGACTAAGAAAAGCAACAAGATACATGGATGCCTCAAGCTTTCTTACACACAAAGAGGTTGGATGTAGTTCCTTCCTTCAGTTGCTTTCAACTTCAAATGTGTGGCCTTGAATAATGTGCTTAACCCAAAAAATCTAGGAGTCCCTCTTTATGATTACTTTGCCTTGAGAGGATGCTAGCTTCTTCATCACACAGCATGGAAAGGAGAGGAAAGGAGTCAAAGTCAACAGGATAAGGACTCAACAGCTCCAGTGTGCAAAACAGAGTCATCCGTTAGCAACACAGTTTTTTTAAAAAACTTAAATAGCCTGCTGTGTATCATAGGCCAGTTCTCAAGTAATTTTAACCTACACACTGACAGGTTATGTGGATTTTCACATTCTGATTTAACAGTTCAGATAAAAAAATAACTGAGTAGCCCAGTGTATATCCTTGTCTAGTTCCCTAGCAACTCAACTTATATATTGACAAGTCATGTGGGTTTTACCACACTTACTCACCACTTAAAATATATCTACCATAGCAGACCTTTTATCAAATTACATGCAAAATGTATTTCTTATCACATTCAGTAAATGGTCTCATATGCATACCATAAACCTTTGCTGTTTGCCAAAACAGAAGAAACAGAATTGCTGCAGAAACTGTTCCTTAACTTTAATATTAAACAAAAGGCATAGACAGAGAGTGGCAAAAGAAATTCTGGCCACCTCAGAAGAGTAGTGTGCATCAGAATGATCTCATAATAAATAACAATTTGAGTCTCCATGGGTTTCTCAATTGGAAACACCAGGCATTTCTTCAAAGAAGAGTGTGCAAATATAATATCATTAATGTAAAAGGCATGAATCAAGGAAAAACAGTCTAAAAAGCAGCATACTTAAAGGGAGCTCCTGGTTTGTATTTTTGTATTGTTACAAATTTAAAATGTATATCAAACATAAACAGTTCTTTTTTTCTTCTTCTTTTTTTTTTTTAATAAGAAGTCAATAGCAACTTTTAAAAAACTCTTGTCCTAAAAGACTTTTGTTAATAAACTAACCCAGAAATATTTTGTAGGCTGGAATGCAGTCATTAAGCAATTTTTATAACTACTAATAAGCCAGAACCCATAATACTAGTGAAATGATTACATCAGTTCATTGGTCTGAATGGAAGGAACTGGATCTCCTTTGAGATAAAGGATGTACTTAAAGGAAAAAGAAATTATTATCTCCATTCTCCTCCCCCTCCTACCAGAAGAAGAAAAAGAAAAAAGGATAATAAAAGTCTACTGTTAATATTTGGCATAAGTCCCATCTGTTTCAAACATACATATTTCTCAGCAACTTTTGGACAGTGAAAGGTAGCAGTAATGCCCTGATTCACAAAAACAGTATGATGAAAAGTAGACATAGTCAAACATCCATCTATTCTGATTTCAGTAGCATGGAATTACCAGAGGTTTGTTTGACTGATTAAATGATGAGGTGCTCTTTTCCTCTGAGTATAGACATATATTTACCCTACCTTTCCATTTGGTATTGGTTACTTTGTAGATAGATACTTAAGGAAGTTTTTATAATTTTCGTTAAAATTCCAGTTTCTTCACTCAAGTGACTAATACATCTTAGGTACAGAATGCATTTTATTCCCATCAAAACTATATGATGTGCCTGTAGCTGGAATACACATGTTCCCTCTAAAAGCATTCTGCTTTATCCTGGGAGACTTTGAAATTAAAACATATTCTGTAATTGAAAAAGAAAGCAAGCATAACTTTATAATAAATAGAAAGTAATTTTATAGTTGGTATTAGTCCTTATATACAAATAAATTAGAAAGAAAGATGACAAACCCAAGTGTACCTGATAAACCCACCATATTGTGAAAAAGGTGGACATCACAGATACAAAAAGTAAATGCAAGATTTCAGTACCTTTTCCAAAAGCTCTCCCTGAGCTGGAGCAAAAATAACATCCTCCTGATTTTAAAGGAAGTTTGTCTCACCCTTACCTGCTATTGTCTGAAATCACACTAAAAGCAATTAAACTGTTTCTTCATTACTGTAGAATTTTGGAAGAGGAGCCTATAGCAGATGTTCATTCTGTTTAACCGTTGTGCTGGTTGAAGATTTAACAAGCTTCAGCTTAATATCAATTCCTCTATGAGGAGCTCTCTTTCTTCTTTCTTTCTTCTCCACACTACTACTGATGCATAGATGCGTGTGAACATTAATACTTCAGGCCAAACCTGGAAAGTTCAGTAACAAGGCCATCTGATTCTACCTACTCAAAACATACAACTTTCAAAGACACTGACTGCTCCCAGGAAGAGATCTGTGAACTAGAACTGTGAAAATGGTTGTTACATTTACCTGCTCCTTTCCAGTACTCTAGTGCTGTTTCTACCATGGTTTTTTTTATTTCATGGTTGGATACTATAGTTTCAAAGCAAATCTACACTCATCTCATTCCAACAGTGTCAGTAAATGTGCATGAAATTCAGTGGCTACAGGGATGTATTTGAAGAATGCATGTAATCTCTAACTCTTTTCCTGTTAAATACAATTCAGAAAATATGACTCAATGTCTCCTAATTCTTTATTATGCTACTGTAAGGAAAAAAATGCTATACTAAAACTAATAAAATAATGTTACTGACTCATTCTATCCTACACCCTTTCATGTCATTCCAAAGTGACATTGAAATACCACTAATGGAATGGTGAAACTATTTTGCAATTATAGTAACAGCTACTAGCTGGAACAGTTTGTGAAAGAATTTGGAAGGCATTACTGCAGTTATTAAGCACTGCCACATTCTTTCCAAGCAACGATGATGGTATTAATTTAGTACTATCCACCTCACAATAATAATTTCCAGATAAGCCAGGACATAAGGGCAGGACTGGCTGATGGTGTTGATCTTGAAACATTTACATAGAGACCTAGCTTCATAAACAGTTCTTCAAAAAACAGTGTGACCACATGCTAAACTGATTATCACCAGTAAATATGCATGGGAAGAACACATTCCAGCTGTCACTCATCTTTGGGATAATGTTTTCTCCTTCTGGACTAATTTCTCCTTCTAGAAGTATCTGCTGTGCAATAAACAGACACATCTCCAAGCTGAAAGGTCAGTGAAAACACAAGAAATGAGCAGAGTTCAGTGCTCTCTGCAATGGAGACTGCAAAGACCATCTGCAAAAGACTGAGTTCCAGTCCTGTATTTGCAGATGCTGTGTGGCCATGGCAAGTCACTTTTCTTGTGTATTGCCTTGCACTATTTTACCTGCAAAATGGCTTAATGAGATTGGTATCTTTTGCAAAGAAGTATTTGTTCATAAAAATAAGTCTTGGCAAATGGAATATCATTAACACATTAACACATACAATGGAATACCCTGTAGCCATTTGTGCTCTAGTTAGAAGACTGATTAGCTTGTCTAAGAACAGATTTCTATCAAGGACTGACAATCACTGTGCGTTAAAACCGTGAGTATTTTAGGCATTCTGCTCTTTTGGACAGGAGAAATAAGAATCTTAAAACTAGGCCTTTCAATGAAAGATCTAAGAATTTGTCTGGAGAAAAAAAAAAAAAAGCTCTTTGAGAAAATGGCATTTCTCTTAAAGTCACAAATCCATAAATCAATAATTCTAACATGACATTCTTTAGTGGCAATTTGTAGGTTTATGTGTGCAGTGTTTCCTGGGATGTAATTGTCTGTAATCTGATTATATTGCTCTGGCAAGGGATAATTTTGTGATGAATTACGTATTCAAGATGAGCATGAAGTAGGAATATAGTGTGGGATGTTACTGAGGTTAATGAGTGTTATATGAGCATGCATTAAAGAATTTCAGAATGAGCAAATTGGATATCTTAATACAGTCAAGTTGATGGGCAAACTGCTGTGCTGACCTGATCAGCTGATTACTATAGTCTTTATATCCACAACTGAATTTATTAATTCACTTAGTGGATCAAAACTCCTGAGGCTTACTACTCCAAAAGTAAAAAAAAACAAACTTAAGAAGAAATTAAAATATTTTCCATAAAGGTCCATAAATTTACTTTGTAAAGGAGGCCCAAGTTTTTTTGTGTTTTTAAATGCAGAACTCCATGTGAAATCAGTCAATGGTCTACAATGGCACCAAACTGCAAAGCTAGTAAACGTTTTCACATATACTAAGGGATCATTCACATATTCTTTACTCTTCATTGGCTTGATTTTTCAGTGCATTATATTCACTACAATGAATTGCTGAAAATTAAAAATTCAGATATTTCTATAGCATTTTACCATTCTTGTTGTACTATGTAGGCATAATGATTTTTTTTAGCACAGTAATGTCTACAAATGTGGAATTTTTTCTAAGAAAGATAAATTTTACTTGTCTGTTTTTCCTTTGTTACACAGCTTAAAGACAAACATAATACTCATTGATAATACAAGGAAAGAGAGAAATCTTCTAGTATTTAAATCAGAAAATATTTGAATAGAGTCTGACTTCTCACTGTAGGATTTAAGTACAAGTCCAAACATTAGAGTTTCACCTACTTCCTATCAGAATCCACATTGTGCATTAATTTAATGCCACATGGTAACCTGTTTATGACGGCTGTGTAGCAACTCTCTCCATGAAAAGGGTAAGTGTAGAACAATAGGTCTATTTGAAGTAGAAGATGTTCCTTTGAATGTATTGAAGTAGAAAAATTCAGCCCTTATTCAAAATTCTGTCTAGAGGTTTTTTTAGCGTGCTCTACTGCCAAGACAATCAAACAGATAAAAGCATTGGCAGAACAGGTTTAACAAGCCATTTAGTAAAATGAATTATTTTCTCTGTCCCTGAAGAAATTAGCATTTCTTAATTTATAAAATCTGCCTTCATACTGATTATGTCTTCTGTCATGTGCATGGCATAATGCATTCTGTAAAAATGACTTCACATTCCTTCACATTTCTTTGAGAATGACCAGTGATTACAGACTACTACATACACAGGCAATTAATAACCAGCATTCGTTTTCTGTGTTAATATCTATGATAGTCTTAGCCAAGTAAATCATGAGTGTGCAGTTTTTTGTATATCCAGGAAGTCCAAGGAAACTTGTTTGTCAGATATAGCAGAAACTTTTTTGTCAGCTTTACCTCATATATGATTTTTAAATAAAATAAAATTATATATTGTTTGGGGAGGTGTAGGGTTTTTTAAGTGAGCAGTTTCAGGTGCTTACTGAGGCTGCATTTCTTCAACAGCTAATATTATTTTCTCAGTGAGAGACAGGGATTTTGCTGAGACCAGGGACAAAACTCTATAGTCACCTTCTGAGATCTGAGAATAGGAACATCTTTTTCTGGTGTGACAAGAGTAATACCTAGAAATGGACACAGAGACTTTTCTTTGTAATCAGAAGGAAGATACTGCACAAGAGCCATCAGCACACAATGAGAATCCTGTAATTGCCCTTTTTTTTTGAGTAGCTTGCTAGACAAATTCTCAGTGATTGACCAAGTGGAAATGTGTGATGCCTGTTTAGTTTAAAATCCATTCTGTTCTATTAGTCCAGATAGAACTTGAAATATACCTGGTCCTTAATTAATTTAGCTGTCTTTCTAGAGAGAAAGACTGAAGAAAAAAATTCTGAATAATTAGAAAGGCACACTGAAATAGAAACAAAATAGAAGGAGGGTGTAAATCTAATTAAATATCAGTCTTTTTCAGTGGATTCTCAGGACATACATAATATCAAAATGACAGCTTTTGTTATCTTCCATTTCTTCTTTCCGAAACATACCAAAGTGGGAAATAGGAATGGGACACACATCTGCAACTGTGATTCTCAAGTAGCTGTGTTAACATATTCAGGAGAATATCTCTAATCATGACACACCTATCAAAAGTAAAAATAACAAAACAACCCATGAGAATATGGTTTAACATTGTTTGAGTTGCAGATAGCTTTCTTCTTGTCTTCATGATTTTTCCTTATTAAATAAACAATGTCATGGGAACAGCCTGGTGATCACAAAAAACCCATGCTATATCAAGCTCTAAATGCAGTCAAACAATGTTATTTTTTCTATCTGTAAACAAACAAGGGAGAGGGCAAACATTTCTTTAGAGACATGTCTGAGGGCAATCTATCATTCCTTCACTGCTGTTGGAATCTGCAAACTTAACAGAGCCTCTGATGATTACATGATGGAGAGAATCTGTGTTTATGTGAAGTGAAAAAAAAGCAACCAAACAACAACAACAACAACAAAAAACACCAAAAAACCCAAACCCACAAACAACAAAAACCTGTTTACCTAAGCATTCACTTCAGGATTTGGTGTAAAATCTCTGCAACATACACATCACCAATTCAGTGACAGCTAAGAACATCAGAAGCTCATTAACAAAACTGTATAAGCTGAGTGGATAGTGGGAATGTTGTTTAGAATCCCAAGGGAGATAGTATAGGTATATCACTGAGATATATCAGGGATTCATGAGAGGAACACCTTCCCCGTTTTGAAAAACCTTTGCTTCCATGTCATGTGTTTGTCATGCTGCACTGCTGTTCAGTTACAGAAATGTATGTTTATAGACTTGCCACTACGAACTCTGACCTTTCAAACATACTGTCAGAGCAGAAAGATCTAGTTTTGCTGGAGGAGTCAGCAATACATCAAAAAAGGAAAAGGGTTCTTTTTTTCTGAAACATAGCAAAAATATCCTGGCTCATATTTGGTGACACCTGTGAACCGAACAGTATGCAAGCAACACATCTGCTTACCATTTTATTCACACCAATAAAAACAGTTCTATACCTTCTTTAAATGTGTGAAGCCTACAAAAGTTGGTCTACTGTCTTGGCACATTTGAAGGGTTGGCAAAAAAAGGACTGACTGCTTTGGATGCTGTGAATAGGTTTGCCTCAGACCTCAGTGGTGGATTCATTTTAGTGATTTGGACAATGGGAGTCAATGACAAAGCTCAAGCTAATTTTTAAATTCAGTTAAGAATCAGAACTGCTTACTTCCTTCCTTAGTAGATTTTGGGTTTGGTTTTGTTTTTTACACCTCTTATGAAGAAGAGATTTTAAATAAGGGATTTGATTGTGGCCAAACTTTCCTTATTACAAACATCTGTCTTTCCTATAATTTGTAATAGCAAATTTGCTACAATTAACAGGGGAAAAAGAAAAAGGACAGAAACATATATACACGCCTGCTCAGATCTCAGAAACTAGTTGAAAGAATTAACCTCAGGCACTTGAGAAATATATGCACTGTTTATCTGCAAGGAATATCAGATACTTAAGTTTTTGTGTCCAATTCCACTTGCTAGACACCTGCTGCTGAGATAAAAACAAGAAACAATATAGTTTTTAAATATTGCATATATAAATACAGTTAGTTTACATTTATGTATTTCATACATGGATTATATGTTCCTTTTTCCCCTCTTTGAAGGAAGAAAACCATCTTCTTACCAGGAGTACATGGTAGTATATAGCCAGAAGGGAAGAAAAAAGTTTAAGATGTACTTTATTTACTTCTCACCTTGGCAGAAGTGGAATTAATTCAATTAAAATATAAAATCCAGGAAATCATGTTATTTGCCTTTTTCCAATATAAGTGGTGTTGACACCAAGAACAGCTGCTAAATTACAGATCTAAAGGACAACTCTGTCTTAAAGACCACCTTTTCCAAGGAAGAGTAAACCAGGTTCTGAGTGTCTTTAGCAAAAGATGTTCCTATTAATTTCCACATAAAAGACAGTCAGATATTACATGGGAGATTTCCACGTAAGAATTGGAAAGAAGAAAAAAAAAAAAAAAAGAAAGTAATTTACAAAAGTAAATTGCCTTAAGAATTGACACCAATCAAAAATCAAGATTAAAAAAAAATAAATTAAAAATCATCACCTGCTCACAGTTCCTTTTCTTCAAAACCTTCCTCAGACAGGACATCACACAAAACTAACAAAACCAAGCTTTTCCCAATAAAAACCACTTTTTTTATGCCCACACAACAGTATTCTTTTTACTCCTCTACAACATGCAAGGTGTTCTAGGAAAGCCTTTGTTTATACCCACTTTTTTCTTACCACATTATTTTACTCTCAAGATTTTAATTAATCTCCCACATATCTTAAAAAATAGTTCCATCTGGCAAAACACCCCTTCTTACCCTAGGAAGGGATAAATCTGGTTTTTACTGTTCTTAGATAGATCTCATTTCACAATCTTCCAGTAATGACGATTAATTGGAGCCACCTGCCTCTATTTCCTTAGATGCATGTGTTCACTCTGTCCCAGGCACCAAATAATCTTGTTACACTTGCAAATAAAAAATTTTAAAGGTATTAATTCAGCTTCAGCACATATAGAGAAAGCATTGACACCCAAAGAGCAAAAATCACTTAGAGAACAAAATATTCACTGTCCTTATAAAACACTAGCCATGGAAAGTCAGTGTTTAAAGAATTATGACATTAGGTTATTTTTAGAAATATTTCTGCAAGCTTTTATCAAATACTTTTTCCTTTTTTTTTTTTTTTCTTGGAAGGCACTAAAGGCATATTCATTATATCATTTAATTTCAAGCTGTGAAATCACTTCTTCAAACCACTTTTCTTGTTCTCCTTTAATCGCGATAATTTCTAAGTTGTAAATACCTGTCAAAGGTAAGACTACCAGATTAGTCTTCTATAAGGAGAGAGATTTATTTACTTTCACAGTACTCTGTTGTAGCTTATATACTCTTTGGTCAATTGTTCTTACATATACAGTGTACTCTTAAAAATTATGGTAAAGGACTACTAGAAGATATTAAATATAAGACAAAAATCAATGCAACTAATATTTATATGCACATTTTAACACATAGAATAAAATAACTAATATAGAATGCTAAAGCAAAAGATAATTTGGTAGCCATTTTTAAAGCTGAATATATACACACTTTGAATGACTAAATAAATTTTTATGCTATCTTGAGTGATATTTTTGGTACTTGAAAGAAATCAGGAACAGATATTTTCCAGAAACATTAAACACTGAATTAACGAAGTAATTATATTTCTATAAATAATACTGTTAGCTTAATTTTTATTTTAGAATTTTCTGTTCTGTTGTCATTTGAGGAGGGTCCTGGTCATAAACTACATTGTCATAGACATTAAAATGAGTCTGAATAGAGAAGTGGTATTAAAAATACAGAAATGGGTATTATATTTCCATCAGCAATACCTAATAAACTCCCACAAACTGGGAGTAACTAATGCAGACCACTTTTTTTTTTTAAAAGAGAGAAAACAATAACCCATCCTCAAAATTCTAATACTTCTATCTTAATTCTATAATAACATGAAACTGAAGTTCTTTTTACCATACATCCTCAACATTTATGCTTTTGAAAATTATGGATTTTGATTATAAATGATGCAATTTTGACAAAAATTTAGGTTTTTATTTTAAAGTCTCTTTTGTCAGACAACATGGAATTTATATGAAAATTGTGAAAATAATATTGAAATGTTTTTCATGTGGAAGTCTGTAAAGCTAAAAACATATTTCCTTTTCCTCAGTCTCATTTTATTTAAGGAAAAAAAAATCAATATTATAAAATTTAATTCAATTTTTCATCATTCTTCAAAATAAAAGTCTAATCTCTTTAAATTCTTCACCAAAATAGCTGATTCCTGTTACTGGTCACTTTTATAAACAAAGTACCATATTCCAAGCATTGCATTCAGACCAACTCTTCTTGAGTCATGCTTTGATAGAAGTGTTGGCAGCTGACATCCAGCTGCCTTCAAGGCAGCATAAGTACACCAGCAGCCTGAATGATGGATTTTTTTAGGAAGCAACAGGAACACGGAGGAGTTACACTGTAAATTATACTCACAGTAGTTTTCTCCTTTTTCTAGCCTTATAATGTGGACAAAACCATTATGAATTGTGAATATATTAACAAAGAAGGGAATGGTGAATACCTGTTACATTATATCAAGTAGTTTTAGTAAAGAAATACAAGCAAAAGGAGGTCTGGAACAACTTTAATCTCCTTTAAATTCCAAAGGGCAAGGCAATTTCAAGTAAAATCAGTCCAGAGTTCCTGATACATTGAAATCTTAGGAAAAGCTGAAAGATAAACTTCTTGATGTTTCAGCAAATTGTTTCTCTGAAATTAACAGAAAGCAGCAGGTGCAGAAGTGAATGAACTGAACTAAGGAATTTTTTTTTTAATCAGAATGGATTAAAATTATTTTGAATGTCAGCAAAGATTCAGTTCAGGGATCTCAATAAAGGACATGCATTGGTTTCATAATGGCGTTTCCTTGAAAACAGAGAGAACAAGACCCTTCTTTTCTGTCTGCAATATTTCAATATTTATTTTGTTTACTGAACGTGAAATCCGTTTGCTATTTTCTCCTCGTGACCTGTGTGGAGAATAAAATGTCTAATACTTTTATAAGAGATTATCCAAACAATAAATTACCCTGTTTCACCACTAAATAACAATGCAGACTTTTTTCTCATTGTTCTCTTAGTATGCTCCTTTTATAGATAAAATTACTGAATGAAATAAACATGAGCTCTCAGAATATACACTTAGCAGTAGTTCAGAAGCACTTAATTTTGAAATCCCTTTATGAAAAGTCCTCAAACTGATTCATACCCATCTGCAGTTGCTTTCCTTTCTGAGCACTGTGATTACTTTGACTGTGTTACTCCAGCAAGAAGAGGACCCATGGAAGGTTATTACAATAATTCACTCAGGCCAGTTCCACATCTGGAATGTTTCTAATCTTACTCTGAGTTTGCAAAAATTATCCAAGTGCTACTGAGCTTTAGAGAAAGAAAAAAAACAACCCAAAATAAATTTATTTCCTATCTGTATCTTATTTTACATGTCTGGGAGCCAATCTTTCTGAGTTTATAAACCTAATACCCCTCAAAACAGACAGCACTTTTCTTTCATTTTCTCTTAACATGCAGATGAAGCAAAATCCATCATTGCATGTATATGTAACAAATGTCCACACAGCAATATACATTATATACAAGTATTTTCATTTACATATGTCAACCTGCACTTGATCAGCTAGTACCAGTGAAAATCAACTCTCAAAAGGATTAGAGGGTTTCTTTTGATTAATATAGGAGCAAGACTTCTAAGAAAAGGGATTTATATTGAGTATTTCCAAAGATATGGAGGACATTGTCCAGTCACTCACTTTTTAACTATACCCCAAAGCTGTGGATCTAATTTCTTAGACACTTACAGTCAATTCCATTTGGTGGGTTTTTTGTTCTGTAGATATTTACTAGTTTGCCACTACATCAAAGATGATTAGACTTCTCATAGTTTAAAGACATATGCTAGTACTAACCAAAGAAAACCTACACTTGACCTGCAGAGGGCGACTAGAGACTCATTAGTCATACCACCTCCAGAAATAGTTTGAAGTTGATTTTAAAAAGAAAAAAAAATCATTCTAGTTGCTTTGACAGACAAAATTGGGCTGAAAGCCTACTTTGAAAAGAACTTTTACAGGATTTCTGTCACTGTTGTATTGGCTACTAATTTAATACTTGTCAAAATAATTATCACCTTCACATTCCTATGGATAATTTAAAATAAAGGAATGAGAGAGAAGATAATACAAAAGTATAACTAAAAATATAGATTTCCAAAGTAAGAACATATCTTATGGCTCAAATATTTTTTCTGACTCAGGTTTGATCTAATTTAGTCTTGCCACAATTAAATTAGAAGAAAAGTATGAAGTATTATTAGTTCTATCAGTTCTGAATAAGGCTCAATGGCTAGATCCTGAAGTTCTTTTAGCAATAGTTAGCATGGACAAGATTCTTCCAATATTGTCTTTCATTTCTAATACACATGATTACTCATACCTTTGTTTTAATTTGATTACATACTATCCTGTAAGACTATATAGCTCATCATTTAAACACTAAAAAGGAGCTATGATTTTTTTCATAAAATAAGAAAACTATTTATTTGATATGTGTCACTTTGTGCAAAAAAACTATCTTCTTCAAAAGAAATAACCATTCCAGTACCATGATTCAAAGAAAGACTCTTCCTGTATTTACTCAGGTGGTTGTGTCTTCGAAACTAATTCAGGAAAGCTGCTTTGAACCTTCCCTTTGTCTTGTTTTCCTCTTAACTGGAATGTATGAGGACTAAATTAGGGGCCTGAGTCTGAATACAAGGTAAGTGATATAGAATGTCAACAACAGAACTAGAAGGGAATTAATCTAGCTCAAATTAAAACATCTAGAAGGGGAAGTCTTCCTTAAGGAACTGCATACTGCATAACAGTTTGGAAAGAAAATTTATACAAGCGTAATGGATAGTAAGAACTGTGAGTTTGTGTTTAGCATTTGTGAGATTAAGTGTCAGGGTCATCCACTAGACCCATGACAGATTCTTTCTGTTAACCCCTCTCCTTCCCCAAATAGGAAGAGAAAAGGAATAAGGGAGAGAGATTTATTGATTAGAAAAGAAAGCTATAACAGCTTTAATGAAAATAATAATAAAATAGAATATATAGAAATATATATAATATATACAATACATATTAAACCAGCATCGAACCCAACACGCCTGATGGCAATTATGTCACCATCACCACTGATGTTGTGGAGATGGCACTTGGGAAGTCCCAGACCGGACTCAGTGACAGATAGGAACTGGATTCAGGAACTGGTTTCAAGAACACATGAATTGGGATTGAGGGCAGAACAGAGAGAGTCCTCCTCAGATGCTGGCTGTTGAAGAAGAGAGCTTGACCCCTGTGATCCCTCAGCTTTATACTGAATATGACATACATGGGATGGAATACCTTGTTGGTCAGTTTAGAGTCACCTGTCCTGTTTGCTCCTCCCTGCAGGTGTGGCTTTTTACTTTCTGCAGCCCCAAGGTAGTACACAAGACTTAGCAGTGACCTTGTTCTGCACAACAGTTCTTGGTAGTAACTCTATAAACATCAAGTGTTATCGCCGCTAGAAGCAGACACTGTGAAAACATGCTGTTAATTTCAGAAAGTGCAGTTAGAAGAACTGAGCTGAAAAGTAAAATCACTGAGCAGAATTAGTTCTAACTCAAGCCAGGACAGCATTTTTACTGCCTTCTGGATTATGTGAGTTGCTTTGAGAATTTCAGATTACAGTTTGAACTATAACCTCACCATCACTGTAGTTGGTGTTCTTCACTTAGATCCAGTTTTACATCTAGAAAAGTAGATAATTTTGCAAACTAAAACATGCTTGAATCTAAAGGAAAAAAAAAAAATTCCTTTTTCAAAATCAGATGTTTCTTAAAATTTTTAATTTACTGGAAAAACAGAAACCTTGAAAGTTGCCTTTCCAGAATATTTTTGAAGGAAGAGTTTTTCAACAGTTTTCGTTAACTTGTCACTGAGTCTCCTTTTAGAATTATCTCATTAAGTCTATTCTACCAAATCAAAATGTATTTATTACTCTAGTGTAAATCAGGGTCATAATCTAATTATCTTTTTAAATGCTTTCTTTATCAAAAAATTATTATTTGTGTCTCTGTCTCTCTCCATGTATGCAGAGAAATCTGCAGCGACATACAATGGGATTTTAGGAAAAAATCAGGGTTTATTTGTTTAACACAAAGCAGAAACATGTGATCAAATCTTCAATATGTTTTCAAAATACTTATTTAAGAGTTAGTCTGAGGACTTAAATAAAATCTGAAGCCAATTTAAAATGGATAGAAAAAGCAGTATCTTGGATAAATACTGTAGTATACAGTGAACAACTTTATCCAGATGTTGAAGCAATATCTGAATTTGAGCAAATAAATGAATAACCACAAACCATTCACAAAATACTAATTTCCTCATATTTTAAGCTAGGTGAGTAAAATTTTTAGTACCCAGAGTTATGCACATGCTGAGTGCTTTTAGAAATTGGCTTGATATATGATTGACTGCCATTGGCAGAATTACATAAATAGCAGACAAAGCCAGATGTCTATATTTCATTGAGTTTATATATGGTGGAAGATTTTGGAACACCGTTTCTGCCTGAAATAGTTATTAACTGAATATAGGATCACTAGAAATAACTACTTACCCACATCTCATATTCTTCAAAAACTCTTTAAAGAGAAAGTGAGAATCTTAAAAACTGGTCTTCATTTTTCCCCAGTATGATTTATGCTATTCTAAGAAATTAAACAAACCAACACAAACAATAAAAGTCCTAACACATAGTGATGGGTATATTGCCTGTAGATCTGCAGTTAGGACTGCATTGAATTATAAGTTTAGGCCACAAAGATGGCTAGGACTCTTCTCTGTTTCCACAGTTCTTAAATGAGGCTGCTACTGTTGATTATTCTCTAGGAATGCAAAAATTAAGCATATATTAATATATTTATTTACTTATTTATTTAAATAGGAAAGAAAATAATGAGAATGCTTACTAAATCTCTATTGTAGTCAAATGTACTGTTCACATGAGTATGCAAAAGATGTCAATTTAAAATACAGACTGAAGCTTGAGATGAATGTAATTAGAAATATTTCATTTTCAGAAGAGTGTTCTGGGATCCACATTTTTTAATTCATTTAAATTCACTATGAATTAATGGAAAGTTTAATCACAAATAATTATCTGATCTGTGAATCACTTCCTAATATGTTAATCATGGGGAGTAATAATACAATCTTCTATGGAAATCAACAAGCAGTCAGTTATAATGTTAAAACCTGTCTTAAAAGCTATTTGAAACAGCAAAGTGTTGAGAATGAGGCAGTGCTCATATATGTAGAAAGGAAGTAGAAATAATGTAACTCTTGCACACTTTAGTTTTACAGAAGTCAAGTCAAATGTGACAACATTCAAGTCTTCATCCACTGTCTGACATTTCTGATTAAAAGACAAGATTTAATGAAAAATGCTCACACTGGTATAAGTCTCTTGCTTAAAGACTACCAAACAGCCATGGCACATTTACACTTTCTGTTGATATTTTCCAGTGCATGTGGTGCAAGGAAACATTGTCAGTGTCATGACTCAGGAATTTATAATTCTCCGAGTGGTTGAAGTGTGGATTCCAACTGCCTTATTGTTTCCTCTTTCATTTAAAAATAATCTTGATACCAGAAATATATACATGTCAGAGTGAGCCTGAGAGAGATAGAATGCATAGGTGTGTATGTGTATGTGAAAGATGGTAAGAGAAAAAATGGAATGTAGATGAAAAAGGAAAAGAAAGGTGTGGTATGTAAGAGAGTGGAACACAGTGGGTTTATTTATATCATATAATACATAAGTATATATGAATAGAAACATATCCTAATAGAATTTGAGTATCTTCTAGCTGAATTGTGATAAAGACTTGTTTTACTAAATCATTATTATTTTTTAATTTGGCAAAAATAAAGGATCTATGTCTGAATCAGATTTTTTATTAGAGTAAACTTTCTTTTGTGGTAATACACTGATTTACAGTAAATGAGAATAACATCAACTACACTATCATTCTCACATCTCCTTTCAAATGACTATATTAATTTTCAAGTCTTTTACTCTCACACTTTCCACAGATGTGGTTCATATTTGGCTTATGAAGAGATCAAAAATTAGCATTTCAGAATTCAAGAACTGGCTGTCATAGAATGTCTGAGTTTGATACAATACCGATGAAACTCTTCCAGCAATCAAATCAGAATTTCAATTGTGAACTGGCCAGCTTTAATGGAGCAAATATTGTCAAAAAAACCCTAAACCAAAGCAAAAAAACCCACAATATAAAGTGATTTTCATTCCAGAAGCTGGAAAAAAAGGGAGGTTATCTTTGATTTAAATCAAGAAAATTAATTTATCAATTTTATTCTCTAATCCTGAAGTGATTAGGGTTACAAACTCTAGTAAGAAGACTTTTCCCCAAACTTAAACATTAAAAAGATTCTCAAATGTCTTACTAAGTAATACCTAACTGATTGACTAACATCTATCTGAACCTTCATATCACATATTAAGCAGATTACTTTTTAGTCTGCTCTTTGTAGACATGAAGAGGAACTCATCACACATCCTATTTATGTACTTGAAGATTTAACTACACTTTACTAGATTTTTTTTTCTAGAAGAATTCAACCTCTTCTAGCAGTCCTTCAAGAAGCCTAACTTGTAAGCTATTCATAAATCTTCTTTTTCTCCTCTGCACTTTTTCCAGTTTACCTGCTTGTTGTAAAACTACATCCCATGTGTAGAATACATCCTTCTGATTTGCAGTCTCATTCTGTACTTAATATAATCTCCTTCCTCTCATTAGAAATCCTTTTTACGGAAGCCCATCTTCCTGGCTGAAGTTTGCATTTTTATTCTATCGTTTTTATTCCACTCCCTTTTTACATTAATTTGTACAGAATTATTAACTTGATACTTTTGGACAGCGTCACCATTATCCCTACTTACAAATGTTTCTTTCCATTTGCTCAGATGCATCTTTCACATAATAAAGCCTAAGTTCTCTTACTGTTCATAAAAAAAATATATGCTTTCAACATTGTCCTCAATAATTTATCGATAAAGTGTGCCTGTTTATAATGTTCATTCAGGAAGCATTTTTCTTTTACCAGAAGGCCATGTCCTTCAGGTGTTAGACATCTGAAATAAGGTGCATCAGTTTTATTCTCTCTTACCAGGTTACTACTTTTTTCTATTCCCCTTTTTATCTTTATTTGAAGGCTTCTAGCAGGTCTGCTTCTCACGTCCTTCTGAGGTTCAGAGAAAACATAAATATTTTTGTCATATAGTAAAAAGATTTCTCTTCTCCTTACCTGTCTTTCTGTATCTCCAATTTAGGCCAACATGTCTCTGAGAGGCCAATTAAGCTTTGTTTGTGTACTAAGACTTCTAGGCAGTATATGCTTTTGATACACTTTGCGCTAGTGTATAGCCATCTAATATATGCAGCAAGTTCCCCCATTATCCCTTTTCCTATGAGCTAATAATGTCAAAAATATTATTAATTTAAAATATGAAAGAATTAGTAGTTGCTTACCCAACAACCACAGGTCTGATGCAGCTAAAATTGCTCACATATGGCTCTATCTTTTGGTCTTGACATCATTGTATTGTGACTTTTCATCATAAATCAGTTTATTTAGTTTACATTACAGTATTCCCCTACACACTAATCTCCTTGAAACATGTCAAAGCCAAAAATGTTACTTTGTTGGGACAGCAAAATATATATGTGGCCAAGCATGCGTGCATTCCTATATAACTTACAGTGATATTACTTAGTAGCTTACAGATTTTGCGCTAGGGGTATTTATTAATTAACTTTCACTCATTCTGTGATTCCTGTAAGAAACATTTACCTATTAAAACAGCACTATAGTCTCTAGTCAGCCATAGAGATATGTATGACATTAATAAATTTGGTTTGATATATTTGAATATATCAAGTATCATAACTATGTGTCATATCTCAATATCACGTCTTTTCAACATTTTGGTTTTGAAAGTATCACATTTGTCTGAACTTCTGTTAATTTTTACCTTAAAACTTATAATGTATATCTTGTCTTTATCATCCTTTATCTCCACATTCTGTTCTATCCATTTGTGTAGATTCTGTACAATACTGTTTCTGCAGTAAATTAACTCTGTGAAAAAAATGGTTTTGTTTTTTTTTATTAGGACCAGGTGAATGCTGGAAAGCGTTTTCTACAGATACTTGCTCAATTTTACATAGAATTTTTATTTGACTGTACTTGTGCTTGTCCCCCACAAGTTTTCCCGGAAAAAAGCTTGCCAGCCATAAAATAATTGACATAAAACCCAAATATTAACTGAAGATGGGATTCAAAGCTTTTATAAAGCAGTAAGAGTACAGGAATATAGTGAGATATTGCAGACAACCAAGAACAATTCGCATTCCCTCTGCCAAGACCCTGAGGGCACTGATGGGTTTGACTGCCACTGACAACCTCCTCAAGGTCTCCCGCATTTGACCTCCCTCCTTCCTTATGACCCAGGACCCCTTGTCAGCCCCCCAGGTATGTCGCAGCAACAGCACAACAGGGCCAGGCTTCAGCTCCCCACAGTACTACCCTGCCTGGCCATGGGCCTTGCTGAACCACGCCCTCAGCCTCTTCTGGCCACGTCCAGGGAGGTGCCTGATGTCCAGTGCTGAGGTTGCCATCAGCTGTCCTGCTCCTGGGTGAGGCAGTGGGATAGGCCCAGGCTGCCAGGCCCTGTCCCGCTGCCTCATGGGGGATCCCTGTGGAGGTCCACATAGGCCCTGGCACCCTCCCCTCAGGTGCTAAGGCATATAGGCCGGGGCTATGCAGTTTATCAATTCTGTGGCTTCCTATCACAGAGGCACAGCTGCAAGGTGACAAGGATGCTTTGAACTTCAGGAAACCCTCCCTTGTTTGTATTACTCTAGTCACTATGCTGACACTTTTCTCTGTGCGTAGACACTGTTTGTTAGTGTAATGAACAGAGATGTCTCTTTTTCTAGGCTGGAGAGACAATGTGTCTATGGGAAGGAAATTGTCAGTCCTTGGGCTCCAAGCATGTTGAGTTTGGATTTTCTAAACCACAATGCAGAGACCATGCTAAGGACCCGCCATCTGTATGAGAGGTTGATGCAGACAGATTTCTGAACAGGCAGAAAAGCACTTCAAGACCATTTCCATTCTTCATTACAGTCCTGAAGAGCAGTCCAGTCTGTGGAATTTTAGTGTGTCTGTTCCTGTAATTCCAAACACAAGCTGTGAACAGCATCTCTAATGTTAACTCCTACAAAGCTCATAAAGAAGACCATGAAGAATTTTTGAGCAGCACAGCTAACTTCTGCAGCAGGTCCCTAGCTTCACTGGCTTTAGCACAGTATCAGTGGTCCTATATTTGCATTAACAGACTGATCTAAAGGGTTTTTGTTTCATTAGGTTTTTGAAAGCTTCCTTTCATGTTAGATATGAGACTGAATTACATTTTCCATCTATCTTTCAAAAAACATAATGAAGACTATGCAAACAAAAACTGGAGGGGATGAAAACTCCTGTCTGAGTTTTCTTTCATTTCTCTTGATAACTTTGTATTAGTGAGGCTTTTCTGTCTTGTCTCTGGCACACTTATTAAGGAGGAAAATTAGAGGCTGAAGAGAAAGCAAATGCTGAAGAGAAACCACACTGACTGCTTTCTTCTAACACAGAGCAGTTTGAAGGCACAATTCATAAACTCATGCAGACACCTCTAACATGCTCCTTTGCCTTTCCAAGAACTCAAGAGGGGATGTAGCTGGAAAGCTGTGCTGGTCACAGTACAAAGAGCAATTTGCATGGTCAAAGGCAGTTTTAGACAGAAGGCAACAGATATTCAAACCCACTTATCAAATAAATAACCTGTTTCTAGTTGTCAGAAGAAAAATACCATTGTACAAAAAGGCTAAATCTGGGCTGGCAAATGATCACATCAGCCTGTATTAGAGGAATGGGTATATTTTTTCAGGAGGAACAATCAACCTAAATTGCAGTTTAAACATAAGCAATTAAGCAGTGACATAAGTTGTTTGGGATTTTTTCCTGTCATAATTTAATAGTAACTAGGGTTTTCCTGCTCTCTCAAGTCCTATTAAACAAAACATATGCTGTTAGCTGTTCTGTTCCACTTAACAATCACAATGGCCCAAAGTAAAATCTATACATTCCCTATTCTTTCCTTGTACATGGTAGCCAACCGCTAACAAAACACATCCAGTCTGTGGTTTGCAGTCTCACACAGGCATCCTGTTTCACTTATGCATTCCTGCAATTTTATGTTTCATCATCTTTCTATTGCAAGTATATAGTATATAGGATTTAACCCTTTACCTAATATTTCACTGTCCCCTGGAACTCTCATTCTCTTTCTTTACAAGAAGCCTTCACTGTGATAGAATAAATATGTTTCCTTAATAAAGCAGTTACAATATTGGCACAGGTTACATTAGTAATTTCTGTATACTCTGTGGAGGAAGTGTTCTATTCTTGAGAATTTTAGATTACATTACTTGTTTCCCAGAAGTAGATTAGGCTCATACTTGTCTTGTGGTTGTTTCCAAGCTTTTCTGCATTCTGATTGTCAGGTCTCAGAGTGCATCCTTCTAGGAGTCCAGCTGGAGAAGTTAAGGACTTCAGCTGGCTAAGTCCAAGGTCAGTTTCTTTGGTGATAAAAGCTCCTGAGAAAAAAGGTAGAAGCAAGGGCCTGCCTCTCCTTTCCCTTGGGTTCTGCTTCTGAACTGAGAATTTAGCACTGCCCCAACCTGTGCTACATTGCAGCTGTGTAACAGCCACAGGATCTTGTACATTCACGAACCTGATCCAGACTAACTGGTTTGGCTTCCTGGTTTGGCCTTGGATATGCTTCACTGTTGCAGACTTGCTGATCAGTCTCTGGGCTTGATCCTGACCCAGACTTGCTGTTATATGTCCTGCCTCCTTATCAGCGAGGTTACTGGTCCCACCTGCACTATTATTATGCTCAGATGATAGCTCACCTTCCCTTGCAGAGCAAAACTATACTTCCTACCTTCTAAAAGAGAACCTGTGACTTCTGCACATATTTAAATGTATTTTTGAAGGTGACACATAATCAGTTTATCAACCAAAAGGTCCACTACCTTCAATTCTTATCTGTAAAACAGCAACTTAATTAAGAGGGAATTAACCCTTTAGAACTTAGTGAAAACAAACCATCCATTGTAGGTACCTTCACGAAGGAAGACATTATTATTATAAGAATCTCAGTCTGGTGATGTTCACATAAGTAATTAATGTCAGCTTAATAGTTTAAAAAGGAACAGGTGTAAGTCAATAAAAAGAATTTTTCTTTTATATCAGACATATAAGCATCATGGCTAAAGACAAAATAGAATTTTTAAGTCTAAGGAGCTTTTTACTATGTTTTTAGTGTCCAGTTTCTCTATAGCTAAAGGTCTTTGGTTTACAATAGGAAGGAGTCATATCATATGCCTTTCTGAAGTACAAGAACATTAGATCTACCTTATTTTCCTTGCCTAGAGAATAAGTTACCAAGGTATCTGAGAAAGCACCTTATCAAATATTAGTCCTCCAGAGCACAGTTTTACTTGTTTGTGAGTTATTAAAAAGACAGCAATGTTCTTGCACTTCACCCAGTCATGTTTAAGAAATCTTAGCCACTTCAACAGTTTCTGGGAGACACTATGAAAAAGCAAAGATTCAGAGGTGGAATGAAGAGATCTTATGTAGAGGCTTGAAAATCAGAAGACTTAAAAACTTTACAAAGTCGACACTATTACTCTCTTGAAGGGTTATACTTTTAAATAACTTCTCTAGGACAGATGTGCTTCATATTTAGTTATCATGAAAAGTAATTTCAGTGTTGGTTTTGGATTTATTACTACTTGGGAGTGACTTTTGTGTTCGGAAAGCATTTATGTCTTATACCTTAAAAATCAGTGTTGTCTGAAAAGTAAAAACAGTTTCTTAAAGTAAAAACTGTTTCTTAATGTTTTTCTGTGTGTACTTCAAAAATCTTGCAATGCTGATTAAGTTTTTGGAAAAGCACAGGTTGGAATTGTCCTACCACATGGGAGAAAACGTTTCTTTTACCACTGCTCATTCTGGCCTAAGCTGTCCACAACCAAAGTGTTAAACCTATCTGCTGCATCATTAACGTCTCTACATGCCAGTTATGAGTTTAGATTGCCCTCCATCATTATGCTTAGCACTTATAAGAATCTACCTTGCACCAATTGCATTAACCTTATTGACCTGTGGAGTTTCTGGAAAAAGGAGTTCGTCATTCTTGCTCTAGAGTAGCTATGTTTGAGTTAATATTGAATAATCAATTATGTACCTAGGAAGAAGATAACTAAACAGAGGTGGACTATCATCTAGGTATCTGAATGGTGTTCTGAGACATGAGAGATCCACTTACGGCTTCTGGCTAAGCAGCAGATTTTGTATCTGATCTTAGAATTATAGAATCATAGAATCATAGAGCAGTTTGTGTTGGAAGGGACATTGAAAATCATGTAGTTCCAGCCCCCTGCCATGGGTAGGGACACCTCCCACTAGACCAGGTTGTGCAACACTCCATCCAGCCTGGTCTTGAACACATCCAGTGATGGAGCATCCTCAATTTCCCTGGAAAGCCTGTTCCAGTATCTCTCCACCCTTATAAAGAAGAACTTCTTCTAATCCCTAATCTAAATCTACTCTCTTCCAGTTTGAAGCCATTACCCCTTGTCCTATCACTACAAGACGTTGTAAAATGTCCCTCCCAAGCTTTCTTGTAGGCCCTCTTCAGATACGGGAAGGCCACAATAAGGTCTTCCCAGACCCTTTTCTTCTTCAGACTGGACAACCCCAACTCTCAGCCTGTCCTCATAGGAGAGGTGCTCCATCTCTCTGACCATATTTGTGGCCTTCATCTTGACCCACTCCAACAGGCCATGATGTTCTTGTGTTGGGCGCGCCAGAGTTGGACACAGTACTGCAGGTGGGGTCTCATGAGAGCAGAATAGAGGGGAAGAATCACCTCTCTCCACCTGCTGGCCATGCTTCTTTTGATGCAGCTAAGGATCCATTTGGCTTTCTGGGCTGCACTCACACATTGTTGGCTCATGTTGAACTTTTCAACAGCCAGCAGCCCGAAGTCTTTCTCCTTGGGACTACTATCAATCCATATTCTGCCCATCCTGTATTTGTGCTTGAGATTGTCCTGACCCAGGTTCAGGACCTAATATTTGGCCTTGTTGAACTTCACAAGGTTGGCATGGGCCAATCTTGCACAAAAGGAGATTCTCATATACAGGGGCAGGGGGTTTAGATACATTAAAGCACTCATTATAGTTGTAAGGGGATTATAAGCAAGAGAGGTATTAGCCCCTTGAACCTTGTAAATTAATTCATATGTAAAAACAGCCTCAACCAAACTGAGCAACAAAGCTGATTATTACAATCACAACAGATATGTGGATATGTGTTTTTTGGGGTTTTTTTTGCTTGTCTTTATTTTTTACAACAGCTACCTTACCCAAAAATATTTATGCGAAGGGACTGAGAGCAGAGAGAAATAGCATCTATACAGACATGCAAAATAATAATTTAGTCATAGTGGAAACCTCCTATGGATAAATTAAATCATTGACCAGCAGTTCTTGCCTGACCTGTATCCATCAAAATATCAAATCACGTATAAGTAGACAGCAGGGACACATTCTAAAAAGAGTAAGGAATGCGTAAACCTCTGATGCTGATCCATGATGCTTCAGGTAGTTTTGACATGGTATGCCTTATAATACTGTATGCATCACCAAAAACTGATTAAAACCAACTCTGATTCATTGCTTATTTATTTTTAAAGCAGGTATCATATTATCTACTAAATAACCTGTTCTCATATTCTATTGAAAATAGTTTGGAATAAATGAGTGGTTTATGACAGATTTTCTGCTGTGAAATCTTATCGTTGAATAGTTCTGTAGAATTTAAACATGAATAGTACTAAATATAGATTTTTTAACAAACCTAAATAATTAAGGTAAAGGTGACAGCTGCATTCCAAAAATGTAAAGAATGGTTCAAAAATTAATTTCAAATGGGTTTTTTTAGTCGTATTTTTGATTTGTTGGTTGGTTGATTGGTTTTTTGTTGTTTTTTTTTTTTTCCCTGTAAATGTATTCTATAAATGATTCCTGTAATACACTATTAACATTTGTAGTGTTATGTAGTTTAACCTATATTACATTCTGCAGGGCTTTTCCTTACATGAGTATTATTAACGGAAAATATCAGTATCTCAAGGTTATAAAGGTTAGCTTTCTACCTCCACAAAAAAGAATATTGAAAACACACTACATAGCCCAAATTTAACTATTTCCTTTTTGTCTTTATTGGTAACTCAAATTACAGTTGACAGAGATTATATAAAGTCAATTTTTTTCCCACCCATTCCTTATCTGTGGGATATTAATAGTAGAATCTGTTTCCACCTGTTCTATAAATAGCAGACATTCACAAAGTCCTTTCATCTAGAGTTTTAGCATATAGAATCTTATATTTATGCATTTTCAGAGTGGTTGCTAAAGTTCCAGTGCCTTACTTTCATACCATGGAAATCAATAGAACATTTTCCATTTATTTCAGTGGAGCCGGACTCAAAGTCCTTATCTTGTTAAGTATCATCCCTGACACAGATAAAATTTACGTAAAAAAGAAGAGATTTTTCATGTTTATGAGGTTATTCATGTGGTTGAGTCTGGAATAAGGGAGTTAAAATACAGAACTATGGGAATTTTTGAGATGTAGAAAGGAGAACACCATTACAATTTTAATTCTGCCTACTTGTAGAGCATGTCCCCCTTCTCGAATTTAGAAATCTGACTTCATTGGATTAACTGCCCTTTAAGATGAAGAAATAAAATTATTAGCTCAACTTTGTCTTTTATAGCTATTTAAAATCAAAATGTCATTAAAATAAATATTAAACTTTGATTAGTAGAAGTACCATACACTATGCAAATTATGTCACTAAGTTTACTTCCCAGTGCCTTTACCAGATTTTAAAACTGTCTTCTTTTAGTATCAGTTATTTAGGGACTGAAATTAACTTACACTTCAGTTACTTAAAAGCCATTTTGATAATAAAGTATAATGTAATTTGGGAAGGTTGTATTTATACTTCTGACTGGACCTGTGTAAGTTTCTTTTTCATTCCTTCAGGACTAACTGGACATGTGTCTTGTATTCATGGATAAAGTATTGAAAGTTTCTTGAATTTTAGTTTTATTTAGCTTGGCATGAAAATCTCAATATATATAGCCTTGGTTAGTCTTCTGCTTATAAATTCTTAGTCATCTAGTCAGGGTTCAGAAACAACACCATTAGGCCTGTTATATGCTGTGAATAGTAAATACCAAACAGTGAACACAAAAAGACAGGAGTTTACAAATAAGCTCCAGTGAAAAATATGCTTTCATATCTCACAGTGAGTAGTTCTGAATGTCAAAGATAATAGAAAAAAACCTCCTTGAATCAGCTTATGAATGATTCACTAATAATAAAATAATGCAAATCAATAATGGATAATACGGATAATAAATGCTTCAACCATTCCTAGTTGCCTTTTGCAGACCTACAATTCAAAGCTGCTTTCTGTCACTCCTGTGCTCTCTCACTGTAGTCCTCTATTTCCTCGACTCTGAAGTAAGATTGAGTGATTCTCTTGCTTTCAGATGGTCCCAGTGAAACAGTGGTACATAGAACAATTTAGTATATCCCACAGGGTTTGTACTCTTACATATTCTTTTTTTTCCAAGATCTATGATCTAGCAAGCTTTACACTTCATTACAAAGGAGTGAGTGGAACAAAGAGAACATTGTCGTGGGAAAAAGGACCCAAACCCTTCTCTGGTAGCTACAAAGAATAGATGAACCTAAGAATATAAGGAAGGAGGAACAGGGGCAATAGTAGTTCTTGCTTATAGTTGTGCATTTGAGTCAGAAACAGAGAAGAGGACAGATGCCCACAGGAAGAACTTAATCAGAAATGAGAAGACTAGGAAAAAACCTGTCTGATATGAGTTAGGACTACAACATCAACAAAGAGTGCTAGCAAATGTGGCAAACTATTTTTTTTATAAGGTATTGTTTGAGCTCACTGTTAGCAAAACAGTAAAAATATTTTTTTTTCTAATTTAGCATAAAATCTGAGTGAATATGTACAAAGAACTGACTTCTCCAAAGACCACACAGATTACTGTTCAGTTTATTTCTTAAGAGTATTCTATCTATTTTCTATCCTTCAGCTGCTCTTCTCTTGAGATTTCCTAGTTTCTGTTTCTTGTCTATAACAGGTCTTCAGTTTATAAATCAGATTACTAAATGTGGAGGAGTTACAGGTAAATCTCATGCTTTGTAGTAGCTGCACTGCCTTTTTAAGTTTGAAATAAACTATTGCTCATACTCTGAAAGGACTTTGCTTGAATTAAGCACTTTATAATCTGCAGGAAAAACATGACTATAATAATCCAACAAATAAATAGACCTTATACCATTGATGAACTATTACAGGCATCTACCACTTTCTTCACACTTGACTGTCTAAACAAACCAATACAATGGGAGAGATCTGGTTAAGGCTATGATGAAAACCTAGTGATTTATCTTTAAAGCAAGTCAAAATGTAACAATTCAAATTCACTATGTATAGTGTGGTTTACACAAATTGCACCCCAAAGGCTTTATGGAGGTAGAGGATACTCTTCCAGAGTAAGATGATAATCATAATAATAATGGAAAGAGAGATATTATGTCCACAGTCTCATCCCTCTTTCAGTGATGGAAATTGAAACTAACACTACTGAAATCAATACACTTTAAACTGATACAGAATTACTCAGATATTAGAATCAGGCCCTGGTTAGGTAGCAGAGAAACTATGTGTTTCCAGTTGAGAATTACAATGGAATGGTAAGTCAATGAGGCAGAGAGACACAGAAGGGTCTTCAGAGGTTTTTCAGATAGCATGAAACTTAAGTCCAGAAAACAAACATAAAGAAGCAGCAAAGCAATATGGACCAAATCTGTCAGGTTTTTTTTAAATTCAAGAGGAACAAATGGAATCTCTACATAAAGCAATCATTGGAAAGACATATGTGATGTTCTCACCATCAAGCTGTGAACTCAATGTGAATTTTTAATCAACTTTAGAGTTTCACTCTCTGTATCACAAACCAGGGACCTGTTGCTGGGGTACAAAGAGTGCTCAAGGCAGCAAAAAAAATGAAAGTGAGAAAGATTAAAGAAGGATTTTACCTAAGATATTGGATTACTTATAGACAGGAAAAAATTAGGGAGGCATAAGGTATAATATTTCTTCAGTACATATGACCAATGGTGAACTTTTCATTTCTGTGGGTTTTCTTTAGCAAAAAAAAAAAAAAAAAAAAAAGCAAATGGTAATATTTTTAATGATCTCTGAAATAGCAGAGTGATTTTAAAAGGCTGGAAGTTGAAGAAGCACTACCTTCTCTTACAGGCTGGCAGAGGCAGACTTCTTACTAACACCCACATATTCCATTATGCAGCCCTTTATTCTGATGGGACCTCCAGAATGTATCCATCAAGCCTGATGCCTGATTCTGCTTCACCACATTTTATTTAGACATTCATTCGGGCATTGGAACATGCTGCCCAGGGAGGTGGTTGAGTAACTAAAAGTAAAATATGTCTGATAAATCTAATAGGCAACCCCTCAAACAGAAGAAATAAATTTCCAAACCTGTGTACCTGTGTATATTTGAGGGGAATTCTTTTATTTATTTATTTTTAATGTTAATTTCTCCTCTGTTTGTGTAGTAGCTGGCTTTTAAATTCAGGTCAGCTGATTATTCCTATAACCATAAGCTGAGGAAAAAAAACATTATCAAATGAACATTATCAGTCAAGATTTTAATAATTTATTTCCAGAAGTTCATGTTGCCTTTGCCAACATTTTTCACTTGTGAGCTTAAAAATACTCTCTTTTCCTTGTTTTAGGTGGAAAGGATACTTTAAGAGAATCTTAAAACTTAACAACTACCCACCATGCTTTTTGCACAGTATCTGCCATTCTAGCAGTGTAATGAGACTGTCTCTGACAAGCTTATAAAAAGTCTCAGCAGCATTCCCTTAAGAAGGAATGCGGTTGGGATATCAATACTTTTGCCTGTTGGCCTTGCGGAACAGAAACCAATGCATGTACAAAATCATCTCAACAGATGTGATTGTGAAGACTAGGAGACCACTGCACAGACAGAGGAATGCCTAATTGGGCCAGCTACCTGTATAGCTAAAAGGTGTGCCATTAAGTACTGTACTTCACTTTGCTCACACAGGGCAACCCTGATACAACCTGATACCTCAAGCTGTACAGTAGTCATATGTGTTGTGTTTTAGCCAATTTATGTTGCTCCTGTGAAGTTAGGGGTACTTTAGCTATTAGATCTTTTATTCCTTGTCCACAATGAGGCATTAATTAATGAAGATGACAGATATGTCCTGCTCAGAAAATTCTCCTGACAGCCCCCAGGCACCCTGCAGAGAAAGCATTAATGTATGACAAACTTTTGTTGACATTTGACACCATGATGTTGTTGCCTGGCCTGTTTTCTTATGTAGACATGGCATTGTCAGCTTTCCTGATGGAGTTGAAGAAGCTATTTAATTCCATAGTATAAGGGAGACAGAAATCCATTAGCGTTCATGGCCTATCAGGGAAGATTGTGTCAGTAGCTAGTATAAACCACAAATGTGCCAGATTGCTCAGCAGAACCTGAAGTGGCAGAAGCTTGCAGGTAATAGGGTCACATTAAATTTATCCTCTTCAGTCCTCAGAGAAATCTGCTTCCCTTCCAGAAAACACAAAATGCATACACTTGACAGCAATCATTGAAAGCATCAGAAAAAGTTATGGTGAAATAGAGCAACGTGCAATGCTTGGGCTAGACTCGCAAAGCAAATTTAGGCACTGAACTATCCTTTTAAAAGCCAAAATGCCCAATACTTCAAAACCTTGAAAGTGGCTACTTCCCTCAGCACCTGCAATTCTGCTGAACTGTGTAACACCTAAGAGCTGCATTTCATCAATTCCTAGCAAAATTCGCAAAGCAAGTATTTCCCTGCTAGAGCCAAACTAGTAGACATACAGAACACCTGATGATGGGTGAAAATAGTTTGCTTTGCCCAGCTTGTCTTGCTCATATGAGATCAAAATTCTAGCTTCTCATCATAAGAGATGAAGGAAGGATTTCAACCAGGCTCTTCCATTTTTTAAAGAAAAGTTCTTGAATAATTGAGCAGCTAGAATCCTGGGATAGGTGTCTTTCTCTGTTTCTTCCCCAGTGAAACAATCCTGCTTTGTGCAAGTTTTTTAAGAACGTAGACCAATTTATTGTGTTCCAGATGACTGCACTGGTCACTGAAGTGCCTGTTAAAAGACTGCCAGGACCTTTGATATTTTGAGAAAGAAATGACATCACATGGGTTGATAACTCTGTGATAATGTTCTTTACTGTGAATCGTAAATGTGAGAGGCATTTCTCTATCCCCTGCTATGTGATTCCTTCAAGGAATGATCTGCCAGTGCTTCCTACAATTTCCTCAGGATTTCTCATGGAACATGCTTCTATGTGCTTGACATATTGTTAGTCAATACCTAACCATCCTTGTGCTTATGAAGAAAGCACAGACCATGTAATTCCAGTGACTATGTGTTATTTATGTCTTTCCACGGTGTACAGCACCAGTGTAGCAAGTCTGGATTGCAGCCATTCTGAGCTGCACTTGAGTTTGAAATCCATACAAGACTTGATAAATACAAAGTGCCAAACCTGGGGTTAGGAATTCCACTATCCATTAGGAAGTCTAGAAGTTGTTCCTGCAATTCTTCTTATACATTGAAGTCTTAATAGCCCATAATGAAATTCTTGGCATTGCAAGACATACTCCACTGGTTCTTTCATAAATTATACCTCTTTTTCCAAGAGAGGAATATTTAGACTCCAGAAAATATAATTAGAATTAGACTTCTCATACTGTTGAGCATTCACTAAGATTACTCTGTGAAAAGATGAATCTGAACCTTTAGAGTAGGATATAATATTTGATTATTTGATTACTGCAGCTCTTACATCTCTAACAGCTCACTAATGGAAATGTGAATATATTAATTGATTTAGCACACTTTTATGTATGTAAAGTGACATTGGGATGATAATGAAATTTCGTCTAAAATTTTGTCTAAAATCTGACTGAGGACTTAGAAATTATTGGTGGCAGCAGTCTACAGGTGTTAAATCAGGATGCCTTTAAGGTATATTAAACTCACTGCACCTTACATTTCCCCAAAGCTCATATTTTTTTCTGATGTTAATACATTATCTTCAGTGTTTTAGCTAACAGCCAAATCATAGCCCTGCCAAGCCTAACGCTAATCATAGCTTAGTTTACCTAGCCGTTCATAGGCATATACACACATTTTCCTCCAGTTTTTCTCCCTCTTGCAGACACACAAACAAAGAAATACACACACACGTAAGCTTTACACATGAAATTTTACTACCAGTGGATAGAAGTATAATTATATGTTAATGGCAAGCACTCAATGCAAGTCACTGTCATGCATCTTACTAAAAATTCTGACATGCTGTACAACCCTCTTGATAGATCAGTTCTGAGTTCTCCTTTCTGAGACACTGTCAGGTCCAGCCTGTCCCCAGCAAACATTCCACAGAGTTCATTTATTCTGCCAGAGAGGCCAAGATGTGTTGGTCCAAAACTGTTTAACAGCAGGTGTTTCAACTTACACTGTGAATAGATAGACAAATGCACAAAGGGCTCCTTTTCAAAGTTTTCTTTTACTCACATTTCTATTTTAGCTGCTCCTTTTCATATTATTTTGACAAATTCTCTACCGTCTCCTAAATTTAAGTGCTAGTTTTATTGAGGTTAATCTCTTCAGTCTTCTCTGAGAGTTCATAAATGTACTTTTCAGTCACAACAAAGTTTCCTTTTTCCAACAAAAACAAAACTAGACTCTTCCCCCTCTTTCTAGTTAAAATTTTTAATTATCTCCTTGCTCCTAATTCTGAAAGTAGGATTAGTAGTACTTTTTTGTTGTGGGCTGACAAATGCATAGTACATTGGAAAATGAAAAGGATCCAAATTCTGGTAAATATGATAGCCATCTTATCACGGACAGTCACAGGGAAGCGGCACGCAATCTATGTTTTTTGGTAGCTACCCGACCTGTATTACTGCACTGATGACTAATCTGACGCCATGCAGTGAATGTATTAGAAAATAATAACACTAATATGATCTTTTGGTAACAACCATGTCCACAATCCTCACAATTTGGAGTTCTAAAATCCAGTGTAGTCAGATTAGCATAGTGCGGAGCAGTATAAATTCCCGAGATGAAAACAAAAGTATTCTTAGTAATAAAATCCACTATGTAATGCCCGTAG
>WUAM01000359.1:394342-409771 GCA_024336885.1 Actenoides hombroni | reverse complement strand
CCTGGACTCGGCCCGACATCGCCTGTGAACGGGAAGTAGAGAATAGCATCTTTATCTGTCATAACTGACAGCTCTTTTCTTTTCATCTTATTCTCTATCTGTTTGCCATGCTGACGGAGGTTGTTGGGGGGAGTGATAGAAGGGTTTGGTGGGCACCTGGTGCCTAGCCAGAGTAAACCCACCACAATAGCTCAAACTAAATCCTAGAAAAGTTGGACAAACTGTCTTTTAAAAGCTTATTATCTTAAATCAGAATGGATCTGTAGAATACTCTCCCATATAAATTTACAAAATAGTAATTCCATAGCGCAGGACCTTAGAAATCACAAAATGAATTTATATGCAACAGTGCACTTTCTAAGATTTTCAAATTTGTTTGCAGCTAGCTATAGCAGACTTTACCCATCACGGTATTCAGTCAGTTTACATCTTCAGAGCAGCATAAATCTAAGCCTTTTTCAACAATGCACATAGCTGACATTGCTGCAGTGTTATTGCTTTTGCTGTCCATTAATTTTTTTAAACCTATTTCTTCAATTTTTATTTAATTTTTTTCCTCCTCATCTTACTTATTTAAGAAAATTGTTACCGGACTCCTTTTCATGTCTACAGAGACACAATTCATTAATATTCGTACATATATTAATTATGATCTGACTTTTTAAGAATAATTATATCAATATTTACAATTGGTTTGGGGGCTGTCACAAAAGCTTGTGTAAGAGAAAAATTATTATTTACCTATTAAACCTTCATCCAGTGAGAGGAAAAATAGAGTGGTTGGAAGTAAATGTCTGTGTGGTAGATTATGTAAAAGGGAAGAATGAAAGGGATTCCCAATCCATATTAGAGATTACTAAACCATTAAGAAAAACACGAACGGCTCTCTGACACATTAACAATGACTTTAAAGAATCATATTCTTTCATTGCTGTTTAATGAGAATTTCCTAAGAGTTTTAATTGATAGATCCACTTAAGCTTTTACTTTTCATTATGGTTTCAGCATAATCTATAGCAATAAATACTTATTGTACTAGTGTTCTTAGCATAACAGCTTCACACGTATACAACAGTAAAGATACCACTAATGCTGACAGCAGAGCTTTAGGAATGAGAAATTCCTGTGGAATTTAGAAACAGACCTACATGAAGTTTTTCTGGTTTACATCATTGCAAATTTTTCTGGATCATACGTAATTATCTTTTCCACTCTCCCAGGTATACAATAAATAAATTTTGTCAATAAACAAATTTAATATTCACTTTCATTGCTTTCCTTCAAGTAGTCCAGTGGCAATTTACTATTTATACATTCAATTGTCACAAATATAGAAATGCTGTTAATAGTTCTTGCACTTTTTCCAAACGGTCTGTCAACAGCAAATATATTTCTGCTTTGTCAATCAGTGTAATACTCCTGCGTGCTGCAGTCAGTTCCTCAAGTGTTTTCTGCTGCAATGATGTTGAAAACCATCTTCTGTGAGTCTGATGAATGCCAGGAACGGTCAGATGGCCATATTATGAACAAACCCACTATCTTTTTTGTTCTGAGCAGAAAGTGGAGATGAAACTTCTTATAGCTGGTTCATCTACTGTGCAAATTGCAAGGCTGAACAAAGCACCTGGGTTAGCTTTCAGGTAGTCAGCTGCAGTCTTAGAGGCTGCCTGTGGCAGTTAAGAGGTGTATGTGTCTGTGTGACAGTGCAATCCCATGGGTGCTGCAGGGTATGTCTATTCACCTGCTGTTTTTGTGAATTCACAGCCTAGTTCTTGCTTTCTTCCCAACTTTTACTTCTATTTCTTTTCCAAATCTCTCTGTTTATGTTGTCATACTTTGAAAGCCTATTTCCTTTACCTTTTATTAAAAAAAAAAAAATGGTGACACCCTCACCACATTTGTGACAAACTTTCCACTTAAAGTTTCTAACAAAGCTGTGTGACAAGGAAAGCATCCAACAATGATGCCTACTAAAATCTATAGTGCTGAGTTTACTATCAAGTTTTTTTTGTGAGAAGTGGAGGTCAGCACCTTCTTTAAAATAAATTAACAGATGATAATGTAAAACACTTCATGGGACAACTATGAAGCCTGAAGTCAAAGTATCTGATGTTTAGATGACAAGTTCAATGCTAACTCAACATTGGTCAGTCTGAAAATCTATGTCACATCTTTCTGATGAACCCACAGGGTTTTGAGCCCTCAGCTATTGGATCAAATAAAGCCTCTAGATAGATGGAAAACTGCTGGTTTCACATCACAGGAGAGTTTTCAGTAATCTGAAAAAGCTTTCTGCCATTTTCACTGCTTTGGGGAATTAAATCTTTTGTTCTAAACCCCAAAAGAATATTGACTTGCAGGTCTCCAGCATCATCCACTGTGAAACACAGATGTGGCATAACATTACATAGTCTGTAAGATAAGGCTGGATTTGTCTCCCCTTGAATCCAGACCAGAATGCAGGTCAGCTAAAACTCACCTCTATTACGATGTCCTTGTGGTCACTAGGACAGTTTTTCTTACAGAATTTAGACTGAATGTTATCTGTGAACAGTGTGGAAGAGGAATTAAATTTCTACCATCAATTCTTTTTTAAGCCCCTTAAGCAAAAATAATCATGAAGAAAACCTCTTTGTCTGTGACATGAAAACAGTTACTGACATCCAAAGGTCATTCTAAGCCAATTTAATTTGTGGGACATCTAATTAAATGTAATATTCTGAAAACAGGCGTGAAAAACCAGAAACTTCATACCACAGCTGGGCTAGCCTTTTAGAAATAAAACAAACAAAATAAGACAAAACACAAGAAAGCAAAATATTTTTTTGTCTTTCCCAAACCTATGTTCTGTTTGACATTTTTCCAAAGAAGAAAAAGTAAAACTTTTCTCTTTTGGAATTAAAATGAGATTATGGTTAGATAACCATTTTACCAGGGTTTCATAAAAACTGTTGAACATAAGCATTGGCGCAGGTGCATTCTAATGGAGAAACTTTACTAGAAAAGAACATATAGAACTTTGCATTTTAGTTTTGCTTGTCTTGTGATTGTGTATTCTTTGCCAGTCTTCATCAAAAAAACCCAACCTGAGTCAACAGCATGTATACACGTTAGCCAATTTAACCTAAAAAACCAAAAGGAACCAGTGTTTTGTGCCTTCTTTAGTTCCATTTTTTGTTGTGATTTTGAGTGCTAACATTCATCGCTCCTGTGAAGAAAGACTGCAAGAGTTGGGTTTGTTCAGCCTGGAGAAGAGAAGGCTCTAGGGAGACAGTACTGCAGCCTTTCAGTATATAAAGAAGTCATATAAGAAAGATGAAGAAAGACTTTTTAGTAGGGTCTTTAGTGACAGGACAAAGGGCAACAGTTTTAAACTGAAAGAAGGTAGATTTAGATTGGACATAAGGAAGAAATTTTTTGCAGTGAAGGTAATGAAACACTGGAACTGGTTACTCAGAGAAGCTGTGGATCTCCCACCTTTGGAAGTGTTCAAAGTCAGATTGAATAGGGCTTTGAGTAAGCAGATCTAGTAAAAGATGTCCCTGCCCATGGCAGGGGCTTGGACTAAATGATATTTGAAGATTACTTCCCACCCAAACCACTCTATTGTTCTATTCCATTATTCTACGTGTATATATGCAAAATATTTTGTTGTCAGGGAAAGCGTTCTTTGTTGTGATGTTATGATGTTATTTGAGCAAAAGAACTTAAAAGTTTCACCTGAGGTGGTCCATGAGAGATTTCTTTTGTAACTTTTCTGATGTGATATTAACATGATGATCTTTGTTGCTTAAAAGGTTCAGATCAATGAAAACCAGTTTTAACTGCTTCAGTGCATAAATTGGGAAACTGGAGAGACTGTTAGCAATGTTAAACTGTCACGCTGTAGAAGAACTGAGGATATCTTTTTAATTTGAAAAGAAAGACATGTGGCAAGTATTCAATATCCTCAAACAGACATACAAAAATTATTGAGCATACAGGAAATCACCTTAGTTAAAAGCTAAATGTCTGGAAACCTACATAAATTCTTTAGCAAAAGTGCAAATAACTTTATTGTTTTTTCTTCAGAAGTAAGGGATCATCTGTTTTCAGAAGGAAAATGCACAACAAACAAGGAAAAAATCATGTTCCTCTATAAATACCCGTGTGCATAAAAGCACACACACACAAGCATACACACAGAGATAATCACAGGCAACTCAGCACCAAAGATTTTATGTTCCTTAAGCCTGTACTTCTTGAGAAAATAAGAAATTACAAGGCTAACTATATGGTCATTATTACATGCCCTGTTACTTTTGTTGTGTTAAAGGAGAGATAATTATCAGTTCTCTGTAATTCCAGTTCATCCTTCATAACAAATCAGCCAAAATTACAGACAATGAAAAGTGTGTCTAACAACTGTTTATTGGTAGGTTTACTCTTAAAATGAAGAATGAAAGTACCAGCTAATACCCAGACTGCGGATCTATATGTAAAATATGCCCCAAACTTCATAATTTGAAGAGTCACTTAAAACTAACATAAAACACAGCAGCAATATAGCTTGTCAAGTATGATGCAAAGACTAGCAACATAACTGATACTGAAGTTCAGGGTCTCACACACTCAGCAAGTGGGTACCCACTTCTCATAACTTCTTCAGTTTCATCCTTTGGGTGATGTCCTTGAACAGTTCACAGTGTGATTTGTTACAGTGACATGTTTATTTCAGTGAAACTGTAGAAACCCAGTACAAATGGAGCGGGGGAAAAAAAGAAGGATGATATTATATTTCCACTACTTCACTTCACCTCTTCAAATTCCATCTAGGTTATATTTCCACTAGACCAAAGCTGAGAAAATAAAATCATAGACTATACCTCTCAAGAAAGAAAATCAGTAAATGAATAAGGAATCTAAAGAAAAAAGCCATCATCAATTCAGGTCCTGCATGTACACACAGACCTACATAGTCCTGAGTAGCCCCATGGGGATACATGCTCTCTGCTTGTGTACAATGAGCCCCCTGTTCCTTGATGTTCTTGAAAGTTACCTGGGTAGACCCTGGCCTGACTCATTACTTTGCCTTGTCTGATGAACATGAGGCTGTTGATGGGATCTGTCACCATCCCATGCCACCTGCGTTTCGGGTCTGTGGGGCTGCATCACTGCCTGTGTTGTGGACTCCCACATCTCCTTGCTTGTCCAGAATAACACTGGAGTAGCCTCTTGCTGATGCTAGACAACATCATACAGCAAACCCTCCAGACTTTTGACTAATTCTGAACACAAACTGGATGGAACACCTTGTTCAATATTCAAATAAAAGTCTTTTAGAATGCAGCTGTATTTTTCAAACCATGCTTCTGATCAGTAGTGCATATGAGACACTGAAATATTTTATTCTGTTTGTTCTTTGGGATAAAAACATACTCTGGCCTAGTATTTATGTTGAGGAAACAGAATTACTGTAAATATGTTGTTACTTAGAGCAATGGGCATGATATTTATTTATAATAGAGCTGCATTGTTATATTCAAATATATGAAAGAAATCACAGCATGTAGCTTACTTTGTACATTGGGTCCAGGTGCCCAGGTGTTGGCACTGGGGGGGCTGAATGGGTGGCCTCTGTAAGGAGACTTCAGAGGCCTGGCTACTGAGGCGCCATGGGTTTGTGAAGGGCAGTTCCGGTTTGATAAAACTGATCTCTTTCCATGACCAAGTCACCCACCTAGTAGATGACAGAGGGGCTGTGGATGTTGTCTACCTGGACTTTGTAAGCCCTTGACATCATCTCCCGTAACATCATCAGAGGGAAGCTTAGAAAGTATAGGTTAGATGAGTGGACAGTGAGGTGAATTGAGAACTGGTTGAACAACAAAACTCAGGGGATTGTGATCAGAGACTCGGAGTCTAGTTGGAGGCCTGTAGCTAGTGGCCTTCCCCAGTGGTCAGTACTGGGTGCAGTCTTGTTCAAAATATTCATCAACAATCTGGATGAGGGGAGGGTGTCTACACTCAGCAAATTTGTTGTTGGCACAAAACCATGAGGATTGGCTGATACACCAGAAGGCTGTGCTGCCATTCAGGGTGACCTGGACAGGCTGAAGAGCTGATTGGATAGGAACATAATGAAGCTCAAGAAGAGCAAGCATAGAGTCATGCACCTAGTGGAGAGTAACTCCATGTACTACTACAGGTTAGGTGTTGACTTCTGTGAAATAAACTGTGGCCTTAGTCTGTGGCCTAATCCATCAGGAAGCAGCTTATGTTCTGTTTCCCAGATAAAGGATCCCCTTTTCCATATAAAATAGTGGTTTTATTTCTTATGTTGTTCTAAGGTAAACACTTCTAAAGCAGGCCCAAAGTTTTATAGCCTTTCTGATGCTCATGTATTTCACAAGCTGCCTCTTCACATAACATCTCAGCAGCCAGACCACTGCCCGTCTTTAGGACAATGACTATTCATCTTTGTGGCACTCCTCTGGAACTGCTTGAGTACATCTGTGTCCATCTTATTCTGTGGGCTCCACAGCTGCTCACGGTACTCCAGGTGGGGTTGTAGTGACCCAAATGCAGGACCTGGCACTTGGCTTTGTTAAATCTTATTCCACTGTCCTCAACTCATTAATCCAGCCTGTCCAGATCCCTTTGTAGAGCCTTCCTACCTTCAAACAGATCAACACTCCCAGACAACTTGGTATCACCTGCAAACTTACTGAGAGTGCACTAGATCTCCTCATACAGATGGTTAATAGTTATTAAACAGAACTGGTCCCAAGACTGAGCCCTGAGGAAAACCATTTGTGACTGGCTGCCAGCTGTTTTTAACTCCATTTACCACCACCCTCTGGGCCCAGACATGAAGCCCATTTTTTACCCAGCAAAGAGTACACTCATCCAAGCCATGAGCAGCCAGTTACTCCAAGAGAATGCTGTCAGAAAGGGAATTCTCTGACAAAAGCTTTACTGAAGTCCAGATAGGCAACATCCACAGTCTTGCTCTCATCTAAGTGGGTCACCTTGTCATAAAAGGAGAAAAACTTAGTCAAGTAGAACCTGCCTTTCAGAAACCCCCGCTGTCTGGGCCTGATCACCTGGTTGTCCTGTATGTGCCATGCAAAGGCACTCAAGAGGATCTGCTCCATAACCTACCCTAGCACCAAGATCAGGCTGACAGGTCTGCAGTTCCCTGGACCCTTCTTCCAGCCCTTCTTGTAGATAGGGGTCACATTTGAAAACTTCTGGTGAATTGGGGCCTCCCCAGTTAGCAAGGACTGCTGGTAAATACTGGAAGATGGCTTGGTGAGCATTTCCTCCAGTTCTCTCACTACATTTTGGTGGCTTCCATCTGACCCCACAGATTTGTGTGTGTTTTAAGTGGTGTGGCAAGTCACTAACCATTTCCCCTTGGACTTCATTCTGCTCCCCATCCCTGTCTCCCAGCTCAGGGGGCTGGGTACCTGGAGAACAACTGATCTAACTATTAAAAACTGAGGCAGAGAAGGTATTAAGTACCTCAGCCTTTTCCTCATCCTTGGTCACATTTCCCCCCTCATCCAGCAGAGGATGGAGATTTGCCTTAGTCCTCCTTTCTCTCTTAATGTATTTAGAGAAACCTGTTTACTGTCTTTTACCACAGTAGTCAAACTAAGTTCCAGTTGGGCTTTGGCCCTTCTAATTTTCTCCCTGCATAACCTCACACCATCCTTGCAGTCCTCCTGAGTGGCCTGTCCCTTCTTCCATAGGCCACAGGCTTTCCTTTCCTTCCTGAACCCCAGCCCAAGCTCTCTGGTCAGCCAGGCCAGACCTCTTCACAGCCAGCTCATCGTTTGGCACGTGGGGACAGCCCACTCTTGTGCCTTAAAGATTTCCTTCTGGTAGGGTGTCCAGCCTTCCTGCTTTGGCCTTCAGGACTGTCTCCCAAGAGACTCTGTCAACCAGCCTCCTCAACAGGCTGGAGTCTGCCCTCCTTTGCCTCCTTGGAGACAGGTGTACCCCATCTGTGGCCAGCAGGCCTGGTGTTGTGTAGACTAACCCATGATCAAAAAATCCAAATTTCTGCCAGTGACACCATGGCCGGAGTCAGGTATTGATCTGCTGGCTCTTACTGTTTCCTGCTTTGCAATTCCCTGCAATTGGAGGGATAGAGAAGAACACAACTTGTGCTCCTGATCCCTTGACTGGGCATCCCAAGGTCCTGAAGTCTCGGTGGATTGACCTCAGACTTCTTGCTGCACCTTCTTCCCTGCCTACCTGAGAAATTAATAATGGATAATAACCTGAGGCCTGTACCAGGCTAGGAGGCTTTGTCTTCACATCTTTAACGTGGGCCCCAGGGAGGCAGCAGACTTCTCTAAGAAGTGGGTCTGGTCTGCACATCGGTCCTTCTCTTCCCTTCAGAAGTGAGTCACCTATGACAATGACATGTCTTTTATTCTTTATGGAAGGGGTTTTGACACAAAGCACAGGCCTGTTACTTAACCTTGGCCACATCTCCAAACTAGATGAACCATTGTCCTCGATGTTGTTTGGTTCCACGTGCAGAGCCTCCTCGTACCTGTTGTGGAAGGGCACCTGGGAAGGTGAGATGGTCACAGAGGAGATGCATCTGCTGTGCCGGGCAGGAACCTGTTGCCATTGCGCCCTGTCCCTTGTGTCACTGTGATCATACAGGCAGAGGGAGGACAGGGAACACCCCATGTCATATGTCCTGTCTGTGTGTTGGGCCTGTCCCACAGAAGGAAGTGATATCAATGCCCCAGAAAAGAATAGAAGTTTGAAAGTTATGGCTGTATGTTTTGGAAGATAATGGTTATTGATATATTTTTTGTTAGTTGAAGTGAGCGTAGGAAAAGCCTGGTTCGGCTTTTGTAATTATATACCTAGCAACATGCTTAGCAACGCATTTTTGTTTTAATTATAAACAGGATCTAATGATTCATAATAGGATATGTCTGTCTAGAACAAAGGCTATAGAAAGAATAAGGAGTTGGCCAACCAGCTGGCCATGAAGAACTGTCAGAGACTGCCAAATCTAAGTGAAGCTGGGGGAAAGTCAATTCTGTCAGGGGGAGATCGTGACCACTGACTCATGGACCACCAACCCCAAGTATACCACCTCCTCAAAGGAACAAGGAAATAAATAGCCAAGAAAATAGCTAGAGCATGTGCTGTAAAAAAAGCAAGTGAGGATATTTTGACCCATCTTATAGTTCAATAGCAATGTATATGTATTAGAAAGAGGAATATGGTAAGATTTTGTGTATAAGTAACTGATGGTTTCAGGCACTGGGTGTGCTGGTTTTGACTCCAGCACCCACAGCTGTGTGCTCCTGAGAATAAAGAAAATACCTCCACCTTGTATGTGTGATTGACAGTTGCATACCATGTGATGGAGCCAGTTTTGGGAAAACAGGAGGGTGTGCTGCCAGTAGTGTCCCAATCTGTCTCTCCTCTGTTTCTCATTCCCTGATACTCCTCAACCTTCTCACGTCCTGGAGCTCTGTCACCAAGTGGAGGAGCTCCTTTACCTGGCACATCTCCCACCAGTGCTCACTGCTTCTGGTCAGTAGTGGCAGGTGAGCGGGGCAGACCCTGCAGACCCTGGCACCTGGGTGGCAGCGTGTTCCCGCCCACCTCAGCTCTGTCCGGGCAGCTGCATCAGCCATGGTGGGTGCAGAGCACAGAGAGGCCATGGCTTTCTGCAGCAGACACGGGAGGGTGAAGGTGTGCACAGCACCAGGAGAAGGAGGAGAAACATCATGGGTGGCAATAGCAATGCCAGCTGCACTGCTTGTAAGGAGAGAATAAGGCATTTCCTGTGGTTTTCATAGTTTTCTCCTTTTGTAATTAGGTTACTAAGAAGTCCCTTCAAGTCCTCCTGGGGGTAGTGCATGCCCCAGCTACTGGCCCATGCTGGTTTCACAAGCTTTTGGGACATCCTCATTTTGCCAATGGCATGGCCTCTTGTGGGCTGGAGAGCCCACAAGAGAGTTGCTGCCCTTCTCTTTGGGGGGTGCCAGGCTCCCCCAGTGAACAGTCCCTGCCCTGGCCAACAGCAGAGGGATCTGCCAGTGCCTGCCCCAGCTCCTCCTGTGCTCTGGGTTTGCAGAAAGGGAGGTTTAGATTTTTCAACCCTCAACCTCTTCTCTTCTCTAGGCTGGACAAACCCTGTTCCTTCAACTTTTCTCTACACACATGCCAAGTTCTCCATAACCCTCTACTCCGCCATCTCCAATATTTTGATGTCTCTTTTGAAATGAGAGAATAAAAAATGGGCACAACATTCCTAGTGTGGCCTGACAAATGGGAACTACAGTGGAATACTCACATCCCTTGTTCTGCTGACTGTCTTTGTACCAGTTCAGACCAGGATGCCACTGGTCCTTGTTGCTGGCTCATGCTCAACTCAGTGTTGTGCCAGGGCTCTGCAAAGGACCTCCAGAGTCTTTCCATTACAGCTTAACCAAAGGCAGTCAGGCTTTAGCTTGTGGAATGGCTCTTTCAATCCCAGGTGCAGGATTCTATAAATATCTTTGTTAAACATCATGCAGCTCTTGTTGGTCAATCTTCCAACCTGTTGAGGTCTCTCTAAATGGTTGCATTTCCCTCCAGCATATCTACCTCTCCTCCCAGCACAGTATCATCCAAAAACCTCATGAGGGGGAATTTAATGCCATCATCCTGATAGGATATGGAGTGTTATCAGAGCATTACTGAATATTTTCAGGTACCAGTACTGACTCCATTGAGTAGCACCAAAGTTAAACCAAGGTGCTGATTCTGCAACTGTGTTGGGCGCAGCATCTACAGCAGTGAGAAAACTGCACTTTAAGCACACACAAACCGTAACATTTAAAAATCTACAGGATCAACAACTTGGGGTAAAGACATGTGTAGGTCAGTGTCACAAGGGTGTTTTAAGAGATTCCCCTTTAAATCACTTAAATCACTTGTTACAAAATCCCGATTATGACTCTTTGTGCCCCAGAATGACTAGAATGCACCTAACTCAATGCAACAATACAATTTATTGAGATAGAACCTCCCTCCCTCCCTCCCTCCCTCCCTCCCTCCTTTCTGAGGTGCCCTAGTCTTCGTCACGCCGAGGCCTCTTGTTGGCTGGAGAGCCTTCAGAGTCACTGGCCCTCCTCTCTGGGGGTCGCCGCCGCCCACCCAGTGAGTGGTCCCTGCCCTGGCCAGCTGCAGAGGGATCTGCTGCGGCCTGACCTGTCTCCTCGTGGGGCTGCTCCTGTGCTCCGGGGGTGGGGACTGGAGTCCCCCCCGGGGAGGTGGCAGAGGCGGGGGTGGCCACGGGGCTGTCCTCCTGCTCCTCAGCAGCATGGTGGTTCCAGAGCTCCACACACCGCTGGATCTCCTCGTTGCACCGGTCTAAGATGAAATCGATGAGCCGGAGCACAAATGTCAGCGTCTGGTCTTGAAGGAATGGGTACAGCTCCCAGACCAAGGCTGCCTCATCCAGCCCATACTGGCACAGGTTCAGGATGACGAGGCCCTTCAGCAAAGCCAAGTCCCAACAGGCCGCCCCGTCCAGCACCTCGTCCATCCAGATCAGCACAGGCTGCAGGAAAACCCTCGCCCACAGCTCTGCTGCCCTAGGCACCACTTCATCAGCCTCCTCCTCCTCCTCCTCACTGTCCTCAGACAGTGGACAAGAGGGATCTTCAATGACCATCTCCAGATAATCCTCCCCTGGTCTTACGGAGTAGAGGATGGTCTGGAGTGTCTGCCTGCAAAGGGGGCACGACGCTCTTCGATCTGTCCACCGGAGAATGCAGCCCTCACAGAACTGGTGGAGGCAGGGGGTCACATGGACCGGCTCATTGCAGGTTTTGTAGCAGATGGGGCAGCTCCACTCGCTCTCTGAGGCCATGGCTGCTTGTTGCAGCAGGCTGGGGAGCTGCTTCCCCTCCCTGGAGGCACACCCTGCAAAATGGAGAGAGGCCACAGTCAATCTCTACCCCAGAGAGGGGAGAGGAGGAAGAAATGCCTAGGCCCCTCAAGAAGGACACCCTCTCAGATCCCCAAAGCCCATCACCCACCCCATGGCCAGCTCGGGGGGACATTTCCTCTCACAACTCACCTCTGCTTCTGCAGGCACGTCCTGCAGTGCCCAGCTGCCCAGAACAGGCAGGGCCAGAGAAACAAACACAGGGGATGGCTCTGGGATGGACACTGAGAGCTGCCGATGGCAGCCCCCAAAGCACCACCCAGCACCTTAAGTAGCCTTGCTCGAAGCCCCACACCTCACAGAAGGATGCTCCACACACATGCGGTAGGACTCCAGGCATGAGCCAGACTGGCCCAGGCTCTGCTGGTGCCCAGTGCTAAGCAGCAAGGGATGTGAGGTCACAGTCCATTGCTCAGTGATGTCACTGTCCTCCTCTTGAACAAACCTGTAGTGCTCTGGCTGGCTCTAGAGCCTGTGCAGGGGAAAAAGGTCATCACTGTTCCCATGTTCTTTGAACTTAGAAACCAGCCACTTTTCTACGGCCTGAATGTGCTTGATTGCCAGCACAAGTTGTCTAGACATGACAGAGTTGAAGTCTGACAGATGAGAAGAAGCCGTCACTAATCTTTACTGCCTAAGAAGCCATATTAGGGAGCCCAAAAGCAAAGGCACAGTTTGCACAGAAAATGCCTAGCACATGGCAGAAGCAGCAGTCTCAGAGACTTGCAGAGAGTTTTCACTACAGGAAACCAATGCCCAAAAATGTTTTCTCTGGCTTTCTTTTCCTAGTCATCATCTTGCATTTTTTCACTCCTTTTTCTTTTGAAATTACCAGTTTGGGATGAAATGTGGGGAAAAGGAGCTTGGAGTTTTACCCGGGGGAGGCATATATGTATGACATGGTGAAAGGTTGAGAAGATCAGTCTTGCTTGGTTACACAGTGCACTCAAGCACACAGAAGACCTTTCAGGTGAGTGGAACAAATGTCAAGCCCATTCTTCAAAGCACCAACAATTTAAAAGTCTCTGGTAAGCCACAGACCTGCACGATTTTCTTTAATCCAGTATGATCTTCCCTCAAACAGTTCTATAAAACACTATTGATTGAAGACTTTTTGTGAAAGGAGTGGAAAACCTGCCCTTCCTTTCTTTGGGAGCAGGACTACCCATGGTCACCTGTGATACTTAAGATTTCTGACAAACACTTCAATATTTTTAAACTGCATTTCTATTAACAAGGACAATATTTTCCTGACAGCAATTGGATTTATTCTCATGATATATCAAAAAGAAAACTCTGTATTTCTGCTTCTAATTAATCTGTTCAGCCACAGAAACATATATGTGTAGTTTAATTCAGATGTTAACACAATCAACACTTTTAGAAAAGCCATCTGCTGAGATTGGGAATGTATTGCTTCTGGTAGGGCTGAAACAAAATTTCAGGAACAGGTTTCAGTAAAAGATGAATAGGAAATACCATCCCTGCTCGTACTCCTGAGACAAACAACAGCTCAAATCATAGCAGAGAATATTTGAATTTGAAAAAAGTTTCACTTTCTGCCAAGATTCTGCACAACACTCAGTAGCAAGGACCCCAGTTCAGAGACTAGATAAGGCAACAGTTCACAAATGAAAGGACAGCATGATACTGAAGGACCTTTTCCAGCTGGGCCAGCTATTAAAATACGTTAATACTCCTGAGCTTCTCCAGGTTGCCCAGGAAGGATGTGCAGTCTTCATCCAGTGAGATATTTAATCACTTTCTGACATGACACATTGAAAGGAAGAGGACATCCCACTTGATGCAATATTTTCCCTCCTCTCTTAGACTTCAAAAATGTGATTTGAAAGGCGTTTTAACTAATGACATAATACCTCCTTACACTTCCAAGCATTTTAACAAGCCTCTGCAGAAATGCTTTTAACTAGCAGCACTGCCCATATCTACTGCAAGCTGAGTTTGGCCAGGATGTCAAAACTTCAATGTGAGCATGAAAACTTGAACTTTCTTGTGCTTGACTTGATAACCCTTTTCCTGTGGCAGCACTAGTGTCTCAGCATCAAGAATGCACTAGCTAGAATCTAAATCTTCAATCTCACCTTGTCTGAGCAGTTTTGTCCTCTTAGCTTTGGAGATTATTGGTGAGTGCCTTTTGTGTTGACTGAAACAGAGCAGTTGATTTAAGCACCATAGACTGTTCTCTCTTGATTTCCCATTCACAGAAGAATCTTTGTGGAGCAATGTCACTGCCACCTGGCAACTAAGGTATTCATGGTTTATTTCTTTAACAAGACTTAAACAAATTATTTCTAATTAGTAACTGCAGTTGCAAGAACTAAGAACTATATTGGGACCCTATTTTCTCCATACAGTTCTTTGGTTCTTGGTCCATACTTTACTTACACAAGTCAAATTGTATCTAGGACTAGAATTTTTATGACCAGTGTTTTTAGAAAAAGGCCTCTAGGTGAGTTCCTGATATGAGAGTACTGATGCAAGTTAGGTCTTAAACCTCATTCTTCAGGGCTGTTGCTTTCAGAGTCTGCCTATCAAAAAAATCCAGATTTTCTATAGTTGTCATTTATTCTGCCCCTCTTCCTGAAGAACAATTGGAAAGCTCTGAAGGTAGAAAGAGGAATTTTTATAATCACTGCTATTGGATGTTGACCCCATTTCAAAAGATGGACACAAGGGAGAAAACAACTCAGAAAATAATCATTTTAATTTCTCTGCAATTCTTCAAGCCTGGCTTAGCTGTGTTTTTTATGAAGCAGTCTCCAGTTCATGTCCTAAAAAATGCATGTTTCAATTCACTTGTCTTGAGACAACACCCTGACCAATCAGTTGTTTTTCCATGGGGACACACAGATGGAGTTCACAGTCCTGAGGTATCCAGGTCAGGCAAAGAGTAAAGTTAGGACCCTGAATTTTAGGAAAGCAAAATTCCAGCTCTTCAAGGAGCTAGTCAATAGGACTCCTGGGGAACCTTCCCTCAGGGACAAGGGAGTAGAACAGAGCTGGCAGACCTTTAAGGACACTTTCCATAGAGCACAGGAGCTCTTGATCCTCAGGAGTAAGAAATTGTGCAAGGAAGACAAGAGACCAGCATGTCTGAGTCAAGACCTGCTGGTCAAATTGAAAGGTAAGAAGAAACTGCACAGACAGTGGAAGCAGGGACAGGTGTCCTGGGAATAATATAGGGACACTGCCTGGTTGTTTAGGGATGGGGTCTGGAAGGCAAAGGCTGGAGCTGAACTTGGCAGGAGATGCAAAGAATAGTAAGAAGGGCTTCTACAGGTGTGTTAACCAGACAAGGAAGGTTGAAGAAATCGTAGCGCTAATGATAAGCATGACTGACAAGCTGGAAACAACAGACAAGGAGAAGGTTGAGGTACTCTGTGACAATGTACCTCGAAGAGAACCCCCAGATCCCACAGACCCCCCTCCCCAACAGTCCCTACGTG
>WUAM01000359.1:326039-336055 GCA_024336885.1 Actenoides hombroni | reverse complement strand
GGAAAAAACTAATTCTATCCCAATAGAAAACAGCACATGTTATTATTCTTGGTAGCAATGGTGGGGAAAATGGTAAATAAGAAGAGAAAGGAAAAGGTCCAATAAAAAAGAAGGACTTTATTTTACTAAATTCTTGACTTCTGTCTTACCTTTTTTTTTCCATGAAGTTTCAAAACAAAGAACAAATTCTGTATTAGCCACAATTTGCTATGTCAACAAATACTATCACATACCATTTTACTTGATTTATTTTGCTTTGTTAATTTATTACTATCTGCTACTACTTTGAGAGTTTTATAATTACTTAATAACAAAATGCAAGACTGAATTTTGATCTGTCTGTTGTTTCAAAATATTCCGATAACTTTTCTCCTATATGTTTCAATATAAATATATCACTGCAGTTAATAAGAAAATTACACACATGATTTCATCTCTTAAAGTAAAAAAAGTTAAATGGATACAACAGCTTACCTCAAAGAAACTCATCCAATGATATTTGCTTTTAGTGTAACTCAGAAAAATATTTTTCAAGCATGTCCTGTTCTTTAGTCACACATCTAAATCCCATTATAATAAATGACACAATTAAATGCTAGCTTAGGTAGGAAATGACTTAACTGTGTTCTTCACTGTTTTCTCAATGAGACTTTTTTTGATGCAAAACAGCATTTTATGTTATTTTGATTAAACAAGTTACTCTTTCAGACACATACACTATGTTGTTTGCTTTAAGATCTGGTGAGAAATATCAAGTGTTGTTGACAGTGCTTAACTATATGCTTCTGTAGATTATTTGTAGGTTAGGAGAGGGCTGGAGAATTCGACAAGACCTTGCAACATATGGAAGGATGTTGCAGACTACAGTGTAAATTTAACTTATCAATGGCTCTACCCAGAAAGGAGCAAAAGAGTAAAAATAGTTTTTCTGGCAGCCAATATCTGCTTCCATATCCCTTATCACTTTCTACAACTACCTGAAATGAAGTTGTAGAGAGATGGGTGCTGGTGTCTTCTCCTGAGTTACCAGTGATAGGACAAGAGGAAGCGGTCTCAATTTTCACCAGGGGAGGTTTAGGCTGGACATTAGGAAGAACTTTTTCTCTGAAAGGGTTACATAGGAAAAGGCTGCCTAGATAAGTAGTAGAATCACCATCCCTGGCCAAGTTTAAAAATCATGTAAATATGGTGCTTAGTTCTGTGGTTCAGCAGTGGACATGTAGAGTAAGGGTAGTGGTTGAACTCAATGATCTTGAAGGTCTTTTTCAACCTAAATTATTCTGTGGTTCTATGATTCTATGTAAGCTTTCATTCCACTTTTAAGACTCTTATGTCCAATTATTCAGTTATTAAACAATTTGTTTTGTAGAAGAAAATTATTTCAAGTTACTTTCTTGAAGATTGACCCGAGGAGGACACATTCTTTAAATATATTTAAATATATAACTCAGATACAGATCTCATTTCATTTCTGCCATGTTTCAGAACTTTGCACATGACTCTGGAAGTTTATTCTATTTTCTTCAATCTGAGCTTCCTCAGCTGTAAAATATGGTTAATAATACTTACTAGCCCTGATTTTGTTTTATAGAGTGTGAGTTATTTAGGGCATAGACGGACTTTATATATTTGCATAACATGTAACAAAATCTTGGAAAAGGTTTTCCAATGCTGTTAATGTGCATAAAATAATACAAAGTGCCTTATATTTAGTTGGGTTTACTTTATGTCCTCCTAAATTCAAAGCAATAAGTTTAGGTGAGGAGCAGTATAAAATATTATACCATTAACATAGTATCACAACGTCTGAGGTTACTTAATTCCTTGCACATAAAACCTGCAGAAGACAACTGTTAACAACGTCTCTGGAAGGATGCTTCCCTCTTGAGCCACAGCAGTGAAGTCCAGTCTTCAACAGGAGGTTTTGCTAATACAGTTGCAAAACAGATCTCTCTGACAGTGATTTAAAAAATGCTGCTTAATGTAATATCTGTTTATCTGGGTGTCACTATGCAGTATTTTCTTACTGTTGTCAGAGAAGGTTCAGATGGAAAAGCTTTCCTAAATACTGCTAGTACCCCAATACAAAATCTTGCTTACTTTTAGAGGTACCTTTCTACCATAACAGCTACAGAAAAGAGATCACTTTTTACCAGAAGTCTTCTTTGCTAACCCTGAAATCTCTAAGAATCTTAGGTGGCATTGAACCTGAAACTAGAAAGTAATTCCTGCATAATGCAGTAATTGAGTGATTAGCAGCAGGGACAGAATTGATGAACTGGTTAGGAACAATTTGTGCTTGACTTCTATGTTGAATTGCTAAACCAAATGAGAAGTGCAAGGAAGAAAAAGCAAGATAAAACAGAAATCATCTACAACGTTCAAACTAATTTTGTAATTCCCTTCAGAGCAATCAGAAATGTAGTCGCTGAATACAATTTGCACAGGTTTTTAATAAATCATGTAATCTTTCATGTATTCTGTATAGGAATGTAGAATATGAATGGGATAGAGGTACTGTATTCTGATATGGAAAAATGGGGGAAGAAAATGAGATTGAAACAGAAATTTAATTTCTGATTATGTTAGGAAATAAAGCAAACCCACACTACCTAGTTTTCTTGTACTAGTGATTTTTGTTCAGTAAAATTTTAGGGAGATTTTTTTTTCTTCAATACACTTAGTTTCTTATCCCTGCTTTTGTTTTTCCTTCTTTCTAATGCCAGATCTGTAGGTAGCCATTATAATCACAGAAATTTTTCCTATTATATAATTGCTGGACTGTCCTAAGCACAGCTGTACTGCAGTGAGACTTTGGGGATGTGAATTTAACTTTTTTCTGATGCTGACTGGCTAAAAACTGCACTGCTTGCAGGGTCACACTTGCACATGGATCATATCTGGCAGCAGTCCTTGCTTCTGCTCTTTAGACTTTGATCACCACAGCTATATCTTCCTTCTGAAGTTTTTTAAAAATGTTAATTTTCCTTATTTGATTTACTGATGCACTTAACAGAAATCCAGAGGCAAAAATTTCCTGCTTTGGAAGCACCATCTGAGACCTGCAGACTGGCTTTCCTTGATGAAGGATTTCTCAAGGCATGTACTGATTGTTTAGCTTTTTGTGAAAGTAATTGATGCTTTGTAGAGTCTGTGTAACAGTGCACTATGGTAGAAAAACTCTGCATGTAGAATCAAGATATAGATTAAATGCGGTCAGCAAATATTAGTTTAGTAGGGAATCATGACAACACTTTAAAATCTTTATCTTTTAAATGTTTTCAGTTAAAGGACTATAGGTCTCCTGATCCCAGCCTGCTCCTGCGTGCATCTCTATATCCTCCATGAGAAAAATCTTTCCATGTTTAGATGACCCATTCTGTCTAGGACCCCTTTCCTCTTGGTGGTTTGTTTTTTGTTTTGTTTTGTTTTTTAAACAGGAAGCATATATCTAACAACTCATTCTGATTTTGCTTTTTAATCATCCATAAAAATAGTTAATTATTTAACTAGAACCTTTACTACTTCCTAGAATCGGATAAGAAAGGTACTTTGAGGTTTGTATGTATCTGTATTTTCCAGCAGATAAGTACATTCTCTAAGTTATAAAGTACATTAGTTGAAAGAAGCCACTTGAATAACTGCTATCAGAATATTGTACTGAGAATTCTACAGTGCTTTTCCCAAAGGATATTAATAAGTCTATGTCACTGACAAAGAAAAAGTTTGGAAAGTCAGCTGATGAGATTATTAGAGAGATAAAATTTGTAATATAAATTCCAGGCCATGGCATTGAAAAATAATTGTGCTGGGTTTGTGTCTGGTGATGTTTTCATAGCAGGGGGGACTACATGGATTGCTCCTGTGAAAAGCTTCTAGAAGCTCCCTTTCATACAAGTCGAACTCAACTCTGGCCAAGGAAGAGTCAATCATTGCCTCAGAAATAAACATATTTAAGAGAGGAAAAACCCAGTGGACAAGTTCTTTTGCTTTGGAGAAGAGTGGGATGTGAGAGAAACAACTATGCAAACATCAAGGTCAGTGATGAAGGAGGAGATGTTCCATGTGCTAGAGCAGAGATTCCCCTGCAGATGATGATAGGCTGAACCCCTGCTGTCTGTGAAGATCAACGGTGGAACAGATACTCACCTGCAGCCCATGAAGGACCTCACGGTGAAGCAGGTGTCTGCACCTGAAGAAGGCTGTAACTCTGAGGGAAGCCTGCTCTGGAGCAGTCCTTTGCTAGGAGGACTACACCACATGGAAGAGACCCACACTGGAGCCGTTTGAGAAGAGCTGCAGTTGGTGGAAAGGACTCATACTGGAAAAGGTCATGGAGAACTGTCTCCCATGGGAGGGACCCCACACTGGAACTGAGTCCCTCATCTGATGAGAAAGGAGTAGCAGAAACAACATGTGATGAACTGGCCACAATTCCCATTCCCTGTGCCACTGGGAAGGAAAAAGCAGAACAATCAGGAGCAGAGCTGAGGCCAGGAAGAAGGGAGGTGTGGGGAGAAGGTGTTTTTAAGATCTGGTTGTACTTCTCATTATCATACTCTGATTCAGTTGGTAAATTGTTGGTGGTTTTGTTGTTTAAATTAAATTTTGCTGTTCTGCCAAGTTGAGTCTGTTCTTTGCCTCTGACTGCAATTGATGAGTGATCCATCCCCATCTTTGTCTTGACCCTGGAGACTTTTCTTATATTTTCTCCTCCACATCCCACCAGAGGGCAGTAGGAGTGAGTAACTGGCTCCATGATGCTTTGTTGCCAGGGTGATTGGCCTAAACCATGACAATAATTCACCCCAGATTATCCAAAAATCCTACCTTTTTCTTAAAAAGTATTCATAGGAGGAATTATCTTTTATTTGCCTCTGACATTTTTATTCTTTAAGATACATGTTTACAGTTTTTGCATTGCAGCTTTGCTAGAAAAAGGTTAAGAAGTAAAGCTGATGGTTTTTATATAGCTATTTGATTCGAACTACCAACTCTATAAGAAGAAATATTTCTATACTCACAAAGTAGCTGAAAGAACTGCAAGACTGTGAAAATTGCATTTAGTTAACACCACAAACAAAGCAAAAAAAAGAACGTTTTCATCTTTTAGTTGAATCCCAGGCTAGTAGAGCAATCTTTCAAATTGCCTCCAAATTTCCAGACCTAAACTGTTGTACAAGGTTGGTCACAGTAGTATACAAGACTGTCGCATATAACATTTCTAATATAATTTTATTCCTCTCTTCTCCTCTCCTTTTTTTTTTTTTTAATGAATGAAGATGACAAATTTTGATGTAAGTCTGCAAATAAATGCTTATCTGTCCTTTGTACATCTATGCCAGAACAAGTGTAACAAGGTCAGTAATGCATCCATCCCAGAGGAAACATAGTAAAGCCTGACCCTCCATGCTTTCCACTGTTGACGATCATGTCCCACCAGACAAGAACCTACAGGAAATTCTAAACAAGAAACTCATCAAGTTAGGAACCACCAAAGCAAGGTATTTAGTAGAACAATGTCCTATTTATCAGGATAAGGTTGCATTTAGAATATAATGGTAGCTTAAACATTGCCATGAAAATATCAATATAGTACGTGAATTCCCAGTGTAAGACTATATCCCTTTCACCATTACTAATGTCAGCTATGTCTTTAAGCCAAAAGTTTGGATTTTGGAGGGTCATTTTTAGTTTTGATGGTGATACAAATGATCCACATTCTCTTGCAGGGCCAGGAAAAGACTGTTTAACTGCCATTGTGCAAAATAATGATTCTGATGTTAGTAGTCCTAAAGAACAAGAAAATAAGAGTAGAGAACAGTCTATTTTTGAAAGTCTACTTAAAAATCTCAGAGTCACGGAACATGATAAAATAGTAGATAATAACTAGCGTTTTAGTGTTTTCTGAGAAATAGCAGTCAGTATTTTTTAGGTAAACACAGAGTAAATGTGTTCAGATTCTACACCGATGTGATAGATGAGCTTTCAATGCTACTATAAATGGAGTCATATGAATTATATATATATAAAGTGTCCCATTCTAGTGATTGGGTCTCATACTTTCCATAACTTTATCAATTCTGACATCTTCAGCAGCCATTTATTAATTTGCCAAATGTTATCAAGGAGCCAATGCTCTAAAAATTTCAGTGTGAATTCATAAACTTGTTGGTAGAATTTATTTACAGAGTGATGTTGCTGGAGCACACAGAAACATAACTTACTCTTGTACATGAGAATTTTGTGGGATCAGCTGATAATAAAAGTCTACAAACATACTAGAGAAGTAATGTAGCTAACATAACTGGAGATAGTAGCTAAAACAACAATCTTTTAGGTCCAAATTTGCAGTTAGGTCTGGTGTGTCATGACCTGTAATAATAGAGATTCACTGTATTATTGCCAGGTATAGCTGTTAAAGATGAAACCTTTGTAATGCACTTTCTCACATGTACTCAGAATCTGTAGTGCTTGGCATAACTAGAACAGTATGCTGTAATAACAGTAACTAATTCTTGGCCTATAAACCATTTAGACATTTTCAAATGGACCAAACAATAAGAAGAAATCAACAAAATGAAAGCAGTACTAAAACATTACTTAGCAAACAAAGGAGTAGCAGAATTTAAAGCTAATGGAGTGACACTGTAAAATCCTCTTTTGGTGGTCAGTTAATTATGCTGAGTGATACATCCAAAACTAGTGTGACTGTTCAGGAAGTCCACTGCTCATGTAGAACTACTGTCTCAGACACAAACTATATTGATAATCTTTATTTATGGTGTAGGTACAGATATTAGCTGTAGTTGGGCAATTATCAGATAAACAAGTATAGATTTTTGTGATAAAGACTACTACCTGTCTACCATCTTTATACCACACCTTGAAATCAACATTCTCATTGAGGTAGGAGATTACCAATATAGCCATGTTAACATTGGTAAAAATCCAAGAAATCACTGATTTGTGAAATAGTTACTGAAATCCTAATGAGGGACATATTGAAGACATAATCACAACCAAGCAGTTTTTCTGTGATGTCGTATGACATCATTTCAGCAGAAATGTAAAAACTTAGAAATGTTACTTCTAAAAATTATTCCCTCTGTCCTCTCTTGTAGCTAAGGAAGTTCCATGTCACACAGGCAAAAGAGAATCATAACCTGGAGGCCACTTTCAGAAACAAAACCAGCTTTTTCTTTTGCTTTTATAAAAGATAATAAATTCCAGTTCTGTCATTTTTTAATTTTTTTTTTTTTGCTTGTGAGCTAGCACTGGGAATGAAGTAAGATGATGAGCATATCAGAGACTTCAAGGTCTTTTACTCATACGTAAATTGATGAATACTAATTTCAAGTGCTTCTAAATATCTTTAAGACCAACTTATAAGCAGATAATAAATATAAGTTTGTATCTATGAAAGGACATTTCCTTATGATAGTCTTCTGCTTATTTAAAACACAAAAGGGCCTAACATGATCCTGGTCAACATGTTTTTGTGATTGATTATGTGTCTGTGTTTGCATCTGCCCATCCTATGGAATTCTAAAATACATGTAAACTTAAGGAGCAATCAAAAAAAAAAAATCCTTGAATTTAGGAAGTTTGTTTTCATAAACATAATGCTGCAAATTCTACTGTTATAGAAATGGTAGAAAAATTAATGGACTGTTCACAGGTTCTTCTGCTGTAGGGACCTGGGACCATCAACAGAAATAGTGGCAGCCAAGCATGAAACAATAACCAGATAAGATGATTCAACACATAATAGGCAATAGTCCTACAGAATTTGTCAAAAGAGCATTTAGGTACAAAATGCTTACATGTGTTGAGAGGGGAACAGGGGAAGGACTTAGAATTGAAACCAGATCTAACTCAGGAAGTTCCTGTATTAAAAGAAGAAAAAACAAGAAAAATGTTTTTGAGATACACAGACATACTCTGTTCTTTCTTTTCCAAAACATTTGCACAGGACTGCTGTCAAAGATAGGCCTTTGTCTAAAAGGACTATTAACCTGAACCAGGGTGGCTGCTCTTTTGTCCTCGTGTGACATTATGAAAATATACCCTAAGGTTTTAGCATCCTCTGAGGAAATAATCTTCACCTAAACATCAAAGAAGGTGACCTAAAGGATTGTGTCTAGTGGATTCTGAATCATCCATTTTATTTCTTCCTTTAAGCAGAAGCACAGCAGTCCTAGCAACAACATTGTAAATACCCATTGTTAATTCAAAAACTGTTTTTCTTGACTTCTGTACTTTTTTTTTTTTTTTTTTCCTTACCAGACACGCTTCATACAACTGAAACATGTAGGAAAGATAAAGTAATCTTACAGAAATGGAACATATATGAACTGGTCTGCCAGAGAAATGTTGTATCACCATGTCATATTCAAATTAACATTTCAACCTGGAATTTGAATCCCGTATGTCACAAACTTTTGAGCATCTCAGCTACATTCTGCTCTTATAAGGGTTTCATTTTCAAACTCCTATATTTTTAGTCTTAATTAAAATCAAGGCACTTTCAGGGCCACAGCCAAGAAGAAGGACAGCTTGTAGAAGTAAGCATACATGTACATCAGAGGGAATATACTCTTGCCAAGTCACAAACATTGTGTAGATCAATCTCTAAAGTCTCTTTTCTTCTTAAAACTTCCTGGTTGACTCTGATGTTGTATTTCCATAAGAACAGTAGCACAGAATGATAAAAGAAATTAGATGCTTAACAAATCAACTACTCGTGTATCGTATTCAAGACCAATTTGTACCAAGTGAGAGCTGTAGTACTTAGAAACTCCTCCTTCCTGCAAACTACAATCATCCCTTCAGGTTTCATGTAGGTTATGACATTAATGGTGAGTCATGAAACTAATAAGAAAATGGGAAAACAGCAGAGCTTGTTATACACTATTAAAACAATTATGATTTTGCCTAAGAGGTATGGTGCAGTCAATTGTTCCTTACTCTTCCCTGCATGTTTCATCTTCCATACTCAAATTTCTATTGCAGATTGCACTATCGTTTGGATTCTATTAAGAAGCTATGTGATAACTTTTTAATATAATTATATAGACTGAAAAAAAAACCATCCTGGCAACCTGACAAAGATATCAGGATGATTTTTTCCTTCTTAGGTTACCCCACTTGAAGAAAAAACATTCTTTTCAAGTAACTGATATTTTATAATTCCATTAACCTTTGAAAACTTCTATATGTGTTTCGGGCTGTTTACATTTTGCTGTTTTATAACCTGCTGGACTCAGAAAATTCTTGCTGAAACTGAAAATCTTCTCTCTTCATTTACTTATCAGGATGTTACTGCTGCAGGTGGAAGCAGGAATAAAAAGGAGGGGACCACATGTCTGCAGAGAGTATCCATAGGAAATAACCTTCAGTTAGGGAGACACACATGTGTTGTGATTGACTACAGCATGCCTGTGTTCTTCCAAATTGTAATATTGCCAAGTTATTTAATATTGTACTGATAGATCTGAAAAGAAAAAAATAAAAAGAGAAGAACTGAAAGGCTGAAATCTGTCCAAGAAATCAGTACTAGCTTCCTCACCTGATTTAAAATTCAAGCAGGTCTAATAGAAGATGTAATATCCCAGTCTCAAGAGTTAATTTATTCAGTTTGTTTTGAACCCAAGTTCTCTGTGGTTTATGTCAAGATGTTTACTCTGATAATTTTTGTTTCCAAGAAAAATATAAATATTATGACATTTAGCTCACATCTCTAATTAAGTACTAGATTGCTTAAACAAAACAACTTCTGACTATGTGTTTTCTGCACTCAAATAGATATATTAAGTAGTTCATGCCTGAGTGATTAGTTATCTATTTAATGCTTTTTTGTTTGTTTGTTTGTGTTTTTTTTGGTTTTTTTTGTTTTTTTTTAATTCAAGGACAAACCAGAAAAGATCTAAGGAAGATGTTACAGTCCAGAAGATTATGCAGTTGATCTTGCATTGATTGAGGTCAACTTTTTCCACATAAAAGAGACCAGTACT
>WUAM01000359.1:267843-279977 GCA_024336885.1 Actenoides hombroni | reverse complement strand
AATAATAAAAATGCAATATATACAAATATATACAAAACCAGTATCAAACCCAAACCCCCTGATGGTAATTACCTGTCACCACTGATGCTGTGGAGCAGGCACTGGGGGAGTCCTCAACTGGGTCCTGCTGCAGACAGGACCTGTGATCAGGAGCTGGATTCTGGTACCGGGTTCAGGAACACACAGACTGGGATTGAACGCAGAATGGACAGAGTCCTCCTTGGATACTCCGAGGAAGGAACTGAAAAGAGGACCTGAGCCAAGCCAAGCAGAGCTGGCAAAGCAATCCAAGAGGGGAGAAGAGCAAAAGACCCTTTAGATCCCTCAGCTTTATGCCAAATATGACATATATGGGGTGGAATCCCTTGTTGGTCAGTTTAGGGTCACTTGCCTTGACCGCTTGCCCCTGCAGGTGCAGCCTTTTACTTTCTGTACCCCTAGTGTGGTACACAAGATCCAACAGTGACCTTGGTCTGCATACCAATCCTTGGTAGTACCTCTCAACATGGGATGTTGTCACTTTTAGAAACAGAAACTCTGTGAGAACAGGCTGCTAAATTCAGAAAGTGCAGTGAGTTAGAACTGAGCTGAAAAGTAAAATCACGGAATAGAATTAGTTCTGGTCTCACTCAAACCAGGATATTTACCATGTGTTTTGTGTGGTGGGCTCAATATGTGTGTTTTAAAATTTATGACTGAAGACAGTATTTGCTATAATTGTAGACATTACAGCCTGTGTCTGTACCCACTTAAATAATGATTAAGTATTCATTAACTTCAATGTCTCATAAGTAAGACCTGCAGGAATTCATGTAATGTTCACTGTGGTACTGATAACACTGTGGTACCGGTTTGATTTATCAAGAAATATAAAATAAAAGTATTACTAAAAAAAAAAGACAATAAAAGAAGATTGTCAGACACAGTAAAATTAATACAGCTCTCTCTATATATATATTTGTACACTGCATCAGAATGAGTTCTTTTTCCTTTATCTCTGGAAAACCCACCTCACACTAGTTAAACATGTTTTTCTTGTATTTTGGATCAAGAAATCTACCTACTGTATAGAAGAGAGACATTCTCTTCACCTAACTATAATGTGTCTTCAACATTGTGAAAATTGCCAGAAGTCAGATAAATGTTTATGATCAACATGTGTGCAATGTAAGTTATGTTTCATCATTGTGCAATAACTGTTTTGAACATTACCGGAAGTGCGACAACTGTTTCCTGGCAGCTTTTTGGCAATAAGATTTATTTAGTGTTGAGATTTAATCTATTCAACTCTTTTTAAAACCAGCACTCTCTATGGCGCATGTGTTACAGACTAAGAATGGCCGTAAGGGGAGACAGAGCTTGGACTGAAGATATAAAACATCCAGTACTTTCTGTAGTTTGCAATTTTCTATATATTTGACTTAAATAGTTTTCTTGTGGAATAGAGAAAGCAATCACTGCACCATAAGCTTGCAAAAGTTTCATTCAGCCTCTAAATTAATTCTTTATTTCTCGTAATGTTCATTTAAGAAATAGAATTTCATTGCTGAGCATGGGGATTTAGTCACCCAGCTTCCATTAATGTAAATGAAACCTGTACAGCTATATCCTCTGGCATCGTTTTCATGGTTTGTGTAATCTGGTGAGAAATTTTGAACTTGAGTGAAGCACATAACTACATATCTCTGAATATGCTGGTACCTGCTCACAAGTCCAGACTTCCCAGACTCATCAAGTCCATACAAGGAGACAAGCTGAAAGTGATATATCTTAAGAACACCTTTCCTCATAGAATTACGGAATCACTATGGTTGGCAAAGACCTTTAAGATTATCAAGTCCAACCCTTGTCTACTCTACCAGGATACTACACCATATCCTCAAGCACCATTTCTAGACAGCTTTTAAATACACCCAGGGATTGTGATTCAACTACTTCCCTGGGTAGCCTGTTCCAGTCTTTGATAACCCTTTCAGTATAGAAGTTTTTCCTAATGTCCAACCTAAACCTCCCCTGGTATAACTTTATGCAGTTTCCTCATCTTATCAGTTGTGTCTTCTCACTAGGGTGATAGAAAGGTTCAGATGTCTCTAGTGGCCATTGTTTCCATTTCAGCCTGTGTGAATAAAAAAACAGTGTTCTCTTGGTAGCCACTTCCAACCTGCAGTTTAGATCTAAGATCTTCCCTTCCGTCAGAGGATACTGACAAATATCTCCCTAAAGAATGTTAACTCCCTCAAGCTTTCTTTCCAATCTTCATACGGTAACAAGGATATACTCCTTGAGTTATGGAAAAATAAGATTTGAGGACAATAGCATGATAAAATTGACCTAGATGAAGCTCCTGCTTGCCTGTTCTAGCTTTGAATTAAAAAAAAACTTGATGGGTAAAATCACCATCCTCACCTGAAATATCACTAATGACTGAGAATGTTTTAGAAATAGAAGCTTACACATTAGATTTCCCTCATGTTAAGAAGATAATGAAACCTGTATATCTTCCATCCTTTCAACAGAAATAATTAATCCTTTCTGTTTTACAGAAGAAAGTGAGTGGTATTACGTCCTCCTGACATCCATCAAAAACAAATAAGCCAAAAGTAGTAAGTTATTTTAAAGAAAGACTTCAGGCTCCTATTTTCTGTTTGGTCTTGAAATGGTTTTGGATGGAGCTACCAAGCTCAGAAAGGATTGTCAATCTGGGCAGAGGGTTTTCCCTCTGTAATCTTGTCTGGTTACTGTGAATTAACCTGGGAGATCCACAACTTTCTGCATATTTTATAAAGACAGCATATAAAGAACTTTATACTCATTTTCAGAATGGAGACCAGATGCCTAAAAATTATTACTTAGAACTTAAACTGCACAAAGCCTAAGGTGAAGAACTTGTCTAGTCTGCAGTTTAACAGTATGGATATATATTAGTAACAAAACTTCATGCTTATAGCTGTGGATATTTGCAGACACACAGAAACAAAATTCTACTAAAAATTAAATAATAAGAGATAAATATTGCATTTCAATGAAGCCAGAATATCCATCTGTATTTCCAGCACATAGCATTAAATGTTTGTGACTTAATTAAAATGCAAATATTTTATTAACCAGCTGATTTCTGTAATTTAACCACGAATAAACTCTGACTCTTTTCTGCTTTAATTTGCCGTACTAATCAAATTAGTAATTAGTGAATATTTAGACAAACAACAGTAAGTAAGGTTGTCCTTGTTGTCTTTACATCTTCTTATAATGATATAAACATAGATGGGATCAGAACCTTTAGCATTTACCAAAATATCAACAAAGAAGTACAATTTATGTAAATCTTCAATTCTAAATGCTGCCTGCAAAACTCGTTAGATAAAATAGGGTGTTTTGAAGCTGCACATACAGAAATAAACAAACAAACAAACAAAAGTAGTAAAAGGAATCTGAAGATGTAAAATTACATGCATCTTTTGAGTAATGTGAGAGAGCTTGCTGGGGGAAGGAATAGGCTTTGATTTGTGCTATAACTTATTATACTAGGTATGACATCAGTAACAAGAAACATTAAAAAGTCTCATAATCTCTAAATACAACATAAAGGTAGGCAAAAGGAAGCAGAAGATAAAGTAGGGAATAGATAATCTCATTGAACTTCTGTATGTAACTCAGAACAACACACTGCTTTAATCATAGTATAGCCATAATCCAGCCACAAAACTAAAGATTATTAAGGGTAAGTAACTGTTCAGTGATGACCGTATTTGACTACCCTAAACAGTATAATGATATCACCAGTTGTTACAATGCTTTTAAACTTTTGGGCAGTGGAATTACAAGGACACAGGAGAGAAAAAGAGGAAGGAGGAAAGGTCAGTTTCTCTTTTTTTTTTTTTTTCCCCTGTCAATGCTTAAAAGCTGTTGGATTCCTTTGGAGATATTTTTTAGTGTTTGAGACTGAAGCGAAATGTAGCACTGAAGATACTGCGGCTGTCTTCTCCACTCTCCCAGAGCTGTAGGAATTTTGCCCTGAAACCATTTCCTTCTTCCACCACTCACTGAAGCAAGACCTGTAGCCAGTAAAGAGGAAACATTACTGGTCTCTTGTGTGCTGGCAATTCTACCTGCTGCAGTAGCAGTACCACTGGCAGGACTGCTCTAGACGTGGGGAAAGTCTGCTTTTATTTTGACAAATCCTACAATAACATGGGATCTATCCTCCTATCACACCAGGAAAACATCTGAATACATATGTAATTTATGTCCAGTTTTTTCAAGGTGAATTCTGCAGATTTCAGAAAAAAAGACTACATGATTGGACGTGTGGTCAATGTTGCACAGAGGAAATGGATTCTCAAGATCAAGGTGGAATTTATCCCCTTATTCATGGTTTTATACTAATATTTTCAGTCCAACTGACATGGTTTAATGCCAGCTGGCAACTAAGCCTATGCAGCTGCTTGTTCACTAGTGAGATGGGGGAGAGAACCAGAAGAGTAAAAGTGAGAAAACTTGTAGGATGAGATAAAGACAGTTTAATATGTAAATCAAATGTTGCATGCACAAGCAAAACAAAACAAAGGATTCATTCACTACTTCTCAGTGGCAGGTATGTGTTCAGCCATATCCAGGAGAGCAGGGACCCATCATGCATAATGGTTACTTGAGAGGACAAACATCGCCCTGAATGCTTCCTTCTTCTTCCTCCAGCATCATATGCTGAGTGTGAAATGGTATGGAATATCCATTGGTTCATCTGGGGTCAGCTGTCCCAGCTGTGTCTCCTTCCAACTTGTTGTGCATCCCCAGCCTACTTGTTGCTGGGGTGTTTTGAGAAGCAGAAAAGGCCTTGACTCTGTGTAAGCCCTGCTTAGTAGTAACTAGGATATCACTGTGTTATCAATAACGTTTCCAGCACAAATCTGAGACATAGACCCATACTAGATACTATTCAGGGAATTAACTCTACCCTAGACAAAACCACCACACTAACTGAATTCCGGTAACTGAAGAAAATTAAACTTGTCCTTCCTTTCTATTTGAGAGTGCAATGATAACACAAACAGGGTGACGAAAATTTACAAGAATGCATCAGCAGAGCACCAGAAAACTTCAGGGTTTTTTGGCAAAGATTAGATCTCTCTTCCAACTTTGAGAGTGTTGCAAACCGCAAAATAAATTAAGGAAGCTACAATAGCACATAGTGTGAACTTCAACACTGTAAAGTCATATAGGTCCAAAAAAATCTATTAAGTTATGCCAGACTACAATATAAAATCAATTCCTACCTTAGTCACGTCCACGGTAATGAAGAAAAAAAAATCATTAAGTGATCTGCATGAACAAGAATTTATTATTTATTGTTTAGAAGTACTAAATGTTGTGGGAGGCAAAATGTTTCATCTCCTGCTTCCTTCATGAACGCAGTTACAATGCATTGAAATAGGAATTGTGAACAGGTGGTGTCTTGAAGAAAATAATTGTCTCATTTGTAATTTCAGGATTTTTTTCTAATTATAGAGAACACTGTTTTTCTGTCCTGACTCTGACGTGACATTTATACCCTCATATAGAATAACAATGCAATTACTCTACCTGGTTTTGGACTAGAACACAGGAATTACAGACAAAAGAGGAAAAACTAATGAAGACCACTCCCACCTTTTTTCCTTCACTTTCAGAACAATATTAACTAGAAGCTAAGTGGAAGAAGGACTCAGACAGTGGCATGCTCTAATTCTAGCTTGATAAAAGCACATTCAGGTGCTGCATGGCCTGGGATTAGACCACAAAGTTGCCATTTATTGATCAGTGTCTGATCTCTTGAACAGTGTGCATATCTCTTGAGGACTTGTCAGCTGAGATCACCAAAATGGATTTTTCTAGCTTTATTTATCTGTTTTCTGAAATCTTAGATGTGTAAGTCTACTAACATTTCTATACTATGCAGCAAAAGAGATAAGCCTTAAATCAATAATTATGTTTTACAGGTTATAGGTCTTCAACCTCAGCTGTAGTAAATCACCAATGCTCCATTTAAACAATTTACAACTAGCATCCACTGCTTGTGTCTCTTCCTTTTTCAGAGGATCATAGACCATCTAATAACATCCAAGCAAATTGTTCTCAGAGTTCCTTACAGGAAAAAAATAAATTGCATTGATGTTAATTAACACAATGCATCCACATGGCAGGTTTGCTACAGATTGCTGCTCCTTTTTGTGTATGAAAAACTTAGGAAGATTTCCTAATCCTGCAATACAGTTTCTCTCAATTAATCATTAGCATATTATGAATATCTTGTAGTGCAAATAAGTTTAATTAAAAAAAATCTAAATTGACTAGGTATTTGAACTTTCAACATTTGTTTTCTCCTATAGTGTTATCTGGGCAATACACTCAAGTAGTTGTCCACAGCTGCAGTCAATTGAGTTATCCTCTAATTATGATTGAAGTAGGTGATCAAAACCAGTGATGCTTCAAAGGGATTGCTGGAGACAGTTGCAGACAGTTGCGAGTTGCAGCACTCACAAATGCCTTGGGTTTAACGTGAAATCGACAGTAATATGAGGATTATTGGGAAATAGAAGGAGCACAAAAAGTTTATTTTTATTTTGTGGCCTTCTTCCTTCATTAATAATAGCTAATTAAATGGTTGATTTTCACATAAACAGAATATATATTGAGTTGTGCAGTGGATTCCTCTCTATGAAGCATGAAAACAGGAAAATGTTCATGTGTATATGGAGCACAGTAAATCATTCAGGCTTTGTAGTTGTTAGTGTATTTTTGTTTGTCACAGATGACAAAACTCTGAAAACTAATATCAGTGCTCTTAAATGATATCACCACAAGAGGTTTAATTTTACTATTTGGATGAGTTTATTTCATTCCAGGCTTCTTTAATTATACCTGTAGCATTCTTAGCTTCTAAGCAATCTGAACAACCAGCTTCCAGTTCTAATATTGCATAGGAAGTGTAGAATAACCTTTATTATTACTGAGTAAAAATAGAGTCAATCTGACTCATGTTTGCCAGCTTCTAATTTGGAATTGGGATGAAGAATGAGTATTTTTGCTTAGTTTTATATTAACCAGTTTCATATCAACCACTTGTATTGTCTATTCCAATTATTTTGGTTCATTGATCTTTTAACACTTGGAATGAATATACCACTTGAATGAATGTACCAATGTCACATTTTTGTTTTTAAAAGGAAGACAAGTATTTTAACCAAAGGTTAGTTATTACTTACTTTTACCAAGATCTTCCTACTTACATAGTCCTGCTCTTAGAGTACTCGTTGACACGTATAGCTAAAAAAAAAATTGCAATGCAGAGGTAATACAAATTTCTTTCTCCAGCAATCTTACATTCTTTCAGAAAAAAACCCTGCGTCATGATAACTCATTTTGCGAATGGAGTGGAATGAAGACAAGTCAATAACGTCATGCAGTCAAGTTTTCTTTTTGGAAATCAAACCTAAAAAACCCCCAAGTAATACCCCCCAAAAGCCAATGAGAAAAGGTTGCCTTGGGAAATGAATTATTGGAAATTGACATTAACCTTGATTTGTTGGCTCTAGTTTTGAATGTACTAAACCAATGAGGGCAGATCAACACTTGGACCTTGTTTCTTCTGACCATGCAGTGAATTAGAAATCAGCCAATATTACAGATGCAGTACATAGAAATTTTAATAGTTAAAGATCATTTCCGTAGTTCTCACTATTTTTCTTTTCACTTTCAATTGCCAACAAAATCACTTTTATTTTTGCATTTTAGAAACACATTCATGTTTATTCTGTACAGGGAGAGAAAGAGAAAAAGAAAAACTTCAAAAAAAATCACAAGAAAAAAAAACCTCCACAACCTAAACCAAACAAAAAAAACTCAGAGTTTTTTCTTTTACCTCAGGAAATAACCATTTATTTATTTATTTTTATTACCAATGAGGTACTAAAATCCTGCAGGACTAGATTCCAGACTACTAGCAGTATAATAGAATAGTATACTATTGGAATGAGGGCAGGATTCATAAGATAAAGATAATTGTCTTATCTGGCTTTGCACACAAATGAGGAAAGCTGCAAAAAGGTGAAATGTCATTGCTGAAAGGAATTAGCTGGACTTCTATCCACCCAAACCACAATGCTTTTGGTGAGCCTTTCTGAGAAAATACAACTCAGAGCAATGCACTGTTCAAGTTATTACATGAGTGTTATTTCTTTCACAGTTAAAATTTCCGGTCCACTAGATTAACACCTCTGACAAGGCTACATTCAGACCATTCAGAGCTCACAAGCCACGCCTGGTTTTTTGGTTTCACTTCAGATGACACAGATAACACATGGTATCACTGCTCTCTTGAGAGCACAAGAAGAGGTAAAACTATAGATGAATGAAAACACAGTTTGGATACCCTCTTTGCTGCTTACTGTGAGTTAAAAATTTGGATTATTTGATTGCTATATTTGCCTCTTTTTGCTGGGTCATAAAATTGCTGTCTCATTCTGTATAAGCAGTACCTCAGATGAGATTAAAACTTTACTTTCTCTAGTGCTGCATAAATGAACTCAGAAACCACTTGTGCGTTGAAAATATATTTTGGTTTGCAGCTTCCAAAGTTAAAAAGAAAAAAAAAGACTTCTGCCTGAATTTAGCTTTCTTTCCCTTGGGTATACAATCCTACAAAATGCTAAATATGTATGAAAAGACATATGTACATCTGCAGGGATCTTATTTCTGTCAAAACCACAAGTGTGATCCGTGTTCACATGGGAAAAATAACATACATCTTGCTCAGGGTGACTTCTCCAATTATGCACAAGTATGTCTGAAACTCTCATGGAAACAGAAACCTTGAAATGTTCTATAATTCAAATTTGGAGAGATAGTCTGCAATAGAAAATCAACAGAAGGCTCAGCAAAAATAGGTATAGAACTGACTGTGAAGATTACAGAGTACACCATAAGAAAAAGGACATGTAGAGAAGGAAGACAAATGTATTGTTGAGTGATGGTAACTGAATATGTGAAGTTGGTTGCGTAAAGGAGAAGTCAACTGAGTAAAGGATGGAGGAAATGAAAAGGGAAAACTAATAAAAACCCCACAGAAAATGTGATGGGCTGGAAAAGAAATGCAGTAAGAGGGGGAAGGAAACAAAAGAAGGAAAGATGTGGAATATATATGCCTATGGACCTCTCTCTCAAAAAAAACCCTTTAAATATTTTTTTCTGTTGGCAGGTGTTTCAAATATTGTCATTTCTCTCTTCCTGAAGCTTTCTGGAGCTATCCTCTGTCCTACTATCAGGTTATAGTACATTTCTTACCTAATCACTACAAACATATGACTGCTACACAACTAAGAGCTTCCTCTCCATCCAACTACATAGAGGAATATTATTGCTATTTTACAAAAGAGGAAATGAGACAGAGGTTAGATCATCTCCATAAAGGGATAGAAATAAGCAGAGAATGATATTGTACCCAGAATTCCTAAGTATTAATCCACTACATTGCTAATAAAGCTTTCCAACCTCTACTGGTGCAGTAGTGTCTGAAGGCAGGTGATTCATTATCCATCATGTTTAATTTCCAGTGAAGGGTGCATTATTTCTTCCAGTTTTTTGAAATTCATCCAACCTTGGGAAAGGATAGATAAAAAATCCCAAATGGCAGGCTTTTCAATGCAATGGGCTTATACATTTGTATTTCCAGCTTTCATAAATCAGAGGCATAATGTGTACCACTGACAAGCACAGTGTACATCCAGAACAGAAGAATTAGCCATTGGTTATATATCAAGTTCACTCAGAAGAGTTTTCATCCATTCTGTGCAGAAGTTTAATGTTATGAAAATCTCTTACAGCTGTATTGGGAATCAGCAGAGAATGATGTAGCTTGCCTCCATCTTTAGTTTATACCTGTAAATTTTTCAGAAACCTATAACACTAACAGCGTTTAATTCAGTATTTTACAGGTTGAATAACTTGAAAGTATAGTAGAGCTTTTTTGTTGTTGTTGTTTTGGTTCAATTTGGGCTGTTTTTAGGGAAATGTAAGTTAAAAACTCTCCTGGACACACTATGTGTTGTAAACTGTGTATCACAATTGCAAGGTAGTTTTGCAGACAAAAGGAAAGAGAATATTGCATTAGTTTTTCAAAGTACGTAAGTCTTACAGGTAGAACCCTTCACAGTAGACGAGATGACTGCTCTGGGAAGAAAAGAACAGGAAAATCCTGCCAAATTTCCTGTCAGCAAGAACCAAGCAAAAATAATTTGATTATGTATTAATTCACATGTTAATTATTAAAATGAAAGAATTTTGCTTAAAATATTGTACTAGACATGAAGATAAAAGTGCAAATTATAGTTGAAATAGTGAATTATTAACTATAATGTCCTATCCTGGATCTTCAATAATTACAATAACAATTATGTTCAATTGTAAAATGTCATCCCATTCACCACTAAATCAGAATTCTTGCAAAGTGGTTTTGTGGAACTGATTTCAAAAGGATGAAGCAAATTTTCCTATGATACTTATGTATGTATAATAAATATATATATTAAATGCTTTTCATGAGAACTACTTGATGTCATAACTCCAGATTCCATTACACAATTCATAGAATCATAGAATCATAAAATCATAGAATAGTTTCAGCTGGAAGAGACCATCAAGATCATCAAGTCCAACCTTATTCCTAGCCATACCAAAAACACTAAATCATGTCCCTAAGCACAACAGCTAACTGGCTCTTAAACATTTCCAGGGATGGTGACTCCACCACTCCCCTGGACAGGCCATTCCATTGCCTGACAACCCTTTCTGGAAAGAAATGCTTCCTAATATCCAGGCTGAACCTCCCCTGGTTCATCTTCAGGCCATTTTGTCTTGTTCTGACACTTGTCACCAGGGAGAACAGACCAACTTCCACCTCACTACAACTTCCCTTCAGGTAGTTGTAGAGGACAATGAGGTCTCCTCTCAGCCTTCTTTTCTCAAGGCTCAACAGTCCCAGATCCTTCAGCCTTTCCTCATCAGACACATGCTCCAAACCCTTTACTAGCTTTGTAGCCCACCTCTGGACCCTTTCCAGCACCTCAATGTCCTTCTTGTAGAGAGGGCCCCAAAACTGGACGCAGTATTTGAGGTGTGGCCTCACCAAAACCAAGTTAAACAGTTAATACATTCACATCAGAAGATATGGAAGATGATTATACAGTCTCTCTACATAATCAAGTTGTACCTTAACAAGTGGAAGTACAATTGTGACCATTTCTTTTTATTTTGCAGAAAAATCTAATTCTGGATTGCTTTGTGAGGCTATATCAAAGGTCATTACAACCAGATGCTACCACTACAACAGCTGTTACTGACAGCTGACTTTTGGGCTGATGGTAAGATAGGCATAAAAAGAAAAAAAATTTTTTACATGTAAGTGATGTATGTACTTAAGTACTATTTTCTTAGCATATGCAAACTATCCGTCTGTACACGGATGCAGCTTACAAGCACACAGGTGGAACTGTCACTATGAATGTGACAAACCTTAATGATTTTAGAAAATGTACTGCAAATGTGAAGGACGAAATTAATTATTTGACTGTTCTCTGTAATTGTGAATGGGTCGTGCTTTCTTCTCTCCCACTTAAAACTAGTGAGAAGGGAAAAAAGGACTTGTGTGTCCTTTCAGCAGTGCCATAATAACACTCGTCAGGTATTTCCCACCCAACGTACACTCCATAAAGTGGTATGAGACCAGGTGAAATTCCTTCTGTCTCCCTGTCTCTAAGGCCAAGCTCATAATAGGCCATGCAGCAACCCATGCTTTGAAGCAGTACTCAGATGCTTGCTCCTCATGCCCACTGCCCTGCAAGCCTGTTAACAGAGAAGACAGCAGGGAATGGAAGGTGGCCCTATCACAGAATCACAGAACGTTAGGGGTTGGAAGGGACCTCAAAAAACATCTAGTCCAACCCCCTGCCAGAGCAGGATCACCTAGATCAGGTCACACAGGAACGCGTCCAGGCAGGTTTTGAATGTCTCCAGAGGAGACTCCACAACCTCCCTGGGCAGCCTGTTCCAGTGCTCTGTAACCCTCATTGTGAAAAAGTTTTTCCTTATATTTACCCGGAACC
>WUAM01000359.1:220178-230851 GCA_024336885.1 Actenoides hombroni | reverse complement strand
AGATAACTGGAAATCAAAGTAATGCTTCCAAAAACTTTGACAATTTGAAGTGACAGAACATCACACATAGTCAGAATAATAATCAGCACAAAAATATAATCAGGACCAATATTTTTTTATTCTATTCAGAACACTGCAGTGAAAGTGCTGCCTATGTGTTTATTAATAAGTGTTCTTTAAGGCACATGCTACACACAAACACTGACTTAAGCACTTGTAGCACACAGAATAACCTGCTGAGATCATAGATTTGAAGTACTTGACATGTATTGTCATTTTGGGCAACAACCAGCTTGAGAAAAATGGAGGATAAATGTGGCAGAGAGCACTGGGGAGTGAAGAGAGGTTGAGCCTGAGGTTCAAAATTCCAATAACAAAATCTTTTTGGTTTAGGAGGATTCAAAAATTCACATTGTCTAGCTAGACTGAATATTCCAGACCAAGCAACCTGTCACACAGCAATGTTACATTACAACTAATAACCACATTGGAAACTATTTTCCTGAAATTTGTTCCAACTTCTTAAGCATGAACTTTTCCATATAGGCCTTTATTGCATTAAGAGGTAAAATTAATTTGGCAGAAAATAACTCCCCTTGCATTCCTCAGATACCAGAGGGGCTGGGAGTGGCTAGGCTTAGATTCTGAGTGATGTCCAATTTGGCACTATGAGTCTGATAGCACAGACACACTCAGTAGTGCACTGCACCTTCTCTCCGGTCACACTTGTGCCCAGCTACATGAAGGATGCAGTTGATTCAGTTCAGCACTATTGATCCAGTATCACAGATGCACTTAACAGCATGCTGAACATTCTGTCTGGTTGTGATTGTGACCAGCTATATGAAGGATGCAGTTTATTTTTCACTGTAAGTCTGAAAACACGGATGCACTCAATAGCGTGCTGCACCTTCCGTCTAATCACACTCTCACACACAGCAGCCAATGAGAGACATTTGCGACCAGCTACATCAACTGTGCAGTTTCTTGAAGTAACAGGATTGCAGGTTCTTATGGATTGCAGTGATATATATACTGTCTGCAAAAACACATGCAAGTATCAAGATTGTAAGTGACGTACCTCGATTACAAAATGCGTTAAGCTAAAAAGTAGCTCCATAGAGATTTCTAAGTTTTCCAAGAAAGCAGTCAGAGATCTTACCCAAAGGAGTCCCTGTGACGGGGGAAGAGACGCTCAACCTGTCAACTGATCCCAGAAGTCAGAAGTAACCTGCAATGGTATCTTTCCTGACTTGTTTACGATAATATCTTCCCTAACATCCCCCATTTCTTAAGACATTTTTGTATTAATTTTTATCTTCAGGGTGGAGCTTGAGTGACTCTAGTCATAAATACCTTTATTATGATGGTGTATAATTCTCTCCACTTTTAAAGGTGTTGTTAAGGTCCAATCTGGTCCCCAATACAACCAAGTACTCCAAGGACTCCTGGGTGAAATTAAGACACAAACGAGGCCAGATGTCACTTGGCAGCCAATGGCACTTTACATTGTATGTAGTGCTCTTTACATTATTATGTAGTGCTCTTACAACTTAGTAAAAGTGAAGGGAAGAGAAGAAGGAAGGAATGTTGGAAAGAACAGGGATAGATTAACATACCAACCACACATTCCAACTGCGTCCCGTCACTATATTCTTGGTGGGAGTAGCTTCTGTCTCTCAGTCCGTGTACCTGTCATTTATTGTCCATGTCCCCTCCTCTTCCAGAATATAGTCAATTACTTCTCGGTCTTGCTTTGCATTGGCTTGCCCCCATGTTACATCACTCCTGCAGCTGATGCACATGACGAGTACCATCATTTCAGGGTCTTTTGACGGTCTCCAAAAGAGAGGCGGGTGTAAACTAATGACCCCGGACCCAGGCTCATGTGCAGTTTGAAGAATAGGGGGTGGGTAGGTACCACTTAGCCAAGTTTCCTTCATTTGCGGTACTTTCCAGGGTAGATGACTGATGGTGTTCCTCTGTGGCAAACAACATCGAGGTGAACAACTCCCAGGCAGTCTCTTTACAAGAAGTGATTTTCCCCTACAGGGGAGATGTTTGAGACAACTAATTAACATTCCCTTACAGGTGTCGATAAAGAAAAATCAGGACACAAGCTCAGTAAGAGATGGTCACACTTTGGAAGCAGGTAGCCTTTGGGATGGAGGTGTGTTTTGGTATTACAAAGACATTGTAATGAGCAAAGTTCGCACACAGGGCATCACTTTGTTAGAAAATGACAGACTGTTGGCCCAGGGTCACAAACAGGCAGCTTATCAGTTCTGTGGTACCATCGAGTTCCCATCTCTGCGTGATCTCACAGACCCTGGCCACAGAATCTCCACTCCTCTCTACCTTGGGAATTCTTTGATATTATACCTTTCGTTAATGTGTGAACAATTCTGTACCTTTAATACGATTTTAATTTCTAAATTATCTCCAGTCACTATTCCACAGCCTTTCACAATATGTTTAGTGCATAGATAGCCCACGTGAGTACACAGCCGGATGAACACATCATCTACAATTTATCACGTGTAGTGGGCATCACCTGGAACACAAAAAAAAAGCAAAGTAGAAATAAGACTGAGGAGTTAGTTTAACACAAAAATAGGCATGGAGACAGATACTTCCATGATGTGAAAAATATTACTAGTCTGCATTGCCAATTACAATCATCTGCATTAGGACATATTCTGGTTTATGTCTTTGGTAAAACTGGGCCAATAGTAGATGTTTGTGTTCTGTAACAACTCCATGATAAAATCAGATATGCTACCTTACACACCACCATCACTTACACAAATGGAAGAAGAGTCTGGGTTCACTGAAATTTGGCAAATTAGGTGTATGTTGAAAATTCACAGGGAGGCACCTAAGATTTTAACTCTGAGGCCTCATCTGTTTTCTTGCCACAGAACTGACAATTTCTTCTCTACTTCTTGACCCTTCATCATCTGATGCTTCACTATCATAATATCTGGACGTTACTAAACCTTCAAGAAAGTGATTTTTTTCTCCAGTATAAGGTTTTCTTTTGAATAGTTTCTTTCTGTACTCAGCTAGCATTGTCAACCTAATGATGCAGCATAAGTTATTTCTCTTTCAGAGTATGTCTTTCAGGTGCCTTTTGTACTCCTTGTAGATGTAGTGAACAAAGCAACCTTATACCAATGTCAGAGTATTTAGGAATGGAAAAAGTGCTTTCTTCAAATGTAACTGTGATATATATATCTGTATTAAAATTGCATTGAACTGTAGAAAAGATATGAACTGTTTCAAAAAAACCACCAAAAGCTACTGAGCTGATCTCCGTTAACATCAGCAGTAGTCTGATTTCAAAATTAGAAAGGAAAAGGTGAAGGAGTCTGAAGAACTGACTCAGTTAATAAATATTAATTAATATGCAATAGGTACCTAAACCACTTCAAACACATAGAATCATAGCATTGTCAGGGTTGGAAGGGACCTTAAAGATCATCTAGTTCCAATCCCTCTGCCATCTAAGAGTATAAGCTAATTAACTTGTTGCATTTCAACAAAAGAAAAAATAAAGGATACTTTTGGCTTTCTTCTTTAATAAATTAAATCTTATAGTTCAATAACAATGTATATGTATTAGAAAGAATACGGTAAGACTTGGTGTATAAATAACTGATGGTTTCAGGCACTGGGTGTTCTGGTTTTGACCCCAGCACCCACAGCTGTGCACTCATAAGAATAAAGAAAATACCGCCACCTTGTATGTGTGATTGGCAGTTGCATACCACGTGATGGAGCCAGTTTTGGGAAAAAGGATAGTGTGACTCCAGTAGTGTCCCAATCTGTCTCTCCTCTGTTTCTCATTCCCTGATATTCCTCAACCTTCTCACGTCCTGGAGCTCTGTCACCCAGTGCAGGTCATTTTCATTAAAGCTGTTCTAGTTTCCTTTTCTAATTGCTAAGTCTCTCTCCCTTATTCCTTCTCTCTTCCCCTTGGGGAGGAAGGGGGTTTAACAGAGAGTGTCTGTTACAGGTTTTTGGGGCTGCCCTGACCCTAAACCGTGACCATAGTACTGCTGAATCCCCTGGCTGAAGCACAGTTTGGGTTCAGTCACAAAACCAAGCATGTAATGAAATCCAGTTTATGAGTATAACTTATTGTCACTTTTACTCCAGTGTTTTTGTCCTTGGACAACTTCTCAATTCATTACAATGCCCCTGCTTAGGCAACTTTCTTATTGACTTCTTTGGAAGTTTTACTTAAAAATCTGGGAAGACTCAGCTTTTGTTGCTTACATTTTCCAGTTTGGGTTGTGGCTTCAGTCAGTTTAGATTTAAGTGGGAAAAGGATCATCTGATAATCTGACTTGACTGTTAGATGTCTTTTGGTGCTGTCCACGTTAGATGGAGCAAGGATGTCAGGCGTGATTTGTTTATATTATCATGTACATTGGGAAGGTCTTGGCTGAAGAGAGCTAGGGTGTCACTTGTGGCTTTGTGTATTGCAAATACAATACCTTATTGGTGCTCTTTCTGAATGTTTCCTGTTTCTCATTAAAATTTGTGTCATTCTTTCAGTGTTGGTGAAACTAGGTCTCACTAAGAGAGGCTTAAGTAGCTCACTAAATTTATTGAAAGACTGCAGACCATGGAAAACATAAACTTACTTCTCAGTGAGTAACACAGAACTGACACCAAACTGTAAAACCACAAGTGATTTCAGGGACTGATTGACTGACCAAGGCAAATTTTCTTACATGGCTTACCAAAATGCACAACTATATATGCAAAAATTGGTGAAATCAAGTAAGAAAATCAATTATTGCTATAGTTACATGCATGATGGGTATTTCCTAGCCACTTACATGCAAAATTGTATTCTAAAGTTAAATAATAGCTGGAATTATTTCAGTGTCTTGCCATGTTTTGCATCTCTGTTTACATCCTATCCTGAAAAGTGCCCATGGCACCAGTTTAAGGTTTTTGCCTTCATACACTGTGTACTTTATGGTTTGATTGCCTCTAGGAGCCATGTCTGCCTAAGGGGAAACACCCTGTTACTTGCCATAACTTAGTGTCAAAGCCTCTTCAGAGACATTTCAATGAATTTCCCACTCTCACAGGTTGCAGAGAAGCAAAGGTATAAAAATATTTTTTTATGCTTGGGGACCAAGGTTGTGGATTTCAAAGCTAGTTAAGGAATTTGAATACTCAATTTCTATAAAATCTTGATATTCAACCATTTGATGAATGTTCAAAAGTAATGCCTCACCTTTAGAGTGCATTAAAATATATTTTCATGAGCAGCTACCATAATGCATCGGGTCACCTCACATGAACTTCTCATTGAGGAAAGTCTGTAGAAATCTTTTGAAAGTCTCAATCGAAACTGATGGTGAAGAGAATAACTGTTTGCATTTGAACTTTTTGCAGTTCTTGGGGGAAGAGAGGCAAAATACTTGCGAAGTGGCATTGATATTTCAAAATAAAGTTCAAATAATGAGAGAATGACAATTGCTGAAAGATGACTTTGGATCTTCTTAAAGCTACTGAATCAATGTGTATCCATGCTAACGGGAGTTCCACCATTATCAGTTAGTGACAGATTCAGCCATTTAATATTTGTCACCAAAATGACAGTTCTAAACAGCAAGTTCTCTTGACATCATAGGAGTTATACCCCTGTAAAACTAGTAAATGCAAGAAGAGTATCAGGCTCTGGCTGTGCTTAGATTCTTTTCCTCGAAGTGTGGATAGAGGTTTACTGTGAAAAAACTCATCAGGCATCCAAATGGAAAGAGGCTTGATGTCGTTGCTATGATTAAATGAAAATTGAACTGCTTTGATTAAATACATTGTAACTCCACATTGATCTATCATAGGTTTAAAAATAAAAATGCTGTATGTGGTCTGTCCAGACTGAATCCAGGACACAGAGCTAGGTCCATAATCAAGAGCATTCAATCATAAAGACAGTATTTTATCAAAAGTCAAATAATATGTTTTACTAATCAGAAGAAGTGTTTAAAACTAGTGCCCTTCTGCCATAATACTTTTACTGGAGTTGCAGAAGTGAATACGCATTCATGAAGAGCTGGAAAGAGTTCACACTAATGTTTCTTTTCTGCAAACAGTAAAGAGACAGTCTCTCCTGCCCCCAGTTCACATGGGTGCTTTATAGATGGCATTTGATAGTGTCATCATCTTTCAGGGCAGTGCTTTCAAATGTATTTTATGGTTGGTGAACCTGAAAAATGAAAAGGCATTCTACAATTGAGGTGCCCCATAAGTAAGTTTAGTCCCCGAAAGGGATTCAGTATTTTCATATCACACTCTGCAAGTTAGTCCAGAACTAGCACTCCAGTAGGTTGCTTGTGTGGGGGTCTGTGCTGCTGATATATGTCTTTGCTGTGAGATACAAAACAGGACCTGCACACTTTTGGTCAGTAAAGACCTATAGGCCATTCAGTGAGAGTGTGGGTGGTTAATGGCAGTGTCCTGGCTCGGTTTCAGCTGTGGTTATTGCATTCCACCTCCTTAAGTTCCGCCTTCAGTTTCAGCAGGACATGGTATTCCTCACCTTCGCTCTCATTGAGCACTGCTCCTGTACATTGTTACACAGCTGCTGCACTCCACCCTGGAGGTGAACTTCTATTACATATTCAAATAGATCCACATCATGTATCAAGGCTAATTTTTTGTGAAAATTACTTTCCAACATGGTCAATGGAAGAATTACTCTAGATTCGGAGTGCAATTATTCTGGGTGGATGAAAAGTGTCATATGAGGGGGGAAAAATTTAACTATGGCTCTCCTATCAGTTTCACATATATAATCATGGTGAATAAGTATGCACACCTTTTCTTCATGTTTACAGGAACAAAGGTGAGTTAGGTTCAGCATGGTAAAAACACCTATCAGGAAAATGAGTATGTGATTGTATGTGTGAATGTACATTTCTGTGGAATTAGATATAAGGCTTCTGTCTTACTGAGGTCAATGAAAGTCAGCCAAAATGAGCACAACGTGTTGCACATTACTCCATCTGTACTATTGTGAGTTGATGTGCTACTGCACGCTTTTGGTAACTTTTACCCCAGGAGTAGTAGGACTACCCATGGTGTAAACAGTTTGAAAGTCAATTGGGGAGCAAAGAGATTCTCCTGGGAAATTCAGCCAAACAAAATCAACAAATGCTAAATCATGGAAATTATGTAGCTTTTTCTTTATTAGAAACAAATGTTGATTTTTTTTTTCTGTCTATGCCCTAATTAAATCCATCCTCTACAATTATAGTATGACTGAATGAATATCTTTCAGTCTGCTTTTCAGCTGTTACAGATGCATCCAAAATGTTTGAGATCAGATAGAAAATGTGTATCTCTTCAAGTAGTGTTTATAGAAGAAAGATTTGTGATAAACACTAGGCTTGCTTAAATATTTAATCAAACATGTATCTATGTAATATTTTGTAACAAGGATACTTAACTGATATGCATCTAAAGTGGCAGTTTATGGTGCATATGCAAACTTGCTAAAATATTAAGGATAGCTATGTGTTTTTCTATATAACTGAGTGGTTCTCAGAAGTTATATCAATAGTGCCCAAAAATAATCATTGTATGCTTCCTAGAACAGAAGGGTTGTTTAAGAAGCAACTTTAAATTTTAAAAAATTCCTTCTATTAAGCTCAACTCTGGTGTAATCACCTGTCAATATGTATTCAGCCAGTTGTATATATACATTTTACCTATGTCAAGAAGTTAATTGTCAGATAAAACTGTATAGTTTACATTCATGTGTACGTGCATGTGTCTGTATGAGTGTAGACATATAAAATTACCTGCAGGTAATGCAAGCACAGGAGTCAGTGGAGCTTCTCACACAAAGTGAGAGTTTAAAACAACTGATTTCATAACAAAAGTTCATGGTTTACAGTGTATGTTTATAGTGTATGTTTGTGTAGATTGTCATTTTTTAAATAGGCAGTTTAAATTGTGAGGTTTTAAAGGTGAACTGGGCCTAAAGGCCCTCATGAAAAGAAGACTCATCTTCACAATACTCTCCAATTAAGCTCCCAAAATTTAGAGAGATCTTTGTGTCCATCTTCTACTGTAGCCTGTTTTTATCATCCAAGGTAATCATCCTCTCACCCATCACTTTTTCTATATGACCCAGAAATTTAAGACAAGATGTACCCTCACATATCTGGCACCTCTTCCTAACATATGGTCAGCAAAAATGAGGAGGCAGGTTCATGTTGATTAATTACAGCATTACTGTATAGATCTAATGTAGTATGTGTGTGTGTGAATCAGTATCTATACAAATAATAGTCAAATGTGTGTTTAGTGTTAGAAAAAAATACAAGGTTATGTCTTGTGTACTTGGAGATTAATTTAATATGATTCAGAGATCCATCTGAAATTGTGAGAGAGCTATCCACTCATATAAAATAAAATATAAATAAAAATAAATCTGTGTGGGCAAAGAAGGAAGAGCATCACTGTATGCTGTATGGATTGGGTTCTCTTGTCTACTGCCTGGCTTAGAGCTGTAAGTGTGCAGTGGTATCTCTATACTTACTGACTTACTTATACACATTGTCACAGGAGGCTTGGCTTAATCAGTTGTGAACTGAAAAAAGTAATATAAATTGGAACCTTTTGTCATGAAATATTTAAATGTGAATATGATTTAATGACTTTGGGGAGAAAATTTAGTGTGAGAGATTGTAAGAAACAAGAAATCGATTATATGTAAGAAAGGACTTGAACCTCTAATCAAGTATTACCATATACAGAGGGATCCCTAGCTAGTTATAGCTTAATTCAAAGGGGATAATGGTTAGATTTTTTGTTAATTTTAAGTTTTATCAAAAAATGACATTCCTATTTGCTCGTTATCTAATTTTGCATAATGCATACTTACAATGATTTATGGAAAGCCATCACTATGTAAATATTGAAGCATATGCTATATAATATACCTAAGCAGTGTCTTTTCTATGAAATAGGAATCTGCAATTTTTCTTTACTTTTGCTGAGGGGGAAAAAAGCCAACTTCTTGATGAAAATTTAGAAGATCTAGCTTGATATAGCTAGTAGGAGTGGGCAAGGATCATTGAAGAGCAATTTTCTGGTTCCTTGCTGTTTCTAAGACAGCAAGGGTAATTCCATGACAATCATACCCTGAACTGCCAGTTTCTCTATCAGTGGGACTTAGCAGCTGCTGAAGGTCTGACCCTCCTCATTGCGAATCCTTAAAATAAATGAAGCACAGGGTGCTGATGTCTCATTGAGAGGTAGCCTATGGAGGCAACTGCTGGCCTCTCTGAGGTAATAACTCTCCAAAAGCATACTGGGAGCCCCTGCATTTAGACGATGTCTACCTGTTCTGTGCCTGCAAAGAGCAGGGTGCACTGCTGCCAGGTGAGGGGCTGTGAGATACCACCTTCCACTTATGGGTAGAAGTCTGTTACAGGACGTATACCTACTATTCTCATGAGTTATTGTCATGCTGGCTGCATTTAATTTTTATTTACTTAAATATCCTTTTTTATAAAGCATCCATCTGTTATATAAGCCTGTGAGTGATTTACAAATTAAAACAAAACCAAACCAAATTACTGCCAGTAGTATATTACAAGGCAGCCTGCAGCTGGCTGCAGACAGGAATCCTAATTCAATATATGTAAGCAGTGTAAATTAGACAATGTTATTTCCATCTTCAAACAGTTCAAGTTACAGTTAGAAGGAGTTAATACTTGTGGCTTGGGATTCGAAGAGTATGCATATAGGTTTGGTCAGAGGTGACAGTGAAGGCCTGCAGACCGAAATCTGAACTGAGTCTGGTTTTGCAGTTCCAGGTAGAAATTAATCAAATGTAGAACCAGTATGGCTGGCTGGTAGCTGTGGGAGTAGTAGATCTAAGAAGCTTTAGGTCACAGTCATGGGAAAACACATGAATGGAAAAAACCCTGCAATCTTAGGGCTTTAAAATATGAACCTATCCTTTGATTCTTTGTTTGTGGTGTTAGTGGTTGTTTTTTTCCTCTTCTCACCCCATTTTGATTTTGTATTGTTTCACTTTGTTCTGTTGTTGGGTGGGTTTTTGTGATGTTTAGGATGAGTTCTACTAGATAGCATAGCACTGACTGCCTGTAAAATGCTGCTCCATCAGGCATGTAGAACTGTGAGGGCGCAGAAATTAGAGATGACCACAGTGCTTAAAGGTGTTCAAAGGTGGGGACATTTCCTGACTAATGCTGCAAACCAGGACCAGCATCTGCATCATGGTTCTTCCTTCATCAACTGTGTAAACACATGCTGAACATTTTTTGCATAGAAATGGTTTCTGAGGCTTTCCATCTGGGTCAGCTGGGTAAGATTCTCCATAATTAATTGCTGGTGAGGGTTTCATAGTCTTGTAAGGTTTGATTGTGAATGGTCATGTGTGGGGCCTTTCTAAAGGTTTTCCAGTCACATCTAAGGTACTAAAACTTACAAGGCATTGACTTTCATCATTAACTTTGTATACAGAGAGATGATACAGATCAGAACTGAAATAATAAAACCAGCTGTAATCAAATAAATACATACTTTGCTATGTGGGCCAAATTGCATTTTCTATTACTCTAGGAAATGTGAGGGGAGAGAAGAATCAGTCCTCTGGAGACTAAAGACAA
>WUAM01000359.1:194418-214111 GCA_024336885.1 Actenoides hombroni | reverse complement strand
ACTGTTTAATTGCCCTGAATATTTTTCTGTTCCATTTGTTTTTAGTTATTGATGATGTTCTTTTTGAATATATTAATTTATTTTAGAAAGAGTAATTACCTAAGTATACAATTTCTATGGAGAGAACCTCAAAGATAACTGGTTAACTAAATTAACAGCATTGCAAAGTGAGAATTTCTTCCAGCCACTTAAATCAATTTTCCTTAAAAGCTCAGAAGCATTTTGCTATTTCCTGCTGTACAAGAAATAAGAAACAGCTACCTAAAGCACACAAAAATAATTTCTGAAAAATATTTGTTGTGTATTGGTATTCCATTTTGGGCACATTATTAATAATGTATGATTCGCTTGTGTAGTGAGTCACATAATCTTTGACTTGCTAGAGAAGGTTAGATTTTTTCTTATTTGAAAATTAGAATGACATCTTTTTTTCAGTACTATCTTCTTAATTAAATCAGAATTCTAGCTATCCCATAGCTTATTGAGTCTTGTGAAGTTTTTATATTTTCAGTAATTTTATTAATCATATTACTAGTATTGGATTGATAATATTATCCTATTATAATTACTTGGAGATCTAAAATTCAGAACTCTAGTTATGTTCTAAAAGAAAATACAAGCTTTGACAGAGATAAATAACACTAACTGATCCTTTTAGTTTCCTATAAAGGCATCTGATATGTCTTAGGACCTTTTTCAAGGCAATTCTAGTTAATCAAAGGTTGCCCCTGTCCTGTACATACACAAAACTTGTAAGTTGTTGACCGCGGGTGTAACTGTTGTCAAATGTGCTTTGTAAAGATGGGGTTGTGATACAAAGTGCTGGTTACCAGAGGCAGCAGATCATATGAGGAGCAAACACAATGATGCTTTGACTAAAGCAGGAGTTTTTATCCATGCCACCCTCTGTTGTGGAATGCATCCTATAGCAATTTGTGTTAAGGGTTGACTAAATCCAGCTTTACCATTCCTACATCTTTTGTGCCAAGGTCAAATCCTATATAAATATCCTTCTGCCAGGAAGTTTGGAATATCATCTGAGATCTTTGTCTAAACAGTGCTATTCCTTGTAAATTAGGGTCAAGATAACCAGAAGATTCAGGAGTTCTGCCTCATGTGTTTTTTTCAACACAGGGCAGAGCAAAGCAAAGCAGAGTCCTGGCCCTTACTGTCAATGACCCAGTAATTCTGTTTTCTCTTCTGCAAATTTGACAGTATTACTTTTGAATAATCAAGCTCCACTGAGCCTAGATTTTTTTTTTTAAGGGCCTTTCCTCTTCATCTTCTGAGCTACAAGTAGCATCACTTATCAAATCATCTTTTTACATATCTATATCTTTGATCTTTTCCCCAAATAGAGAAACCTTTCTGGTTTTCTTTCCTAGAAGCACTACTCTTCACCAGCCACTCCCTAAATGAGCTGTTAATCCATTTCTGTATTTACTTCGTATGTCCTTTCTTCTAAAGGCTAGAATTCAGGCTACATCTTGTTGCAGGAAGTCAATGGAGAGTAAACATTAAAAGAACCCATATTAAAAATCACGTCAGTGTTTAGAAGCAATGCCATAAGCCTCTTTTTGAATAGAAAAACATATTTTCCAAGTAATTTTTTAGATGGAAAAGAGAGAGAAAGGAAGAAGATAAGTTCCAGTGAGAACTGTGCACTTGAATGGAAAGAATTGTCCTTGATAAGTGAATTCTCTCTGGACTCAGAGGAGGTCTGTCCTGTAAGTCAGGAGAAAGAAACTTGTAGCCCCAGTGGTTGGATTCCTCTAGGATCCACTTCCCATCCTCATCCATGAGTCCTGCCTCAGCAGATACTGACTTTGCCTTACAAAGAGATAGGTGTAATTGGTCATTGAAGCCAGCAGTGAGGTACAGCTGGTCAGAGAATGATCCTGAGCTGTAGATGAGACATTTGTATGGGACGAAGGAATAGTTATTTCCTGTCCAAAATGAATAGCAAAGTTATATCTAAGTGCCTGTGTGGGAGAGTATGTTCAGAAGTGAAGGTCTGGAAGGTGAAGCTTAGACCAGTTGACTCCATTTCTGGCTCTCACCTTTAAAAGACAAGAATTTTGTGGTCAAACCCACTGATGAAACAAGGCGGGTGGACTTTCTGCCTTTAGTAAGCCTACTTGAGATGCTACTGTCAGATCTTAAGGAGAAATACAGCCATCTTGCCTGTGAGCCTTAGTACATGCTAAATCCCTGTTTCACCTCGGTGCTGTCACTATTTAAATCTGCCTTTATTAAGCTGGAACACAGCATTAGTAACTATATTACCACATTGTCTTTTCTCTCGATGTATGCAAAATCAATTAATTCTCAGTGTACCTCTTCAGAGGAACAAAACAAGAACTTTTCACTTTCTCTTTCTGCTACTAAAGTAAGACTACTAACTGCTCAGGTTTCTCTTTCAGTTTTCTCACAAAGCAAGTATGTGTGTATGTGTGTGTTCGGCAAGATGGGAAAGGTGATGGAGCCCCACGAATAAATTTAAAAACAAAATAATATCTGCTCAGGGTGACTTATAAATAAATATGAGGCAACTATTGGAGCCAAGTGTGATCATGCCACTTGATTGCTAGTTAAATCAGTCCAGATGTAAACATGTAAACTCCTTGATTTGTATGGAGCAAGACATCTGTAGGTTGTTTATTAAAACCTGCTGGTGACTCCAGAACAAAATTTGTGCGGATGTAGGCCTCTGGGTAGCTGTACTGAAAAAGCAGAGACATACTTTTTGTCTGGTTACCTAACTTCCAGCCCTGTACAGGTGTGCTTGAATAAATTAACATCAGTTACCTATGATGAGCCACTGCATACATTATCAAGGAAGGTGAAGATGTGAGAAAGCTGCTACTTGCCTCCTGTTATCACTTCCTTGTCACAACAGCACCCATTTTTTCATCATCCTACTACGCTTGGAATCTTCTACAGATAACTTTTTGGAGAATTATTTTCTGTAAATGCACTAAATTCTAGGAACAGATAACTCCAAGATGTAAGTTATTTCACACCAGTCCATCATAATAATTACTGTATTTCTCCTAATATAATTAGCTGTGATATGCAGCTTGAATTTCATCCAATCAGAACAAGGAAATAAGTTTTCAAGTCATTAGGTGTTTGAGGAACCATTTGTCAAGATACAAAAGGGCTATTTTATAAATTTTTTTTAAGTATAAACATATTTACACCTATACTACTGTTTCTGTGCATGATGCAGTTCATGAAGAGACTATCTGCATATCCAGTACAATGATATGAACCATTACCTTTTCAGTCACCAAGATGTGTGTCATTGCTAATGTTCACATAACTCTTCCTTACCCAAGAGAACCCGAATCATAAACGTTTTGTGCCACCCATAACACAGAGCTAACTTCTTCTATGAGTAGTCATGTTGAACATAGATTGCCTATTGCATACTCACCTAGAGAAGCAGAATTGAAACAGAATGCATAGAACTAATTTCTTCATAAGAGGGTTGGGGTTTGTTTTTGGTTTTTGTTTTGTTTTTTTGGGGGTGGTGGTGTTTGTTTGGTTTTGTTTTACTTAAAAGAAAAGAAATAAATTAAAGCAAGCCCTAAAGAGGCTACTTATGTGAGCAAAGATTGCAGGATCAACTCTGGCATAGAGGGAAGTCTTTTCTAACTACACATATCCATTTGTTTTGAGCTTGAGTTGAAGTTGTTGGTGGTTTTCAAAACAATCTGCTGCCTTCTTTATCTTATTTTCTTTTGGTCCACAAAACAATATCACTTTGAGAGTGAAAGTGTAGTTTCTTGTGCAATGCAAGAGGACTCATTTTTCTGTGAACTTGAAAAATATGTCAAGGACTTTTCAATGACCTGAAAAGTTTATTTAAATAAACTGCTACAGCAGTATTAAGGTAGGTGGTAGGCATAAGTAAAGCTTTGAAACTACTAGGCAAAAGCAAAACATGCGTTCAGCAGTATTTTCCCCTGGTATGTGTTGTGACAGTTTAAATATTTTATATGCTTTGTCCAACAAAACAACCTGTTCTGCACAGGTTCTGTGTGTTTTATGTTCAGTGAAAGAGCTTATTTGGGAAGACAGAACTAGGAACACGAATTCATAATATCCTGGTTGCCTCTAGGTTCCTAGGAAATAACTGGAATAACCAAAACTCTTCTCCAGAAAGGTGGAGAAAATTCACTGTTTTCCATTTACTTGAGTTAATGTAAAAGCTGTTTCCCATGCACAGAGATGTCCCATCTTCCCTAGAGTCTTTTGGAAGTGTGGTAAACAAAATATCTACCTATGTTAGTTTCTGCAGAGGAAGGCTTTAGCTGTTCCTTTAAACTGAACAGCAGAAGACTAAGATTTCTGCTCCAGTGGAGGAAGCTGTACCTTAGATACAAGATAGCACCAGGGCAACACTTCCAAAAGGCCTGGATCTGTGAAAATGGAACAAGATACTGCAACCTGAGAGACAGAGGTGGAGGATTCTAGGGAGAAGTAATGAAAGGGGGAAGGAGACAAACCTGTGGCAAGAATAGATGTGTGTTTGCTGCCTTTTGGAGTTACAGTTCTCGATGAAGGAGAGAGACTCTAAGTAGGTAGGTGAATGCTGTGATATACATTCATGAGACATTCATTTGTCGGCAGTGTTTATCTGTCTGAAAAGCAAAACTATCACCTAAATAGTCAAACTTAACATCGTATCTTATGGCCTAACCAGAAATTACTTTGTAGGTGAGGGCATTTTCTTTTCTCCTTAATGATGATGGTGATGGTCCTCCCTCTAGATTTGAGCCATTTCATTCATTAGAACATGAACTGAGTGACAGTGAGAAACCCTATCTGAATTAAAATTAGGTTTACCTGAAAGTAAGAAAACTGGTGAGGCAAGTCCTAGAAATAACCTAGAAAAAAAATAACCCAAAAGGGTAAAAAATTTACTAGATGTAGATGACTTAAATAGCTACAACATCGTTTTGGAGGATAGTGTGCCAGCCCTGTCAGTGTATCTAGACAAAGGTAGACATTGTCCACAGTTGGCCTCATCCCAAAGATACAGCCATTCCTAGGGTTTGTGAGGTCATGGGGTATTTTTTGAAGTAGAATTGTGTAGCAGACAATCAGTATAGTACAACAAGGCTTATTTGAGTTCCATTGCTCTTTTACAAGATCAGTTTTGACTATTGAACCCAGATAAATTGGGTAAGAATTACCTGGAGCCTTTTTTGATGTTGTTACCACCTTCTGAGGCACTGGCCTGAAGGCAGGTTTGCAACAAACCAGTGAGATGGGAGTCTTTTGCACTGGTATATGTCTTAGTACGAGATGTTACTCAAAAATATTTAGCAAGTTATGGGACCAGGCAAAAACAAGACCCAAAACCCAACCACTGTAAATGTGTGACACCTTTTCATGGCTATACAAGTTGCTAGTGGTTAGTAAATATGACTGGCAGTACTAGCAGATTCATAAAGTAGAGCCTATAATTGCAGGAATATACTGTGCAGTTAGAAACAGTTACGGGGAAAGATAGCCAGACTGCTGACTACTAATCTAAGGGTGACCTGAAGCAAGAGATGCAGAGGTATCAATGACAGTTAAATACTCAACAGTGTCAAGGAGAGACTGTGCACTGTATGGGCACTGTGAGCACATTGCAAGGTACTGTGCACAGATTTTCATTAGCCCTTAAACCTGACCTGCAGTACTCTACAGTCTTCTCTCCTTTGCTTCTCTTCAAGAATGATGGCCAGCTGTGCCACACATCACAGAATCATAGAATCAAAGGATCATAGAATTGTTTCAGGTAGAAAAGGCCTTTAAGATCCTCAAGTCCAACTGTTAACCTAATGCTGCCAAGCCCACCACTAAACCATGTCCCTGAGCACCTCATCTACATGTCTTTTAAGTACCTCCAGGGATCGTGACTCCACCACCTCCCTGTGCAGCCTGTTCCAGTGCTTAACAACCCTTTCAGTGAAGGAGTTTTTCCTAATAGCCAACCTAAACTTCCTGTGACACAACTAGTGGCCATTTCCTCTCGTCCCATCCCTTGTTGTCTGGGAGGAGAGACTGACATGCCCCCACACCTTGCTACAAGCTCCTTTCAGGTAGTTGTACAGAGTGATAAGGTCTTCCCTGAGCCTCCTTTTCTTCAGGCTGAACAACCCCAGCTCTCTCAGCCACTCCTTGTAAGACTTGTTCTCTAGACCCTTCACCAGCTTTGTTGTCCTTCTTTGGACATGCTTGTTGTCTTTCTTGTACTGAGGGGCCCAAAACTGAATCCAGGATTTGAGGTGCAGCCTCATGTACCAGTATTAATGGTACTATGCTGTAGGTACAACAGTAGAAATTCTTTTTACATCCAGCACTCATTCACATCCAGCAGCTACACTTAAAATGATCACAGTGGCACTGTAGATACTTGAGATGGTCTGTTGGGACTGGGACCTAAGGTAACGCAGGAATATCTCAAGTGCAGTACTGCATATGAAACTTCATATGTGACCTTATTAATGGCACAATGGCAGACACTGGATATTTCCTGTCAGAAATTTTGAGCCCACCACTTCTAAAGAAAATCTAAGGCTTTTACTAGTGCTTCCTACTTCCCAGCAGCGTCTTTTAAGGGAGCAGTTTGCCTTGTGCTAAGCAAGTGTTTGGTTTTGGGTCGTTGTTTCTTTTTTTCTTTTCTTTTTTCTTTTTTTTCTTTCTTTTTTTTTTTTTTAATTAAGAGCTCATTTTGCATTTAAGTTTGCCCTAAAAAACATTGCTCACAAAGATCTGTCTAAGAAATAATTTAACATTTTTGCCATAAGGCACCTGCAAGCTTCACATAAATGGACCTGGAAGAAAAATGGAAAAGTTTTAGATTGTCTGAAAATGTACAGTGTCATAAGAAAAGGAAAAGATTGCAGGACTTTGTTGGCTTTGTGCATAATTGTAAAGGGGTTCATTTATGGGGGTGAGCAGGGGTAGAGAAAGAAAAAATGGGATTGTAATAATCAGATATTTTGCTGTCACCTTGCTTTTGATTTTTATTTTGGAAGAGAAAGGGAAAAGAAAGACTTAAGCTGTATGTTTGTGTCAAACTATGTGAGTCTGGAACATAAACTGTAAATTATAAGTTTTATAAGATATTTCCAATGTTACTGATTTTGATTCCAGTGCTTTACAAACTTTATTGCTTATTTTATTAACTTGGGAAAAGTGTTGCCCGCTTCCAGTTCAATACATTTTTTTTCCTTTCTCTCCCTTTTCCTCCTTCTCTCTCTCTCCTTTTCTTTGTAATGCCAAAATAAAAAAGCAATTGCAATTCAGCCACTTAGAACTGAAAATACAAGCAGGACATAGCTAATTTTTCTGCCCATAAATCTTACATTGTACTCTTGTGTTTAACACACAAAATGTGGAAATAAAAATAGCCCAAACATATATATGTGTGTGTCTGTGGATGTGTGTACTGAAAGAAAGACCTATATATAGCTGTGTTTGTAGATAAAGATCTAAAAATACAATGGATAGAAAAAGAACTTGAGTTCCCACTCAAAAACGGTAAACGAGTCCTTGTTTCAAGAAGAACATGCATGCAGATGATACATTATGCAAGACTGAGAATCAAGATTTCATGAGGGGAGGAGTCAGGCCCTGGCAGGAAGGAGACCCTGCGCTGGATGTCTCTCAGGTCTGATAGCCTGATAGGGGAGCAGCACTAATTCTGCAGCCTTTTTAGTCTGTTCTGTCACAGAAGAGGCACTGCTGGGTCAGTCAGCTCACTAGTAATTGTGTTTTACAGACTTCTAAAGCAATTGGCTCAGTCAGTCCCAATTCAATAAAAGTGGAGAGCGAGAGTGAGAGCACTTTTGTTCTATTTTTTACTTGAAATTATTTCATTCAGCAGTCTGTCTTTTTTATTACCAGGATTTGACATTAGCACTCCAAGCTATATTAGCATCCATTTCAGCAGTTCAGTAATGGTATTAAAAAAACACTTAACTTCAACGGTGAATGGTTGTATGACAGTACCATAAAAATCCACATTAAAAAAAACTTATGTATTTGTCCCTGCAAATTATTTTTCACTTGTTTAACCACTTCAGAACTACACTCTTGACTGGTGTTTGCAAGAGCTCTAGCGGCAGAGAAGGCTTGTAAAGGAGCTGTGAAGCAACTGCAACAGCAATGACATAAAGGGAAAATTCAGTCATTTAAAGAAGAAAAATGTAATAGGAACATGCAATCACATACACATGCACAAGAAAGACCTATCATTTTGGGTAGGTGCCTGTCATTCATCAGCTGAAGTAAGATTTTAAACTCAAATCACTCAAGGTAAAATCTTTGGCATCTTCCACATTTCTGGGATTTAATTTTGAACCCAGCACTCTCCAAGCTTGGGACGGCAGCCTAACTATCTTGGCACTGCAGCACACTCATAAATGGCTGCATTAGGTTCTAAATTTTGATTAAACATTCTGTAATTAATCAATGGTAGACATGAAGCAGTTGGCAAGGTCCAGAGCTGCAAAATGTTTAAGACATAAAACATTACAAAGTAATTAGAATGTGCTCCTTCAAGAGAAGGATTGCCTTCAATAAAGAGGTAAATGATAGCATCGTGTTTATTGTGGACGTAGGCAGCCAGTGCAATATGATAAACTGCAGGAGATACACATATCAGTAATCATCCACATTATTAGTGTCATTAATCATAATTCTAAAAATATGACAGCAGCAGCCAACTTTTTGACCAATTTTGCCTCTGCCTGTTGGCCGTTATAACTTCACTAATAGACTGCAGAGCTCCTGTGCGTGGCAGTTTGCATTGAGAATGGAAGGTTAATTATATTTGAGCTGCTGATTCCTTCTCTCCTCGGAAAAGACTGAGCACTTTGACAATCCCAGGAGCTCACTGCTGTTAAACCAGTAAAAGTACTTTATTGAAATTTTCTTTGTTGGTCAGGAATGAGTAGATGTTTCAAATGAGATATAAGCGCCAGGCTGGGACAGCTGCTAATGTTTCTTCCAAAATAATCCTTGGACAGCAAGGTGAACTCATGCTTCCCTTAGATATCTTTGCACAGTCTCTCGTGGATGGGTAAAAAGTTGAGAATTTAATAACCGCTGACAATAGTATGTATGGAAGAATCTTCGAGGGTTGAAATTACTGAGGGGTTGGGGCGTCAGTGAAGGGAGGTTACAGGATAATCAGCTATTAGTTGACCTGACAGAGGTACTTATTTAGTAATGTAAAATTACTAATAGAGGAATCCTATTGAAGTGCCACATCGTATTTGGTTTTATAGTTCCTCTGGTATTATATAAATAAACCCATCATTTTTAGACAAACAAAGCAGTAGGAATGAGAAATATTATTGCATTGTGATCAAAAGAAGTGATTTACGTATTTCCTGTGGAACCTGAAGTCATAAAAACTATCTGTGGATATGAGGGCTTATTATGTATTTGAACTTACAATATGATCAGTAAGGAGTCTGAACCTTCTAAGGAAATCATGAGATGATTTGTTGCTGTGCATCAGTATATGGGAGAAAAGAATTGGTGTCAAAGTAGAATTGGGGAAAGCTAACTGTTCCGACTAAGTTTTATCTTTTTTTACATTTACTTAAACTTGAACGTAAAATTTATAAGTGGGATTCTGAACTGAAGGGACTGTTTGCATAAAATCTTGCAAAATTATCACATTTTACATGGCTTTTGTAACAGTAAATTAAAATGAAGTATGAAAACTTATGATTGCAAAACTTGGATCATGTAATATTTAGATAATTTAGGTTAGAAAAGAAATGTTAATTCATGCAGTTTAGCAACAGATTCTACCTGGATGTTGCCTCAGTGCTTCTTAAGGGGAAATACACCTTGTCTCAACAACCAGCACACAGGAGATGAGGACCTAACGCTTGCCTGTGCAGCGCCTTGTGAAATTGCCTGCACAGGGATAAATTTTTCCAAAGAGGATGTGTAGATTGTAGAAACAGCGTATGGTAGTTTGACTGATTGTTAGTGGTGCTGAGCACCTGCAATTTCCATTGAAGGACTTTGTTGTACATATTATGACCTCATGCATATAACATTGCTACACTGAGTTAGTTCACTTAAGAAATATTCCATCAGATAAATCTTTTTATTCTAAACTTTATCAACCACTCCGGATATTAGACAAGAGCGCTGGCTATTTTGTAATGAGTCTGTTTTGCTTCCAGGCAGCTAGTAAAGTGAGAGGTTGAAGTGTTGCAATACAATTTCGATCGTTTCTGAGTAACTTTGGCAAGTATGCCAGTGGTTGTGCTTTTTGTTTGTAATATCTTTTGATCTTTAATGGACAATAGTAATATATTAAGAGTGCGACATGACCTTGATGCTTCTGAGCACACACAGCTGTTGTGAAAGTGTAATTCTGTTCACACCATAAGGACCATCTCACTAAACACCTCAACAGGTATGTACTGAATTATTGGGCCTTTCAAGAATCCTGAACCTGTCAGATTTTACATTAAAAATTATCTGGTAGCAAACATTGCCATCAGATATCAGTTCCACATCTAACCTGTGTTATTCGCTCACGCAGTTGGCTATCCTGCCTCCGCAAATACCATCTTGGCATTAACATTTTTTATGCGTTCCACGGCGGTGACAAATTGTTTCCTGACTCTAAATGTGGATTAAGAATGCAAAAGGCATGTTTGCCACTGCCAACAAACCAATAATTCTCGCTAACATCTTCAGAGTTACAACATTTATAAAGTTGCAAAGTGGAGTAAACAAACCATCTGTTTGGCTTTACCATATATGTCATGCTCTCTTATTAGCATATTACGATTCATTTAGTAAACAAATTTGGTGATTTCGTTCATGTCAAAGTTAGAGGGAGCTTGAAGATGATTAACATTCCTGGGACAGGCACATTAATACATTGCTTCCTCTGCAAAGTTAAATGGCTTCTCAGGAGAATCATCCCTTGTTGACAGGATGAGACTGTCAATTTTGTTTGCCTGCCACATTAGGGGCCGTAAGGGGGTGGGAAGCTCTGAGAAAGAGGAGCAGTGTAGGCAGCATAATTCACTGTGAATTGAAAAAAGAAGTCTAATTCTGATAAATGGTCGACCCCAATACATCCTACCTGTTATTACAACAGACGTGCCGTATCTGTGCAGTAAATTAGTTAAACCCCTAAAGAGTTTGATGGGAGCTTATCTTCAAGTGAATAATTTGAGTGTAGAGGGAGCTGTCTTCGTGACCAGTGTGAGTGATTTGTTTCATATTGAAAGGGATTGAAATGACTGGGCTCCACATCTTTAATTTGCAAGAACTTGCTTGTCCGTTATTTCCTGCATTTAATAAGCACTGTTTTTTTACTTTTTTTAATAGGTGCTGAACTGTATTTTACCTTTTGGATTTTCTTCCTATGAAAGGTTAATATTTTTCAGATTCTATGCAATTTAAAGCCTCAAGAACTGATGTTATTACCCAAAATGTTCATGTAGAAATGCCATGGTTTCAATGGGTAGTATAGTATTTTGTCTTCTTTCATTGTTCTTAAGTCTAGCCCCTATCCCTACTTTTCACCTTACATCTAGAAGCAAACTAAACATGATCAAACACATGGAAGCACTAGCACACAGACTGAAACCTTGGCCCTGTTCAGATAAATGTGATTTTTATAATGTCAGATCCGGATTTCAAACCTTTATTATCTTTGCTTAGATTTATGGAAATTATTTTTCTTAATTGAAAAAAAACCCAAACAAACCAAACAAACCAAAACCACAAACAAAACTCGTGTCAAAGACTGCTGAGAGAGTGACAAAATTAGAACAGTAACTGAGAAAACAATTTCTTTAACAGTTTCCAATACTAATTAAATTCCAGGAATTGTTTTATTCTTGATTCTTTTAAGTAAATGGGGAAAATGATTGCTGCTTCCTTCTTGAAGAAATATCAGAATTAAGGCCATATCTTTTCTTATAAATATGTACATTGTTATATTTAGCCAGAGTCTTAATTTCTGGTTCTTTGATTTTCGCTGCATGAAACTCAGCATTTTCAGTCTGCAGAGATTCTGAGAAAGCACAAAATACTGAGTTTACTTTCTGTTATGTTCACGTATTCTAAGCCCTTCTATGAGTTTCAGGCTTAAATAAATAGGAAAGGAACATGAAATTAAGGTAAGACCACAATACTTGCTGTATTAGCAAATAGTGTTAGCGATTAAAATCGTGAAGTTTTTAAACAAAACTGTAAATCTTAATTGACAGCCTTTGAGGTGAAAAGCAACAGAGAGAATTTTGCTTTAACATTTCATTATAGGTAAAAAACATAGGGTGAATATTTTGCTGAAGATAGATGTGGAAAAAGTCTCATGGGAGGAATAATAAAATTTTCATTGTTTATGGTATTTTAAACCAGATTGTCAGAGGTTGGTTTTAAGCTATCAGGAGGATAACTTGTATGGGGCCTGTTCAACCTGAGTGGTTACTTCCATATCCAACTTTAATAACAGGTTTGCCAATCTGTAATAAAACACCAGACAACTGTGTCCTGGGCTTTGATTTCATAATAGAACCTTCTGCAAACTGCTGTACATTGTGTGGTTTTGGTTTTCGTAACCCAAAATTAGCTTCTGCCTGCTTAACAAAAACAACCTACTATTACTTGGAAAGAACAGAAAATAATTTTATATTGACTTCTAATGCATTTATCCTCCAAATATGATCTTACTGTACTACTTAATGCTGTTGTATTGCTTAATGCTTAATCACTTATTTTATCTTAAAGCAAAGCTGCCCAACATCTGGTGGCTCTCTGCTGTGACCTCCTCTTTGTGATTTCTTTGTAGAGTTAGAATGATGGGGCTGGTTGGTATTACTTTGGCAAATCGTGTATTTGCCAGAAAATCCATTTTAAGAACATTTGAACTATAAGATATTCAACATTGCTTTATTTGGAAGTATAGGAAGAGAGAATGTGTGGGATATAATGGAAAAGTTGACATTATTAATTTCAGAAATGTAAAGAACAATACAGTGCACTTTGATGTTTGAGTGAGAATTTTCATCAGGAAACTTTGTCACTTACAGTCAGCCAAGAATAAGCAAGGGGCCAATAGCTAGGACATTTAACTGGAACATCAGTTGGTTTGGCCTTTCTGTCTGACTGCATTAGGGACTGGAAGATGGGTTTCCTTAGTCCCTGACTGACTGCCTTAACAGTTATGCTGCTGCTTTTTTCTCACTCCCTTTTTCTCTCACCTTCTTAATATTTATGTCTAATCATATATTTCTCTTGCTAAAAAATTACAAAAATGATGTTTTATGTTTCATTTTCAACAACCTGCCCTGCCCTGAACTGTATGCAACACAGTCAACACAGTTTTTTCATGCAGATGTTTTTGTGCTTTCTATAATACTTGAATTTAAATAGAGTACTCTTTATGACCCAAATTCCCTAACTCTGCTATGCTCATCAGAGATGAGGTTTGTCCTAGTGCAGACAGGACTGCAGCCATGGGTGCATATGAAGTTGGCCTCAAGACATACATAAAATTCATGCCAATTTCTATGCCAGGAAAAATTCTATTCTCTGATAAATTCATCCTCACTCACTTTAAAAAGAAATAAAAAGACTAAATAAAAATAAACTCAAAGAAAGCTGCCATTGCATTTTTCTTTCCAACAAACATATAGTAAATTAACAAAATCCGATTCATTGACAAGTGTAAAAAGAAACTGCTCAAGATAATCTAGTCTGGATTTATGAGCTGTGTAAATGGCATGTACACTTAATTGACTATATTTGATAGGCTTATGATCCCCTTTCTTCTGTTGATGCATAGTGCATATCTCACTAGAGGAGCTTGCTAGTAGCAGGTGAGGTGGAACCAACAATGAATTCTAATTATGAAGGAATACTTCTGTGAACTTCACAAGGGAAGGAAAATACTACCACCAGTGGGATCATGCCCACAGCCAGAGAGAGCTGCTGCAGTTGCTGTAGCACTCTGCATTGCACTGCTACCAAAACTCCTGTCTGAAAGGGCTGTGGTGAATTGGGAGATAAAATATCCTTGCTACTTCATCACAATCACAGATTTCATGTGTATCCTCATTACCATTATCATCCTTACAGCAGCACTGATCCATTCTTAAGATCATTGAATTCAGTAGGCTGAATTCACTCTGGTGAGGACCTTCCACACACTTTTGCCCACCATATGTCTAATTCATGAATAGTATATTGAAAGAAGAATGTTAATTATGTGGAAAAGTCAAGCATTCTGTCCATCCTAAAAGAAACCAGACTTTGCTAAAACTTCCTTGCCACAACAAGCTACATCTTAAAGTATCTTGGAAAAAATACTCACCTCATTTTTAAGGGTACATGATATATAATACAGAGCTAAACAGATGTTTGGACATTCTTTGGCATGCACAGTATTTTAAATTCTCAGAACTAATCCTCTTCACCATCCTTTGTTGCCTGGGATGAGATAGATCTTGTAACAGGAGCTAAGTGAGAACTGTCTTTAGTTAAGCTCTTTCAACCTTGTATTTCTGCCTGGAAGACTTCATTCACCAGTTGTCTTTCCATTGCTACGTTCACATGTCATTTTGGTAGCTGATGTACAAATAAGCAGTCTAAGAAATCCAGAGTCATTCAAAGGATTTTATTAGGTCAAATATTTTGTGTTTTCTATACATATATATACACCTCTGCCATTCATTTAGGTTCTTCAAGCATTTCCCCTGCAGATACAGGAGCAACTGCAGTGTAAAGAACACCAGAGCTAGCTTTAAAGTAGCTATCTCAGGTATGAGGAATAATGGAGCCATGGCAAGCTGATGCTCAGCTGATTTTGGCATATCTTGCTTCATGATTTTCTACCTGTTTGATGGCAGTGTTCATGCACTGGCATGAATAACTCTGCCCAAGCTGTGCCTCAGTTTACTCAGGGAACACTGTTTATATGTACCAGGAAGCAGTATTCAGAGGAGAAAAGGGTGTGGGCATTGTAATCACATCAGGGAACAGAACAGCCAAAGCAAGAAATTACAGGTGCCATGGGCAGGAGTAGATGAACACATGACAAAGGGGCTAGCATTGGCTGAGGACTGGTAGAGGACTTGCTACGTTTTGGGAGTGACAAATCGTGGGAGAAAGAGTTGGATTAGGATAGAATCCTTCAATTTTGTATTGAGGAGGGGATCTGAGAACTACTGGCACAATTTAAGATGGCTGAATGAGTACATTTTCCAAGAAAAAAAAAAAAAAACAAAGGAAATTATTATTGAATGAGACGAGAAGCAAAGCCGTAGTTATATTTATCGAGACAAAAGATAGTATGGGCCTGGCCAGTTTTTGCAGGGCTACTTTTTTCTTCTTGTGTCTGACTGCTGTTTGCAGTTTCTACATCAGAGTACGGGTTGTCAGCCACATACACTTCTGCCTTTCCATCTGATTAATACTCTTCATAGCTTCATAGCAAGTCATGCTTTATTTCTGCTCCTAAAGTCAACCCTATTCTATTTGTCTTTTCCCTGAACATTTCCCTTTTTAAACTTCTTTGTGTGTACTGCTTCTCCTTCTAGGCTGCCATTGTCCATACTCTTCTTTCTTAGTTCAATTTTTTTTTCTTATGGATCCATTACATACAACCTTACATACATGGGCATGTTCTTCCTACACAGAACTCCCTTGTCACCTTTTCCCAAAGAAACGTTAGGAATGCTGCTGTCAGCTCTGAGAAATGCTTTCTTTATGCAGAGCCCTTTTCAAGTAGCACCCTGCATGGGGTTCTCAGTCTGCGCCTCAGGGTGCAGTGCTACATTTAGTGATGTAGTGGATGGGAAAGAGATGCAGGGTCAGGGCTCTGAGCACTCTAGACTGGTGTGTCTATGAAAACACTTGTCCTTCCCTCCTATCTGGGTGATTGTTCAGCTACTGGAAATGTGTTTTGCTAGTACCTTCAGCACACAGTATTCTTAATTCTGACAATATTTGAGCCTCTGTGACTTTGGGTTTTTTTCATAACATTTCAGAACTTCAGTGTCCAAATAAATACACTTTTTCTCACGTTTCATCCCTCTCATCCCTACAGGAATGTTTTTGCATATGCTGTTTAGGGAGAGTATTAAACAGAAGTGAAATAGATTAAGGAATGAATGTAAAAGAATCAATTCTTTTGAACTGTGGTTGCATAATGGAAATCGACTGCTATGAATGAACCTATGTTGAGAAGTTATGAACAGCAGAGCTAATGCACTGCTATGAGTTCATCTTTATTATTGCATTACACCTGAATCAATTGATAAAGTATCTTTTTTTTTAAGGCTAGGAATGGCACTTAATTGAATAAAAGTCAATGTAATTATATTAGGAGAATCCAACAGTACTGCTGACAGCGGAAAAGGGACACTACTGAGCAGAGTGCCAGAACTGGTCCACACATTTCTGCACATCGTTTGCCTGACAGATATTATGGGCTGGTACATACTTTAACTAAATTACTGATTGCCACTGCTGTAAGTGAGAATTGAATAAGGGAGGCATCTCTTCTTATCAGAGAATCAGCAGGGTTTGCATCCTTATACTGGTCTTTCTCAGAGTGGTCTCTGTCCATGTGGGGCTCAGTGGCCCCTCTTTAACATGGTAATTTATTCTTATCTCTTCATTCATTGAATGCTGGAGTTATTCTCACTTCATTCCTGGCTACTGTTTTTCTCAGCATCAAACCAAGGAAATAGTAAGTGCAAATGCATGGAAACAACAGTTATAGTATTCCTGACTAGTTTCTACATTGCAGCAAATCCCCTAACAAGGGAGTGAGTAGGGGAGAGAGGGCAAGAAATTATAGCAAGTAAACACATGAGCACTTTGTGAGTACTTTGTAGTTAGCGTTACAATGGTAAGAACAAATAAGCTTTTATGGTCATGTAATACGACTTGTCAGTGTGGACAGATCTTCATAGTAAGTGTTTCCTGTACTGCACTTAGCAACTTTACATGGAGTTGGATGCCATATGACACCAGGAAGGCAAGGGACTGTCAGGACTACTGTTTATCATTCCTCTATGTGCACACTGCATGCATGTGTTCAAAACTCATTTGTGGATGATAATGGGATGCTGTGAATATGCTTTGATTAATTTGCTTTATGTTTTTCATATTGTGTGGTTCAGTCAGTATCCATCAGGACAACAGTATCAGTGAGATTACAGCTGAGAAAAAACAGTTTCACAGTCGAGACTTTTTAAAGTCTGTATTTTATTGGTTTCAGAAATTATTTTCTTTAGTCAATTTTTTTCTTTTTTTTTTTTTTTAACCAGATATGTCTGGAATGGAATGTGAATTTGTTCTCTCTCTCTCTCCTCCCCTTCCCCTTTTCTTTCTCTTTTCTCCTCTCTTCTCTCTCTCTCTCTCTTTTGTGATCTCAATTTAGCAAAAGATTAGAAAGCTGATCTTATCACAAGGTAAGCTCAGCCTTCCTAAGTGCAGTGTGGGGATGTGCATAATTACACTTCCGTGCCTCAAAAAAGCAATAGTGCTATACTTGCTTGTGTGAAAGGAGTATTTCCCATATGGGAGAAAAACAAGGAATACTCTCCACTTTTTTCCACCCTTGACCATACCTCTCAACTGTATCTCATGAGAAGGGAAATTTTCCATTCTAGACCACCCTTACTGGAATAATTGCATCCCAAGCAGACATGATTCAATTAAACTGCAGTTCAGTATCAGTTTTATCAGAGAACTGTTACCTGCATTTGCAGGTGTGTGGGATGGATCGCTTCTATTGCTTTTTTCTTCATTTATTCCCTTAAGGTATGTGTGACAGATAGATGAATCACAAAGTAAGTGATAGAAAATTACAGAAATTAACTCCACATCAATTTATTCTTCCTACATTTGTATTTTCTTTATTTATCTGCATTTTATTATTGTACCATGTTTGCAACTGCAGCTGGTTGAGAGGTATGTTTCAAAGGGTTTCTTAAAACAAAAGCTTCCAATAAGGAAATATTTCTAATAGCTATTGTTCCCCTTTCATCTTTTTTTCGTGCTACTGTAGGACCTGAATGTCTGTAAAATATTTGATCGTTGTTATGTCTTCCCATGCCAATTTTATACATAGTGCTTTTTTGCAAATTGAAGTATTCCTATGTTAAAATTCTCTCTCTCTCTCTCTCCACCCCCCTCCCCTTTTCTTTCTTTTCCCTTCTACATTTGGGCTCTGATCTGCAATTTATAATGGGCAGACTGACTGGTGAGTCTGCATGTTGTAAATTGCGGGTTTGGGTCCTTAGCTTGCAAAGAATGTTATGCAGTAGAACTTCGCTAATTCTTTTTTTACTGACTTGAAAATCCAGTCACCCTCCAAAGAAACAGAATAAATATTTGTAATTTCCTTGGCAATGGTACACATTCTGAATACTGAACCCTAAAGTTTTCTAACACTGAAAACTTTATACTGATTTCTTATTATTAAGCACTTGACAAAATAAGCATGTTCTGTGGTCAGAAGTCTTTGATGTCTGTCATGTTTGTTGTTGCATTGTTAATTCAGAATATGCAGTTTTTCAAAGAGGGTTTCCTGACACTACTGCAAATCAGTGAGGTTCTACTGCAATGGATGAATAAAACCAATGTCAAAAGTGGAGAGTAGAATGCAGCATTTAAAATAATAGGCTGCTTTACATAGTTACTAACCCAAAGGCTTACGTTGTTTGCAAATGTAGAGCTTTATCTTGAGAACAAAGGCCCAGATCCTGTAAAACAGTGGAGAATATTTTAACTTGCAGCTCTTGGGATCTGGTCCAAAGACTACTGACGTCAGTGACAGCTTTTCCAGTGTCTCTTGAGCACTCACAGTGACTTCAGCACACATCTAAACCAAAGCCCATGCTTAAGTGTTTTGATTGATTTGGAGCAAAATTCTCATTGATGTTAGTAGGGTTTTATAACTGCTTGGGGCAGTAAGCTCTGCATCAGACACAGTACTGGGAAGAGTACAGGGAGGAGCAGCAGTACCCTCCTAGAAGGATGGAACCAGTGGCTTTGGCTAAGATTTTTAGAAACTTCCATGTAGATTTCAGAGACTTGTTCTTCTAAACACTTCAAGTCTTCTCCATCTTGGTTTGGCCCAATTCCAAATCCCTTTATACCAGAATTAAATTATCAGAATCAGGACCTCTGACTATGTATCATTCAGTTACCTTTATTTTTTTCTCCTATATTTCATTCACACAGTTACATGTGTACATATATATATAATATATTTATATGTACATATGTATAAATATATAAAGATATGGATCTAGAGATAGACATAGATACAAACACACACACAGATATTCCATATATTAATAATACTTTCTCTTGAAGCAAGGCTTTTAGGAAGGCCAGCAGGTATTCAGGAACCAAAAAAAGCATTTTGCATTTTCTGCTAATTCAATTTATTATTTTATAAATATAAAATAAAAGGGCTGTAGCTGCTGCTGGGTACTAATGTTGAGAAGCAGTAGCTGAAAAGTAAAACAATACAGAGGGCATTAATTTGCTTGTTTTGGCTTAGTTTTATGTTGCAAATTGTTCCCTTGTAGCAATACTGAATTTTCCAAGAAACATGGGTAGGGGATAGTTTTATGACAAATGGTTGCTGTCAGAATTTGCAGTTGGTGCTTGCGGA
>WUAM01000359.1:137678-149982 GCA_024336885.1 Actenoides hombroni | reverse complement strand
TGTATGTGGGCCCCCACATTCAGTTTTATTAGTTAATAGGCACTGCAGCCTTTATGACTGTTTGCTCTGTATAGAAGTTCTGTTAGGAAGAGCAAACTGGTAAGCATGACACTGAAAGGGCATGGAGGAGGATTAGTCCAGGGGAAACGTAGTGGTTTCTATTATCAGGTGCTGATATCACTTGTTGTAGACACTACACTGAAGAGAACTTCAGAAAGATGATGGCTGTGTCCTCGGTACTGAGTCCATTTCATCTGGGCAAGAGTGGAATTTTCTTTTCAGTTCAAAACCCACAGAACTCAACTGTATCCAAAGATAACTGCTCTCAGTGAGAACCAGCATATACAGACTTATGAATAAGGCTGATCAGTAGAAATAATTCCTGTCTCTGAGAATATATGCATGCTGGGGCTGTTTCTGTGTGGGTCACATGCTGCTGATGATTTGCATGCAGACAATTTTTAAGTACAGCTAGTACAGACATGCAGTGCTAGTACAGCAGTAACAGTGAATTGTGGTGGATGTTCAGGGAAGGAGAAGCCACATGATGATTATACTGGTGTACATCTGGGCTAGTCTTTGAAATGGGAGATCAAGACAAGAATATATAAACATGACTTTTAGGAACTGACAGCTTTTGTCAGATGATAATTCTTCTTGTGACTGTGGGCAACTCAAGGTTTTTTTTGCTTTATTTTACTCTTTTCTGAGATAAAATATATAGTACAGGCCATATCTTACTTGGGCTTTATGATATGCTATGGACCAAAACCATTCTAACATAAGGTAGTGTCAGGGAGAAGCTAAAGCTAACAATGGTGAAAACGGTGATGCAAGTTAAGCAGGATTTGGCATCCAGCAAAACATCTGTAAATGACATGGTAAGATCTGCCTGCTGATCACCTTTTACCAATAAGAACTCTACACTTAGCTCAGCTTTATATAGGGACAAATTTGGAGAAACCTTTCCTTTAGCTGTGCTGCTCTGAATTTGTCCCAGGAAAGTTAAGTCTATCACTGTGTATACACTATGGAAGGTCTGCAAATTAAAGAGGAAACACCATGTTCCTATAAATAGTGTACAGAATTTTTAACTCTTTCATCCTCCCTTGTTGCTACACACCTTTCTTGTTTTTATTGACTGATTATGTGATTTATAGGGCAAATGCAACTGCATTTGCAGCACTGTACTTAGTGATTACCAAAAAAAGAAAGTAAACATTTACTTTCCTTGCCTACTTCTCCTTTATCTGCAGGCGCCCCCAGGAGAAGAGATGCGGAAATCTAAAAGTCCTCTTGCTTGTTGTTTCTCAGAAATGTTACTCTAAATGGGATCAGCCATCACTTCCTATTAGTACAACCAGCCTTTTCAGTGATGACATTACACAATGGGCAAGGCTGTGATTACTTAGAGTCATAAGACTGGTCTTGTGAATATACTCTTGTGTCCTGCTGTGTTCTGAGGGGAGAGTGCTTTGCTTTGCAAAACTACTGCAAAGATTTGAAATCTCAGGTGGATGTGGAATGGTGTACATCTCAGTTCTTTACTATCTTCTCTGGCTTTATGCACCACCTATTAGTTTCTCCTGTGTCCATTTTTCATAGACACTATATAGTTGGCCTCATTTTGCCCACTGGATGGAAGGAAATAATCAGATTGCCATGCTGCTGTGAAGACTAGGAAGCCTTCTTTGGAGGAAGCATATTAAAGCTGTGGGGATCGGTCTCAGGTTGTGCAGTTCAGTGTCATTCCACTGACAAGGGAGTGACCTAAATGATAGACCATACGTATTCAGTCTGTGGTACTCCCTCTCAACACTTATGGTGGTCTACGATGTTAATGAGGCCTTTCATCACTCTGACGTCCCTAGCTGGGGTAATACTTCCAGAGGAGTGGTGTCTGTGAGATATATGAAAGAAAGAATATCACTCAGAAACCACTGGAAAAGAAACAGGCCATGCAGCCAGGTAGATGAGGTAGAAATGGGAATTAGTTTAGAGTTGATGGGAATTAGTTTAGAGTCATAGAAAAAACTCAGTAAAGATGTAGGACTGAAGGAAAGAAGTGTCTGCCCTCTCTCAGCTGCTTACTACAACATGGGTCACTTCATTTGCTGAGAAGCCAGTGTACCTTATCTGCCCTTACCCTCTTATAAATTATTTCCTTGAGGTGGCTGCTGATTTCCATGCTGCTCTTCGGAGGTTAAATGACAATCGTCTCTGCCCACCACTTGAGAAATATATTCCTTGCAGTCCCACTTGCACTGTTGTAACAAGAAAGGCTGACACTGCCAGTGAAAAATCCCTTTCAAAATTTGGGTTGTTCATACACCAGATATTGAGATGACTGCATATAACCTGGGGACGTTCAGGCTGCAGGTTAATATTGAGCAGTATTATTTTTAAAACTTCAGAACAAAGCATTAACGAGGGCAGGAGGTTCTTAAAACCCCTATGTGCCAGTGCTGTCTTAGTGGATTAATGGTCAGGTATTATCAGTGAAGCAGATGCCCTCAGTTTGACTTTTTGTCTGGTCTCCTTTTCTTCCAGCTGGATGGAATTAGGGAATGCTACCTAGGCAGAGAACAATGTACCTGATACTTTTTATGGGAGAATGGGCACAGATTTGCCAGTCACTTAGAAGTATGTACTCCCTCCAGTGGCATTCATATGCCGTCCCACGTTGTGCTTGCTCGCTGCCCCAGGAGAATTTTACTCTTGACAGAGCTATTGCAGGGAATATCAGCTAGTCTTGAGACAGCAGACCTATGTATATGACAGGCTCTTGTAGGAAAGGGCACACCAAAGTGTGCTCATAAACACCACAGAGTAAGAACTGTCAAGTATATGGAAGAAAATTTCCTCCTAGGAAAAGACACCCAAGCTTCTAAATCCTTCACTAATATTGAAACTATACTATTACAGTTATCACTTGCAAAATGAGTTTTCTTATTTTGATGTAGGTTCCTCATGCTATGCAGGACTTACTTAAAAATGAAAAAGCAGCCTCTTCCAGCACAGCCCCATTTTGATCTCACTATACAAATCTTGGATAGATTGAAGGATATCAGTGACTGAATGTGGATGTAAAGTCAGTGTGAGTGAAATAACAGTCCACCCGCAGCTAACTCATCTGTGTAGGTGCCTGTGTACACAATTATTATAGCAACCCCAAAAGAAAACACGTTTCAGGTGATCACTACACAGAATATATGTAAAACCCTCCTCATAAATGTTTAAATAGTCGGCATCGTGGTGCAGTCCCTTCAGTAAAAAAAACAGTCCATTAGCACAGAAGAGAGCAGCTTGTAGAAGACGTAGAGTACTCCCATCTCCCCCTTTTTCTTGTCCACTCCCATGGTTGTGATAACCCTTCACCCCTTCATTCTTTTTGTGCTAATTTCTTTCTTAAGAAGACTAAGTGCTGCAAGAAAAAGAAATATTTGGTTTAAGTCAACAGCAACGATTAAAATGTGGAACAACAAACCCTCAGAATACTGTTTAAAGCCCAGAGGCCATCAGCCCCAGGACAGTGGCTTTCTGGAGTAGAAGACTGTGGCACAGTGGCAAATTTGCAAGTTCTGCAAGGGACCAAAATGTGGTTGACAGTGGTAGAGGAGTCAGGGAGCCCTTTGATCAAAAACTGCTGAAATCATCCCATTATCTGAATCTCATCCTAGAAACCCCAGAGAAATTGGCCCCTGTGACTGTGAATCAGTCCCATTCCCAGGTGAACTTTCACATGGAGTTCTTCCAGGCTGCTGCTGCCCAGGCTACCACACAGAGGCCACCTGTGTTAGTGTGGATCTGCAGCACTATCTCACAGAGAATTATTGCCTGACGTCTTCAAAGCAGTATAACTGTATTAGAATACACCCTGCCTCTCAGCATAACTTATTAGTAACCCACAGAACTAGCTTTACTATTTTCCATTCCAGAGCAGGGTAAGACCACAATAACTTGCAGCTCCCTACAGTGTGTCCCACTGTTTCATTAGAACTCATATTTCTCTGTGTAACAAAGGGACAATTCTCAGCTGGTTCCGTGTTTCTGAAAGGCCTTCTTTGTCTTGTAAAAGTGGTGTTGATACATGGAAAGCTACTTGGATCATAATAATGGGGTACACATAGATGCCTTTGATGAATTAAAAAAAGTTCTCTTCTGCTGCATCATCAACTATATTGCTACAATGGCACAAACTGTTCTCTAGAATGACTGCATGCTCTTTCCATGACAATGCAGATAATCCTAGAGAATATACTAGGTAATCCTGTAAGAGTGTGCCCTGGGGTTCCTGACATACAGTATTTCAGAAACAGTTGTCCATGCCTGACTACTTCAGGATGGGATCAGGACCTTCTGGGGCTTGTGCAGCAGACAATATTGTGCAACATTTCCCACACAATGCCTTGGGAAAGCAACACTGAAATACGTGCAGTACACTTCTGTTGCACAAATGTAGGTGTCTAGTGCTATTTCAGAAATTCTTATGTATCACTGTCTTGCACCTGCTGCTTTAGAAGGCCACAGATCTCGCATAGGCCCTGTGTCAGATCTGCCAGTGACCTGAAAGTGTCACGGGTATACCTGCAGATCTCATATGGCAACACGGAAAGACCTGCATTAAGTAGCTGAATTGTGCTAAGGGTGCTGGGGCAGCTGGGTGGCAAGAAACCAATGGTATGGTATGTACAGCAGAGTCAGAGGAAAGTAGAAACAGTGAAGGTAACGACAAAAACCAGATGAACGCTCTCAGAGTTCAGGTGCTAGGTTGAGAGTCAGGTGGCCTTCATCCAGCACCTTGTCACAAGCTATTGAGTAATAGGAGGCTAATTAAATTATTAAATAATTCTTAAATAATCTTTTTTGCCTTGCTTTTGCCATCTGTTAAACAGAGATTATAACTGTCTCTTTTCAAGGAAGCTATTTAGTGTGCAGCTTAAACCAGTATTGCATGTCTGCACAGTGCAGAGAACAACATGGATTCTTTTTTCTTTTCTCACAAATAAGAGAGGAAGAGAGAGGAGAAGGGGAGATGTTCCTCCTGCACTTCTTCACTTCTTCCGTCTCTTCAGTCTTCATCTGAACCTGACTGTCTGAAAACCATGGTACGAAGGAAGCATGGCTATCCTCCATTATACTTGGACTTCTGCAGTTTACACTCAAAGCACTAAGATAGACATTTATCCCAGACACCAAAATCACACTGAGTCTCACTTTTTAATTTCTATCTTGATTAGCTGATCTTTTTTTTTTCCCTTAAACTGGAACACCCTTCCCTCTAATATGTTTCCCTCCCTTTAAAAGTGTATGTGTTGCCCCAAGTGCAGCTGAAATGAGTGAACACGTTATGTGGTGCTTTAGGGAATTCCTGAAGAACTGATTCAATTCTTCTGGGATCTGCATTCTGAGAACTGAGTATAAGTGCTGCAAAACCTTCTTGTGAATCAAACCCAGACATTAATATATATTACTCTGTGTGTGTATGTGTGCACGTTAAAGAAAAAAATAAAAGTTGACACAAAGAAAGAAAATGAGAGGTAGAAAAAAAAACCCCAGGATCCTGAGGGTTTTCGGGTATGCTTTTATAAGTGAAAGCTAATGGAATCCAATATAACTGCTGAAACCTTGTCATCCTTGCTATCAGCAAGAGCCTTTGAATAAGCTAAATCCTTAATCAGTATAGCCTAAGACCCCAATGACTATGTGTAGAAGTGTTAGTCCAGATAAATCCTTGAAGGTTTCAAAGATTTGAAGAGCACTGGCACTTTTCTGTGTAGTGCCTGCCCTTTGTCCTTTTCTCCATGATGTCATTATTGAAGTTTTACACTCACTATGCATGGTGTAAGTTGACATTGACAGTTTCAACACTTTCACACTGACTCTGGAGGATTGTTAGCTTTGAAGCTATTTGGCCTTGAGCAGTGAATTCTTTTTTTGAGCTCATACTGGCTTATAATATCTGAGAAAGTTTGCATCAGTATAGCCCCAGCTTGAATTATGAGAGGAGGCTGGTTTCCAAGTTGGAACTGATACCCACATAATAGGAATAGAGAACATTATCCCATTTCAGATGGGCAGCAAAATCAGTGTTTCTGAATCCCCCTGGGATGCAACAATGAGTTTTCATTTTAACATCACAGTTAAAGCAACATCGGCAGCATGGCTTTTCTTGTAATCAGAACTCTGAAGAGCAGTTAGGCTTGAAAGTGACTGTAAGAACATGTGCTCTTCTGCCCTGTGATCTGTTTGTTATTAGGCTTTTTGGAAACATCTGTATGGGGCCAGAGGCATATTTTATATGAATGTAATTCAAGTATTTTATGAAAATAAAAATAAAAATGCGGTGTGGTGGTTTAGACTCATTGAATATCAAAGCACACAAGTACTAACAAGCAACACAAAGAAAGTGAGCTGTTCAGACGCTTACTTATGCAAGTTGTCTCATGGAACTTGATCAGAATGACACACATGAGCAAAGGCTTAAAGGATGAGTCCAAAGCCTCAGGCATTATTGGACCTGTTGGTGGTAGGTTTTGAGCTGAAGCTGAAGAGACTTTGCTATGTACCTATGTACCTTTGAGGAGCAAGGCCCTGGCACCCTCAAGGATGAAGGTCTGTTGTAACAGTAGGGTTGTTGGAGAGAAAATCTTCCAGGAAATGTCAGCTAAGTCTGTATCTGTCTTTAACAAAATTTCTAACTTTCTATGGAGTTTTCTGGTGAGGATAAAACATGATAGAGGGACATTCCGCTACCTGAAACTTACTAGCTCAGCAGGTAAAATGTCATCGGCTAACTTCATTGAATATAAATGGTATGGTGAAGTTCAAGATGCAGTGTTCCTTTCTGCAGCTCTCAACAGACCATATCAAGAGTCAATCCACCTGAAAACTGAAAGAGGAAGGATGAAATTAAATCTGTTTGTTTCACGATACCTGTTTCAGTCTTTTAATTAAGGATGAAAACCAAGTAAGTCAAAAGTATTTACCTCACCTGCATGTATATTTATCTGTAATTCTTTAGCCAGGTATTGTGAACAGTCACAAAGCTTATTTAAACATGCTTGGATCTCTGTTAGAGCCATAAACAAAGTTATCTTGAGCTCTTCTCCAGAATTTTTTTGAATCAGTAAAAACTTCTGTTGGATACCCTAATAGGCAAAATTTCCCTGTTGGAAATCCCAAAACTACACACAGAACAAGAGAAATTTTAGTTTTGAGGAGGCACCAAAACCTCAACACTGCCATAATGTAGTTATATGAATGATAAATAAAAGACTCTCTCACAGAACTTTTGGCAGTCATTTATGCTTTCTGACCCCCCATCCCAACAGCTGCCCCTGCCTGCTTTCCCCCTTCCCTTGCAGCCTGAATTCAGACAGGCAAAGTCCTACAGCTCACCTGGTCCCTGAGGACCCAACTCTGTCCTGAGGCTGCCCCACTTGAACTGGTCTCAGGTTGTACCAGTGTCTGGGTGAGAACGACCACACCGAGTTGACACAGATTAACTATAGTCCTTGGGGAGCAGGGAGTCTTCTCAGCAAGAAGAGAGAGAGTAATAGTTGCCAAAACACAGACTGTGGCCATCTAAAAGAAAAAAGGCCCTTTTATTTTCTTCTCTGGTCAGTTCCACTAACCAGAAGTTATGTAGGATGCATCTCAGATGAAGCTGTTTTTGTAGCGTGCTCACCAAGAGGTGCAGTGACAGTTCCTTGCTCTCCCCAGCTTCAGCTTATGGAACTTTCCTATCCATCTCTTCTTTTGTATGAAGGTCAATCTTCCCACATATTATTTATGCTTATAATTTAGGGGATTCAACCTTAATGAACAGTCTTAAAGGGCAATCCTCTTTCTGATTTCCAGAAGAAAAACACACTTCCAATTTTTTTCCCGTTGCTTCACACGCTGTCTTGCTAAGACAAATAAATGAATGATACCAGCAAACACCTGAGTAAAGGTATTTTACTACTTTCAGCCACAACAATCAACACACAAAACAATAATCTTATGTTGATATAAAATCCCTGTAAGGTATGAAACTCTAACCAACAGTATTATAACTTTAGTCAAATCCATCTCTGAAATTACTTAAAACTTCCATGAGTGCAAGTAAGAGCAGAACCTGATTTATTGATTTTGCTGGACTCTCTTCCACTAAAGCTGGAAATTCCAGCACATGTAAACTAATGGGTTGGCTGTTCTGAAGGGTGGATGGAGTTTCAAGGTCCTGGAGAGTACCAACAGGTATAATGAAAAATGGCCAGCTCAACCAAGTATCATCTTACTAAAATGGTATAAATGACAACATGCATTTCATTATTTAACTTATTTAGTTGAATACTGGATAAAATAAAATGAAGTTCACTGTTGAAAGTGCTTTTGTTCAGATCCTCAGAGTAAGACACCATGAGTCACTGAAATTAAAGGAATAATACTGAATTTCACCCACACAAAGTGAGGTTGAACAACTGCACTGAATTATCCTTGCATCATGTACAACCAGTGGCATTTCGGTACCAGTGCTCTGGAGTCTGCTGGTGTTACTGAACTTGTAAGTTGCTTCTGGCTATCTTCTCAGTAAATCACCAGAAATGTAACAAAAATCAATATGGGTGGGGGGAGGGGGCTGGGAAGTCTTGTTGCTGCTATGATTACCTTCTACCTATATACAGCCTAAAAGGTTCATAGGAAGACTGCTTCTGAAGCTTCAAATCATCATTTTTCTTTTCAGTAACCTAGTTTCTCAATATATGGATTCATTTTACTTTTAAACTGCTTTGTTCTAAGGCACTGTTTTAGCCTGTTTGGTTTACTGATGCTTTTGTAGGCATAAAAATATACTCATGTCTTTGTTGTGAGGAGAACCATTGTTCTTCTGTAGTAAATAACAGCAAGTTTGGTTCAAAACTTGTCTTAAAGTTGTTTGACTTCTCTATGTAACACTGGTCCAGGACCTGGCTCCTGATGAAGAAAGTTTAGGTAAGGCAACATAATGTGTTGAAATCTCTGGTGAGGGTGAATTTCCTCCTCTTGTTAGGTTAAAGATAAAAGTATTTGTCAGATAAGTATTTTGGAATATGTATATGCTCTTGTTGAGAGCTACAATAAAATTCCTATTGACTTCCATGACTGCTACAGTATCATTTATTACCAAAACTCTCAGTCAATTACTCAGTGATTTCTCTCATCTCCTGTCCAAATACTTTGGTACAGTCCCCATATACCTACTGTTTCCATTCAATGCAGCATTTCAACAGATGCAGAGTGGGCAAATGGGTGACAATGAACCATAATGAACATTTCCCAGATACTAGTGTGGATTGACACCATCCCAGACTTGTAAAAAGCTGCTTGCTTTCTAAAGCCCCAAAGTTTTCCTCAAAGTGTGAGTCTCATTTATTTGTGTATTCATTTTTGTGCACAATGCATTTAGGAATGGTAAAGCAGCATGAAATGTAGTATGGCTCAAACACTGACTTGGTCAAAGTTTCCCTGAGGGGCCTAAATGAGGATTATTTGAGTGCCAGTGCATCTTCGGGAGTCAGAAGAGCAACTTGAGCTGGATGTTTAAAAATCAGCTACGTTTGACTATAAGCACAAAAAAAGGCATGACACTTAATTACTTCAGAGACAAAGGAAGGACCTAGATCAAATTTGGGTTTTTCATCATCTTGCCATTTTTAACGGAGCCAGGTGGGGGGAGAGTAGGGCAGAAGACATCTGAAATATTTACAGAGTTTGGGAATAGCAAAGGGAGCAAGATAGGATAGAAGGTTAATGACATCTTTAATATGGAAAAAATACTCTCTCCCTGTGATATATGCCTATGGGATAATCTTGATATATGCATGAGTGTGATCAAAATGTCAGCCAGACTTTCATTAGTTTCTACCTCCCCCTTGAATGCTCTTCTACAGCCCAGAAGTCACCTGCAAGAGTCTAGAAGTGGACATTATCCAGATTATACAGCCACAAGGACACAGTTTTTGAAGAGGAGCAAAATAAATTTTTCAGGTAATTCCCCTGCATTCCTGTAATGCTAATGAAAAACGTGAGGCTGTGTGTGTGTGTGTGCATGTACACCCTGACACTGAACTCAGGGCCATGCTACACAGGGTGCATCTTGTTGCATCAACCTAATGACTGAAGGGCTTGGCAAAGCTGAGCTTTTGGCTAGGAAGAAAAGGGATCCTTTGGATTTTTAGTACCAGAACTGTAAATAATGCCTCTAATGTTGATTGTTTCACTGTTCCTTCTTAAGAATCCTGCTGGTTTATTCCATTATGCAGAATGACAGCACAAGGATGTTTAAGGATACCTTAAAGTGGTAGATGAGACAAAGAGGCAAACCTAGGATCTTTGCAGAGAGCCCTCAATGTCCTTAGCTGACAGTCTTCAAATGGTAAGGACTTCTCTGAGAAAGAAGTTTTCCTTCCTGAGAGTAAGCAGTCTTTTAGAGTATTTGGCCTATAAGACCCCTCTGTGTTTTACTCTCTGCAAATCCACCTGCCTTGTTTGGACAGGATTTATCTCAACATACACTCATTTCTCTGAACTCTATGGTCGTGCTTGAGGAGCATCTGAAAGAACAAGAGAAAACCTTTAAAACAGGCTTCTTGTTAATACCATAGCAGTGGGATTTGGTTGCCATCTGCTTGCTGAATGCTGATAAGTCACATGCAGTCTTGCTGGGATACCTGAGAAGACATTCGTATTGCTCTCCTCTATCTCTGCATGGAAGGCTCCATTGATTATCCACAAAGGAGCTGGTGTTAGATAAACAAATAAACCTAAGGCTGTCTCTCAAAGCTTTGTAATATTTATAGTGCCAAATTCCTGAGGCTGACTTATCACAGACCTGTGCAGCCACTTGCTGAAAAATAAGGGTCTCCAGCTGCTTAATCTATTCCAGATTCTAATCTCTCCCCAAAATCCGTATTACAGAAATCAGCATTAACATGTCAGAGTAGTGAAACGTGCTTGGGACTGCCCAGCAGATGCCCCTAGGAATCAGTGAGATCTGTGTTATAAACAATTATAAATGTTATAAACATGATCTTTATTACTAATAATCATCATCATAATTATTATAGTAGTATTTGTTAGTGTGTTACATAATGGGTCAGCTAGCCCCTACCTCAGTGAACACACGTGATAAAGAAATTTTTATGAACAAAGTTGGGATTCTTCTCACGACACACAAAGAAGTTCTGTGTGCGCCCCAATCAGTTCCCCAGGACACAAAGGAAAGCACAGGAGAATCACAGAAGCAAAGGAAGAGGAGAAGATATCTGAGGAAGAACATGGAAGCTGAGTTTTCTGCAAAGACATGGAACAAGATTTTGGCATTACAGGTGATGGATAAGAAGATGAGAAGCTTGGAAATAAGAGTGACAATGAATCTCAGAGCAAAGTGCAAAAAAGAGGGGGCCAAAGGGAAGCAGCGTTAGTAGTAAAAGTGACCAAAACACAGTGGAATAGTAGTCTCTGGATGAAAGGGAGAAAAGAGGGGAATGGAAAGAAGGAATGGTACATTGAGAAAAATATTGTGGGTACCTGACTATATCAAGCAGAAGCTAGTACTTCTTCCTTATCAGCATACACACAAAAGCGAACAGTCCAAACCAAGGTTTGCTGTCAACATGGTTATTAGAAACAAGAAGGAATGGGTAGCTGGGAGAGTGGGACAAGAGAATTACAGTGCATTAGAACAAGAATATAGGGTGAACTTCTAAAGCCCAGGATCACGTATTTCTCACAATAAAGGAAACAAGGCAACTGGCAGAGTTCTATAGGGAAAATGACATCACTGCAGATTTTTAGGGATAATCATTTAACTGGATTAGCCCCAAAGTGCTGTGTCTAAAATCAGCATCCCTGTCTCTTTATGTACTCCAGATGAAACACATTAGCAGAAATATGGCAAGGGACATTCACAATGCACTGTTCTACATTATCAGCATTTTTTGCAAATCTGCAATTAGTCTAAAGGGCCTGGGTAAATTAGGCCTCCTGATAAATGAAGCACCTAGACAGGTCTCAGATTTATTGGATCTAACTGTCCTGCTGTCCAGAGCCTTTCGGCTAGACTGTGGAACAGAGATGGTACAGTGGGAAAGTCTACGAAGCCAACATAACTGTGAGCTGCTGAGCAAATGGTGAAAAGCCCTGACTGGGGCTGCTGACAGATGAGCTTTGAAAGTTTCTGCCACGAGTAGTGTAAATTTAGGGAGAATGCACTGAGTGCCTGAGGTACAGATGCACACCCATGTACACTGGGGGCAGGGGGCAGAGAGACGTGGGG
>WUAM01000359.1:20111-31894 GCA_024336885.1 Actenoides hombroni | reverse complement strand
AGTCGGTTTTTTGCGATGAATGCCGTGGGAAAAAAAAAAAAAAGGTAAACAATACTTAGTATATCCAAAAAACTGTTGTTAAATTTACTGGTGTAACCCATTGGGAAAGAAAGATCCTCTACTGGTATCATCTCTTGTGTTAGAAAATTGAAAAAATACACTACTGTTATATACAAAAAATGTGAAGACCATATGAACTTCTACTTCCTTGTAATAATGGTACAGATAACAGGTTTTCAGTAGTCAAAATCACTAATGTATCCTCATTCTTTAATATTTACAAGCAATCAATCCTGGACTTGGATGTAATACATATTGAGTTAGAAAACCAGTATGTAAAATTTTTGGAAATTCCAAAACCAGGCTGTGGTACATTGGCAGCATGTGTCACCTGGACCAAAGGTCACATAAAATGCATGTTTTGAAAACTACAGGTTACTCTACTAAGTGCATTTTCAACTGCTAAGACAACACACAGAGCAGCTGGTGTCTAGGCAATGGCCTGGTAGCTGTAGAATATGGTAAGAACACTGGAGAAAATGGTAGCTCTAAAAAAGAAGGAAAACTAGCAAAACATAATAAAATGTAAACAGAAAAGGACTGAGATTTTATTAAAAACCTCACAAAGGTATGTTTTTCAACAGGACAATAGATACTGAAATATTTTTGAAAGTTCTACCTAGCAACAAACAAACCTGTTCATCTCTTCTAAGATGTAAATATACACATCACTCTTCAGCTACTCAGAAAAAAAGAAAAAAAAAAAAAAAAAGTGTTCTAAGCTTACACGTGCAAGGCTCTTCTAAAACAGCTCCTTTGGAAACATTTAAGTTGTCAAATTGTTGAAGTCATACAATCATATGAAAGTTATGTAACTTTTAAAAAAAAAAATTAGGTAAATGAGGAAAACTGAGATATAGAGAGGTTAAATTACTTCCCCACAGTGCCATGTGGCAATATCGGATAACATACCAGGACTGGTTCCTTGAGGGATGAATAGCAATTCCAGGTTGCAATTCACACTGCATATTGATTTTTTAAATTTTTCAGTCTATATTTATTTGCCACATAAAACCCCAAACATTTTTTTTACATCACAAAGCTGTCACCTAATTTAACATTACTTAGTACCTTCTTCTTCTCAAGGTATTTAGTTTGTTGTACACGTGGTGCCGACTATAAACAGAGTGGATGAAGAGAGAACATGTCCTCACATCAGTCATAACAAATCCACACCTGCAACAGATCTCAGTGGTTCTGGATTTTGCCAGTGACTGATGACAATACACCAGAAAGAACAGTTCTGCAGCAGTGGAGCAGCTTATTTACAAAAGTTCTTTCCAAGGAATTAAGCCCATCACAACAAGAATTACAAATTCACAGAAGTCTTCCCACTACTTGAACTCAACAGTCATGCTTCTATCCACTGATGTGCTGTCAAAGGTGAACAGAGAGATGCAAGACTTCAGGCAAGCATGCCATACCCATACAAACTGCAAAAGGAAGACCTGCTGCATGAAAATTATTGCGTTAATCTAAAGACAGGTAAGGTCACCACTTTTCCAAAATTTATTTTGTGTTCCATAAGTAAAAATGACAAAGGGAAAGCTTTGTTAGTGACCTAGAAGTCCCAAACAGACAGACAGACCAAGGTCTGAGAAAGACAAAATCCTTTCTGCACACATCGCAGGTAATCAATATCAGCAGAGGTGCACTAGCAACAGGAAGGACATGCACTCACTAGATGCTTTGATGCACCACAAGCAGCAGCACCTATATGACAGACTTCTGCAGTTCAATCTGTCTGTATTGTTTTGGAGCTCATGTTACATCCCAATTTACACTGTATAGTGTATTTTACACTTCACAGGTAGATAGATACCTGTTGCTTCTGTGGTTAGCTCTGCTCAGGTCCCAGGTCCATGCCTCTTTAGCTGACAGCAGTAAATTGCTTATATCCCTGGTGTCTCCAGTGCCAGCCTGTACCTTCTCTCTTATCACCCCACACATGTACACCTCTATGATGTCTCCTCATTTCCAATACCTCTGCTGTCATACCAGGCCTTCATATAATGACATAAAAATGACATCATTATAGTAGGGTTATAAACTTTGCATTCTGCACAGAGTAACAACAGTACAAAATTGAGACTTTTGGCTTAAGTATAAAATACTTTTATTCTCTTAAGTATAAAATTATGGCTATTTTGTAATCAAACAAATATAAGCAAAAATAAAAAAAAATAAATTAGGCAACAGTCAGCTGATCATTGAAAGAATCATTGTTACAGATAAATTAACTAAAGCAAAGCTCCAGGCAGGCCAAGAAGACCCCACACAAAGCCTGGCAAGCTTGCCTCAATCTTGAGACCTTGTGAAGTTACTGCAAAGTCTACAGGCTTTACTGGGCTATACATGACTACTGAGAGTTTCTTGTCAAGAAAGCAAAAAAATTACCCAAGAGGAAGAGGCATCGTTCCAAGAAAATGTTCCACATAAGCATAATAAGAAAAGTAAACACATGAGTGTGTTATCGGGAAAATAAAAGCTAAACTGACACTGACCTGGTTGGTTGCCATTCATGCCCACCATGAAGTGAGTAAGCTTATTTGCAAGAGATAACCCCGCTCTTCTACCCCAAGATACACATTCACACCCCACACTTCAGATTTTACTGCTGTAATTCCTGTGCCATATTAATGAGCAAAACCAGAACTGCCTATAAACACATTTCTGAGACAGTGTTTATAGTCCAAGGATATTCATCTCCTACTCTGCTAACACGTTATGAAATAGATACTTCTGAATGTGCTGCAGATCAGCCCGGAAGTGATGGAAATACTTAATGCCTTTATAAAAGCCTTTTTTTGCTTAGGGGAGAGAGTGTCCATGTACTGTAGCCATTGTTATCCCCAAAATGTTATTTCATTCTACTCTATGCTTTGTAATGACACTTGTCACTTTCAGGCTTGGACAGACCATGTCATTTGGCTTTATCAGAATGCAGTGCTACACATCATCATGTGTACAGCTTCACAGATCACTGATAGGTATCTGTTTGCATTCCTCTATCTTAGAAATGCATACACTGTTATTTTTCTTTCAATTTTTCAGAAAGTTCCATGTAATGTTCTGTACAAACGGGAGCTCACTCATGTATACATAAGCAAACATATGTATCTTGGATGTAGAGATTTGTAAAGTGGATTTTAGCCCAAATTAAATTTTTGTAATCAGGTTTAAAAGCCTCCAGAATTGGAGATTATAATGGAAGATTCTGCACTGCAAGATCTCTACTGTAGAGCAGGATTAACATTTAGAGAGCAAAACTAAGATGTTACAGCAATACTCACCAACACTAATTTGTACTTTTAACACAGGTTTTGCAGTGGAAAATGTAAACAGTAAACAGTAGCTCAAAATTTCTGCTAGCAGTATTAATATCAGCGACTCTTGTAAAACCAATAGCATAAATCTTGCTCTTAGCACCATAGCACATGTTTAATTAATCAGGCCCGCCATCCTCATTTGCCCTTCACTGGGTTTCACTGATGATTACCCAGTGGAAAATTCAGCCCCTTAATGCAAACAATACCCTTTTTAACACTTTCTTTTCAGCAGCTGGCTTTTGGGGGTGGCAGAGTCATTGTCAATGAAGGAGGCTGAAACTCCATTCTTGGCTTCAGTCACCCTTCTGCGATTTAACCCTTCATATGGGTTACAAACCAACTTGGAAGGGGTTGCTTGCTTTCCTCATTCAGAACGGCTTTCCCTTCAAGACCTCTTTTCTTTTTCTCTCAGCTTTAGTGATAGGATTGCAGCCAAATATTTATGCATCCTGTGAATGTGAGGCAAGAGACATATTAAGTGTGAAGTTATTCTAATTTATTCTGCAAAAAGAACTATGTGAGCCAGCACAAAGTCTTCCCTGATTTTAAATTTTAGGCCAGTCACAAGTTTCACTTGTAAAGGACATCAGAATTTTATTTTCTTGTTGGCAGTGCTATCCAGGAACGAGATTGAAAAATCGTCTAAGAAATGAAACCCTTGTAAATAAAATATAATTCACAGGCAGGAGCAGAATTTTCCTCTGGGTCATTATTAGTGAAACCCAGTGAGGGGATAATAAGGACATGAGACCTGATTAATTAAACATTTGCACTATTGTGCATAATTATAGTTTTGTGAATCATTCCATGGACATCTGTTTACACAGAAGCACAGGACCTGCCACGATGAGCTTCGCTGGGACCTCAGGCAGAACCCAGCATGGGGTATCCAGCCGCCGGGGCCCCACAGCTCCTTCCCCAGACCAAACAACCCTTCTGCCTGCCCAGGCGGCACAACACAGCCTGCTAGTCTGGCCACGTGCTCACAGCAGCTTCTTCCCAGAGGAAGTCTCCAACCTGGCCTGGTTTAGTGCTTCGAGCTGATCCGCTCATACCCATCAGTATGTGAATTTGCAGCAACACCTGTAAGTTTTCACATTTGGTTACCTGAGCGCACTGTGGCATCCTCCTAGCATGTGGAATGTATTTCCATTTATCTTACATTTCAATCTGTGTTCAAGCTGTATACATCTCACAGGAATTAATGTGCTGAGGCTTTTACTTGAAACATTTTTTTTAAAGGTCTGTGCCCATGCCATATTTGTTGTTTAAATCTTTTTTTACAGCTTTTACTTGCTTGCTAACTAACTTATCTCGGGTTTTGCAACATTCTGAAAAAAACCTTGGGCTCCTGAAGCGTAGTAAAAACACTGGGTGCCAGCATTATCAGTTAGATGCTATGGAGTTACTAATAGAGACAGCATATCTGCCTAAAATTTACTGTAGTAGAAACATTAAAATGTCATAGCTTACATACACTTCTATGACAACTCCAAGCTGCAGCATGTTCCTACTCTGAACAGTGACTGTGACAATAGCATTTGGGGGATCTGCTTCTAAAAGACAACTGGGATTGACAGCGCTCCAAACAGCCCTGTCACAGCAAAATGATCTCTCTTTCTGGAGAGGCTGGGAGCAGCTCTGCTGCATCTTAGAGACGTTACATCCACCTCCTCTGGGATGGGAAAGGGTAACTACTGTAGAAGGCGTTTTTCAAACATTTCTGGAGAAATAAAGGTATTCATGAGAAAAAGCTTAGTGTTTTGGGTCATTCTTTGGCTTCCACTTTCTGATGCAGTCTGGGGTATCTGAAAATGTCCTGTGTTACTATTAACTGTGGCTTCTACCAGATAACCCCTAAAGGAAAAGAATAACCTGTGGAAGTAACATGGTGGAAGAAAATCTGGTTTCAGATAATTATTTTTTTCTTCCCCCCCCCCCCGATTAATGACTTTCGAATTTCTCACCCACTCTTTCAGTTGATAATTATCTTTGAGGAGCTTTTTTTACAGCACTTGAAGCTCTCCTTCCCATGCCCATGTAAGAATAGACATTAAATCAGACTATCTCAGAAAGCCCCAGACAAAGTAGAAAGCACATACAGTCCAGCTGAGCAGGCTACTTCTTACATGATAGTTGAAAGGCACAAGAGGCTTTACAGCAACAGAGACCTAGATGTGTATGACCAGAAGGGAAAAAGAGAAAAAAAGTCGTACAGTTGAAAACTTCTGCTGTGCTTTCTCTTGTAAGGGGAATGGGTGTAAAAACTCTTGTTAGCAAAATCCTGCCAGGCACTTTGGGCGTCAGCATATTGTGTATGTGAACAGATAGTTGGGTTGTGTTTAGTGCTACAGAAATCCAACTGTCACAGGTCAAAAAGACATGCTGAGTTGTCTTCAACACAATTTTAGAAACTCATTGCTATTGGATTTTCCTTGCAGTAAAATACTGTCTGCCACAGCACCACCTCATTCTTGCATTCAATGATAACATTTGTATCAGCTTAGTACCAGGTTTCCCTTCACAGAATCACAGAATCATTGTAGTTGGAAAAGACCTCAAAGATCATAAAGTCCAATCATCTACCTAACATCATCATGACCACCAAACCATGTCCTGAAGTTTCACATCTATACATCTACTGTCATACTGACTACATGTCAGTATGTTTTCTTCAGCCTGCACTCCTTGTGGCCAGCTCTGGCATCCTGCTGCAGAAGCAACAAACTAAACATTCTTCTGGTCTGTCCACTGTCACTGGTACCTATGTGGGCATAAGAAATATGAAAAAGCACCTTCCAAACCTTAAAAGATGGGAATATGATGGACTTAAGGCCTGGCACTGAAAGGCAAAACTAGACCTGGATTCTTGAGTCACATCTTCAGATAGAAAACCACTTGGTGATGTCATGATATGACATCTTTGAAAGGAAATACAATACCTATGAGCAAGTCCTGCACATCTTCTCCTTCTTTCTCTACTCTTCCTCCAGACATGATGATTTAGTCCTAGAACCCTCTTCCTCCAAAGTGCATGATGCCCAATAAAGAAGCAAGTTGCTTGTGACAAAAAACCAAATAAAACAGTAACAGTTTTAGTAATTTGCTAGATTTCATCCTAATTACTCCTATTTCTTGTATTAGCCTGTACTGTAGGTATGTATCTTCAGCAAAAGTAATATTTGAATGGAGTATGCCTGAACATCTCCAGTGGGACAAGCTGCAGTGTGTTTCCAATACAAGAGTGGAAATTAACAGATGCTAGCAGCTCAGGCCACTTCTTAAATATGTCAGAATAAGGAAACCAAACAAAAACGAGAAATGGTACAAATTTTGTAAGTGGATTTAAAGGTAAATGCACTTTTCTCACTTTCAAAAATATTTATTCAATCATTTTCAGGCAGTTTATCACAAAAGCCAGATTATACATGTGTTTTCCATTCATAGCTCCTGATGCTCTTCACAAGAAACTACCTAAATGAACCGACGCATTAGGAAAGACACAACAGGAATGTTCCTAGTTCCCTTTTTTATGCAACTACAGCTAAAACGAAGAATGGAGAATTAAGATGTTTTACAGATTATAGTAAGGCTATGCCGAGTGCCTGATTCTCTGAATTGCTGAAGAAAAAGGCACTGTTTTCATGAACAAATTGCCAGGCCTGTGTTTTGCCTTTCATTTAGCTGCTTGGTTGAAATATTCGTGTCTAAGACCAGATTTCAGTTTTGACTGAAACTCATTAGGAAGAAAATACTAAATTTTCTTAGACCTTAATTTTTTTCAGTCTCAATCACAGATTACTGTTGTATTAATTGCATTTTTTAAAATAAGTAGATAGTACATGGAATAGCAACACAAAAACCCTAGTGCAATTTGGTGTCTTGAAAGGGGCCTCAGAACCAGGATCTCATAAGTCTATGTTAAAATTTACTCTTGACCAGTACTTGGGGCTAGTAATTTAATCACTCTAGTAATTTAATCACTCTGTCCCTCAGCTTACTTCTCTGAATGAGAGATTTTAATATTCCACAAGCTCTAATGCACTAGCAGGGTCTCTAGATAAAAAGCACTGTGTAATGCATGTTGTTATGATAGCAAAAACACAGTAAACCTGTTCAATTGTCTCATCAGGTAGGGCTGCTAATTTGCTAATTTATGTCTTTGGAAATACATGCAGGAGCACTGTCAGCATGAAGCTCCCCTCCCTGATGAATCTTAGCATAATACAGAGCAGTGCTAAGTACTGAAGAGAGTGTGATAATCATCTTCCATGTGTTCTCAAGATGCTCGGACAAGAGAAACAGAGAGAAATCTCTCATAGTGATGCTACTACTGCCATCTTGCTATTGAGATCATTGGCTTGGCCAGAAACCGCATTGACTTTTGTCTGAAAACAAACAGCAGAGAGTCCTGAGTGGCTTACAGACAACCCAGGGTGTAACCAGTGCAGCATTTTTTCTCTTGTTTAAACCTTGCACTGTGCATTGTTGACTGGGTGATGCAGCAGCAGGAATCAAATGAAAACTCTAATAAGGGCATCGGATAAAACTGAATGGAAGCAAGTGACAAAGACTGTGGATGACATAGAACTGCTGTCTGAATACATGATGGGAATGAGAATGAGAACAAGCAGGTCACAATGGTGTCAGTCCCTTTTGGCCTCACCAGTACTAGCCCAATATGCCCCTGTATGGGCGCCCTAGCACTTCAGCCTCCTACCTGCAAAGATCTCCAAACGCAAAAAATACATCAAGGCTTGACTCCAAAAGTGACTGGATGAAGAAAAGATAATTTTGGCCATCACAAATGCAAGCCAGTGCTTGTAGTGGTCACTGCAAAAACACTCAGTGGCCAGGGTGGCAGCTTTCTGGGCAAGGCTGGTTGTAGCACCAACTAAGGCAATGAGTGGAGGCAGGTTGCAGCCCTGACGCCCTTTATACACGTGTGTTGTGGAGATGGACAGGCTGCAGTTCAATTTCTGACATTCTGGAACACCTATTTTTCGTTTAAATTCAAAAACAACTACCCAAACTAGCTACTGCACAAAGCTGAGTCAACCTTACTTACAGGTTGAGTAAATCTTTTTTCATAAGGAGTCTGGTAAATTGTAGAAATCCTTCTATTCTTTCAGATGGTGGCAAGGAGTGACACACTTTCTTCTACTGTATTTCTTTGCTATCTGTACTACAGGTCTTTCTTGGTTGCGCAACACTCCACAGTAGGATAATCTTTAATATTGGTAAAACAGATAGAAAAGACAAATGAAAGGAAATAGGGAAATGTATATATGTAATCTGCATACGATCTGGGGACATCAAGTAGTAATGAGGCAAAAAATTGTTCTCTTCTAATCCAGGTTTTGTTCTTCTAATTTTTAAATTTTATTTTAAGTATCAAAAAATGAGACAACCAAATCTGAGAGAATAACAGGTAAGGGAGATGGGACCCATGTAAGATAAAGAGGAAAATATTTGGCTCTATTTATCTCACACTAGGGAGTGTTTTACTCTAGATAAGTCCTTTAAAACTTCTTTGGGCCATAGTTGCAGCAGTTTTAAAATGAGCTAAAGGCACTTTATAGAAGACTTTCAAATTTTCAGAGAAAAAAAAAAAGAAGTGCTGAGTATTGTTACTGTTTTTCCTAGAAAAAGGTCTACACCCAAGGCAGGAGAAACTGAGAAGCGCATGTTGCCTGAGTAAAAGCACCGGGCATCCTAGCAGGGAAGTAGCCAATTTTGGTTATAATATAGGTCTTGGTCAATAAAGGGCCAAATTCCTGTTCACTTCCATATGGTCAAGATTTCACACAGGAGGTAGCTCACCTTAGTCTCTGTATGGTTATTAGTCCTGATTCCACTGTCCTTTCTCAATAGTAGCCTGATATTTCCAGGTTTGCAGGTTTAATCCAAATACTTTATAACTGGTCACATCCAGTTATCAACAGCTGGATAAATATACACACTTGTCTTTTCTGTGTTCTCTGTCTCCATGGGAGATATATCAGGTATTTCTGGCAAACTTGTACACTTTAGGTCCTATCTAATCAATTCACGCACCATGTGCTCCCTATTAAATCAACAGGAAAACTCAGAATGAAAATTATGCAGCAGAAAACATTGTGCCTTGAAGTTCTCCTGACCTGCAGGAAAAGACCCTTCTGAAGGTGATTTTGGTTTACATGGCACAGGCCTTTGAAGTACACTCAATCTGGAATCAATTCAGGAATTTACAGATATGGGTTATAAGCCCTTGTTTATTCACAATGATGAGAAGAGTTTAATTAATACCATGCATATTAGTCAATTCTTTGCTTTCAAACCTTACCTTTTGCCCATCAGCCAATCAATATGTATTTTAATCTTCTCTCCTTTTCAGACGTGGTTTTAACATCTCACATAACAGAGTAGTAGACTTCACAATCATTAATTGCTATTATCAGCCCTTTCATTTTCTGAACATCAGCAGTTTCTATAAATTCCACTTTCAACCATGTGTTACATTATCCATTCTTCTACACCACTTGTTTCTGAAGTATCCTTTTTTAAAATTCCAGAGAGGTTCTATTATTCTATTAACCGGTAATACAAAATAATTTTAAATACAATTTCCTTACTGTTCTAAGAATTTCTTGTTTGACATGGAAAAACAGATAAGAATAAATTTCATCTGTAGATATACTTCCATATCTATCTTCAAAATCTAAATTATAGATGAGGTAAATATAGCAATTTTCCCTGCTACAAATACAATTAAGCTGCTTATTTTGGGATATAGTCTAATTTTTTAACCCAAGGAATTCTAGATGACAATTAAGTCCATCAAAATGTAAGTGTTTGAAGGTCTGGCAGTTCATAGCCTACTAAAAACCAGTCCTATTTCTGCTGGTCTTTGGTAACATGTAGAACAATGTAGCAGTTAATATGACTTTATATTTGTTCCCCTCTCTGTTAATCAACAAAATCAACAGTTACACATAGACGCAGAAGAACAACTCTCACTGACCTCTCATTTCCATCGTATTCGTACAATTGAACTCAGACATTAAAAGGAAGTGGAAAAGGGTCAAGTGACCTAGAAGGAGTATAGTGTTGCTCTCCAGTCATGCAAGGATGAGGTTGGGAAAGCCAAGGCTAATCTGGAGTTGAAGCTGGCAGGGAACGTGAAAGACAATGGGGAAGTATTATACAAGTACATGAACAGCTAAAGGAAAATGTGAGCCCACTGCTGAATGGTGCTGAGGAAGTGGTGACAGCTGACATTGAGAAGGACAAGGTACTTGATGCTGACTTTACCTCAGTCTTTACCAGTAAAAACAGCTTTCAGGAATCCCAGGCCCCTGAGACAAAAAGGAAAGTCTGGAGCAAGGAAGACTGATTCACACTCAGTGAAAAAGAACCATGTTAGGGAGTACATAAACAAAAAATTTATACATAAGCTTAGTAGTGCTGAGGGAGCTGCTGATGTCACTATAAGGCCAGTCTCAGCTGCCTTTGAACAGTCATGGTGACTAGGAGAGGTTCCTGAAGGCTGGAACAGAGCAAATACCACTGCAGTCTTCAAGAATGGCAAAAAGGAAGATTTGGACAACTATAGACCCTTCGGAATCACTTCAATCCCTACGAATGTGATGAATAACTGCTCCTGGGAATAACTTCTAGACATATGAATGACAAGAAGGTGATCAGGAATAGTCAGCATGGATTTATGAAGGGAAGATCATGCTTAATTTCATTGCCTTCTACAATGTGGTGACTAGCTTGGTGGATGAAGGAAGAACAATGTATGGTGTTTATCTTGACTTTAGCAAAGTCTTTCACACTGTCTCTTGCAACATCATCGTAGACAAGCTAACAAAACACATGTTAGATAAGTGGACAGTGAAGTGGATTAAAAAGTGGCTGAACAATCAGGCCCGGTGTTGTTCAACACCTTCATTAGTGGCCTGGAGCATCAGATGAAGTGCATCCTCAGGAAGTTCACAGAGGATACAGAACTACAAAGTGTGACTGATATACCAGAGTGTTTTGCTGCCGTTCAGAGAGACTTCACAAGCTAGAGAACTAGGCAGAGAAGAAACTCCAGAAGTTCAACAGGACAAATGGAAAGTGCTGTAATGGGAGGAATAATCCCAGGGACCACTATATTCTGGCCACACAGATGGAAAGTAGCTTTACGGAAAAGAATTTGGGGGTTCTGATGGGCAACAAGCTGACCGTGAAGCAGCAACGCATTCTGACAGCATAAAAAGCGAACAGTATTGTGGGCTGCTTTATGCAGAGAGTGATGAAGGAGACAGACTCCTCTCTCTGGTGCTCAGCGACAAGACAAGAGGCAGTGGGCCAAAGCTGAAACACAGGAGGGTCCCTCTGAAAATGAGGAAACACTATTTTTTT
>WUAM01000359.1:0-10785 GCA_024336885.1 Actenoides hombroni | reverse complement strand
TTCCTTCCTTCCTTCCTTCCTTCCTTCCTTCCTTCCTTCCTTCCTTCCTGCCTTCCTGCCTTCCTGCCTTCCTGCCTCCCTCCCTCCCTCCCTCCGAAGCAGGAAAGGTTTTCCAGGAAGAGGTAACTGAACATGGTCTCCAGTTTCCTTCAGCTCTCCAACCTGGAGGCATTACCTGGCAGGAAATACCACAGCTGAATTGGCTTGTGGGATTTATTCCCCAACTTAATCCCATTTTCAAGCACTGCATTTCCTTTTTTTTTTAACACAGATCAGCAATAGTGTGTCCTCTGATTCTCTACTCAACATAGCTGTAGAAAAAAAAGAAGACAGGCAAAAAAAAGCAGGGAGATAGAATCATGCAGCGCACTGTGAAACTGGGCACACAGAGGTCAGAGGACAAGAGAATAGGATGAGGGAAATGGAGGACCTCTGGGTGCTGAACCCATGAACTAGTCACATTCGTTACCAATGTGTTGGTTTGCCCAGGCTATAAATTGGAGCCATCTTGGGTTCAGCAAGATTTCTTAGTTAAAGCATGGCACCAGCTGTGCCAAGGTTAGCCATGCTGTTTCCAGTTCAGTGTGTGAGCACAAAAGCCCACATTAAGCCTCTGCACCACGTTCCTCAGAAGTTCAAGATTTAGATGGCCTCTTAGCTTGAATGTGAGTCCAAACCCAATCAAGCTTTCAGGCTGCACTGGATCAGCACTGGATGCTCTATGCCAACCCACCCCACAATTATCTTAATTAAAATTGGCTTCCAGTCTTACAGGTCCTGATAAATGCCAGCTGTTTTAGTAGTTAAGAACCCACCATTTGCTTCCCAAATTGCCCCAAAATAACAGACATCAACTTTTCCATTTGTCCCAGTACTGGGACATCATCACAGTGCATGAGACCTGCTTCCCTGTCAGAAGTGGGGAAAAAAGCTCTTTAAGCTCATCATTCCTGTCTAATTTTTGAAACTATAACACAGAAGATGAGGATAACACCTCCTACTCTTGACAGATTTGATTCTAGTCCTTCTCCCCCACCATCTACTTGCCCCGTGCACAGTCCTAGGGTGACCAAAACCCACATTTTTTTACGATCAATCTCCCTTTCAAAATGTTACATAGTTCTAGCCGTTCTGAATTTGGGTGAATATTATCCTTTTCCACTATCACCTACACACCCCACACAGGCAGCTGCATGGTATAAAAGTTTGATTTTTTAAGTAATTATCTGATATTTCCAATAATTTTCAAAAGGTTAGGACATGTCACCGATGCTTCTTTACATTACTCTATGCTATGTATGTTATGAAATCTGCACAGGCGTCATTTTTGAATTACACTATTGACTTCTGCATTTTACTCTGTATACAACCCACCCTTCTTAAGACCTCATGATGAATACACGTGAATCTAGAAGGCAGCTGTATCATAGAATGTTAGGAATCATAGAATCATAGAATGTTAGGGGTTGGAAGGGACCAAGAAAGATCATGTAGTCCAACCCTGCTGCCAGAGCAGGATCACCTAGATTAAGTCACACAGGAACGTGTCCAGGCGGGTCCTGAATGCCTCCAGAGAAGGAGACTCCACAACCCCCCTGGGCAGCCCATTCCAGTGCTCTGTCACCCTCACTGTGAAGAAGTTTTTCCTTATGTTTACCCTTTTGTCCTCCAACTATAGTGTACCATGAGAATGTTGGGGTTTTTTTAAGTAAAGCCCATACATTATTCTATACATAGTAGTGAGAAAAATACTTAGCAAAATATGTTATTTTGTTTTTCATAAAAATATAACAGATCTTTGACATTATATTTGGGAGACCAGAATGCAGTATTTGCAGTGCCTTTACCGGGAACAGTCACTGTCAGGAAAGAGGGGAGCCAAGACTTTTGGAGAAACCTAACTTCTTTTTTCTGCGCTCAAGACTAAATACATCATCATAAAGAAAAGCAGTGTTCTTCCTCTATCAGCCAACCCTTACATGCGAGAGTTCTGCGGGATCCATTATTCATTTTTGCATGGCTCTGTATTAGTATACATACACACATGCACATCACGGCAGTGAGCAATGGACTTGCACAGAAGGGGGAATACCTGAAAACTTGAAGCTATCTTTGATTAAAGTTCTTCTGTCATAAATCTGAGATTTATTTTCGCTTTTCTGGTACCTGAAAACTAGGGTATTTGAAAGATTTTGGCCACCCTAAGTGGTATATTATCTATGCAAATATTGTTTTTGATCCAGAATGGAATTTCAGTAGTAGTCGGGAGGCTTTTAAAATGAAATCCTACATTTGACATATTAGAAGAAATTACAAATTCCATAATGCACAATATTATTTTTCTAACGTATCACTGGTCCATAATGAGAAACAATCTATTATATAGATTCTGCATTCAATCTTTTTGTCAAAAACTACATAGCACATCAAAAGTTAATAGCACTGGGGAGTTCAGTGATTAATATGAAAACAAATGGTATATTACAAATTTTCTTTTGTTCTTCATTCACAAGGATAAAACTGCTAGGATTTAACCTTTAAGGGTTAAAGAGTTTAATCAATGTCAATGTCTGATCTTCTGAAGGCGATAAAGAATAGTCTGTCTAGCGATACTCAACAGAACATCACTTTGTCAAGCCACAAAGCGCCCAAAAGCTTGTCAAGTAAGTTACCAGAAACCTCTTTGTGGTTAGAGCTCAGCTCCTTCCTGCTTGACCTATTATTTGATATTTGACCACTTGGTTGCAAGACACTTGCTCTTTCCAGCTGAAATGTCACTGGGGCATCTTGTCAGCTCCCCGACATCTCGGCCTGACATACAGTTTTACTTTTGTGTGCTACAAGGCAGAAAATGCAGGGCAATGGCCTTGCTTTAAATTCTGTCAGCATCAAAGATGGGCGTCACTCTTGGGTCCTACCAACAACAACAAAAAAGGAGTCTATTTGAAGGTCAAAACAGCCATTACTTTAAAGCTTTTCAGCTTAAACTAAATATATTACCTGCAACACTGGTTTGGGAACTGTCCTTATAAAGTACATAAACATATCATCAGAAATCCTCTCTGCACAATTGTTCTTTCTTATGAAATGCAGACTTGATAAAAGGGTGAGCTTCCAACGCCTGCAGGGACCAGATTCAGCAGTTAACTTAACTTGTTCAAATAGGCAAGTGGTATCATGTAGCTTTACAAGGAGCAACCTGACCTTCTCACATTGACCAGCAGTGACATTATTGTGCAGGAAGAGAAGCAGTCACATCATTTCTGTTTTGCACAACCTGCTTAAAGTTTGCAACTAAATGCTTGTCTTCAGTTGAGCTGACAAGAGAAAAGAGGGGGCTCAGTGAACCATGGCAGGGCTGCCATGAAATGACAGGAATCATTGGCATACATTTCAAATAGCTCTCTCAATCCTATTAAAGTATTGCAGTCCTGCTTTAAAATAGACAAGTATGAAACAACTTTGATAGATAGAGACTAAAATGGCTTATTGATTTTTATTTTTTTTTTTAAGACTGAGGAAAATTACCCAAAATGTGTCATTCTTTAACATTTAAAAGTATACTACATAAAAAATGAGCAACTACAATAAATAAAAGTTAAAAAAATAACTGTTCAGTATGCAAAGAATGAGAAGTGCAGAAATGTGAACATATGAATGCACATCTTCAGAAAAACATAAAATTAATGTCAAAAAATACATACATTGAAGTACAATTCAAAGGTAGGAACAAAATTGCACTTTAATTACATCATTTTACATTAATGTAATTTTTTCCTTCTAAAAGATTATTGATACAAAGAATCTGAAAATCCATTTTCCATTGTTCTTTTGGGACTGGATGTGACATTCAGGCTGAAGGAATAGACTGAAGACTGAGAACTGGCTCTATCGTGCATAAAACTGTAGCATGTGTCAGGTTCAGCTTGCAATGCCAAAAAGCCTGGGATACAACTCTGGTCAGGCTGAATTCCTAGCTTGAACCCATGGTGATGTTTGAACTCCCTCTTGAATCCTGGAGTAAAATAAAATAATAATAAACACAACAAAAAGAATCTACATTTACTGTTAAATAAGAAAGAAAAATAATTCTATTATGACTTTCACAAAGGTATACATAGGAAGTATTTGCAAGTTTTTGCTTCATGTTTCAAACACCTATTTAAGATGCATGGTACCTAAAAATATATATATATATACATACATATATATATCTTTAATAAGTGGGAACAAAGGACATTCACTTGAGTATTCTGCACTAGTAAGTGTTAGGAAACAACAGCCTACTTTATTTGAAGTGCTTACATACTTACAGAATACTTACAGAAAACTTTCATCCTCTTCATTATCACTTCTAGGGTGTTATATTTTATTCAAGTAAACAAACTTATTCTACAGTCTCCCTGTCACTGTTATTAGGAAAAGATATGCCATGCTAACCATGGCAGGTATTCATTTACCTTTAAATATATTTTACCATCAATTGAAATCAAACACTTAGTATTTTTTAAATGTTAGCCTGTTAGAAGATGGCCAGAGAATATACACTGAACATACATTGATGGGGAACATGATTCATATTTCAGTGAGTCTCGACATTCAGTCAAACAGTTACAAAGGTTAGACCAGTTAAAATTCAACATTAAATAACTTCCAGAACCAAAACATTGTGCATCCTACTTTGAAAGATTATGGATAATATCAATATATCATTAATATTTTTTTAATACTAAATAGAGACACTCTGTCTTCCCTTAAATATGTGTAATAATAAACAAACTTATGAAAACACAATGCCATATTGCTCTTCTGCCCTTTGCCAAGGTATTTTACTAAACGCACTATATAGCTGTGGAAATAACAATCAATTATTTAATCAGGTCATAAAATATGCGAAAACACAGAAAGCATAATTACTGAAAAGACAAAAGGTAAGATACTGGAAGACTGTTAGGGTATATTTGACGCTTTAAACACTCTATTTTCATCATTTCAGGAAGAATATACATGCATACATAAACACACACACAGAGGTAGAAACGCATACATACAGAGAGGCACAGATTCTGAGAGGGGCAGAAGGGTGTGTGTATATTCATATTTCAACAAATCCAGACTCAATCACACATATAAATGAAAATTTCCCCTTTCCTATGTTATTATTGCTGGAGAAAAATCAAGCATTGCCTCTAACACTTACTCCAAGAGTTCACTTTGATACGGGCTCTTTCCATTTCTTGATTCACCACAAGTCATACTGCAGCTACTGTAAATAGTGAGGTTATGTTAGACCTTCATTAAGAAAACATACAGTAGCAAGTTTAGATGACTACTTCAAGTAGATAGTTAAAAGGAGGTAGTGCTTTGAGTTTTTCTTAACTATGGTGGTGATAAGGATGAGATAAACAGCAGAATTGGCAAGTATGATCTGTAACAGTGTAGCTTTTCAGTCCGTCTGGAATGGAAGGAAACCACTAAAAAGGCAAAGCACCAATAAAATTTACTGCATTTGTATCAGCACATCTGAAAGGAGATCTTAATGAAGGTACCCACCTATTACACCAATTAATAGTCTGTTATTGTCACACTTTAATCAGCCAACCACACGGACAGAATTATCTCTAAAATAAGAGTTATTAAAATAAAATTATTACAATATTGAAATAAGCAAATAACTTGCGATGTTCTAAAAACATTTCTGTGTATGAAAAATGAAATCAGTAAGATATAAGCTATAAACAGATTTCACTCTGCACAACAAATACTGAAGAGAAATTTTACCATAATGCTTTGTACTGCTTTCGACATCTCAATTAATCAGCATATCACAATGAGTAAAAATCATATGCTACAGTTAAGCTCTCATATAACTGTTTTTCCAGATGTAGTGAGGTTATTTTTGAAGAATATGGCATCAAAATCCCAGTAAGGAGATAAGAAATCAGATTTCCTTAGAGAGTTGCAAAAAAAAAAAAAGTATGAAACTTAATGATTGGCAGCAAGTCAATAGACTTATGTTAGAGGAAAAGCTCCACTGTTGGCAGAAAAAAAGCTCTGTTTCAGTTATCCAGATCCTGCACTGTACTTGTTACAAAGAACTGAATACTATTCATTTAATAGAAGAGAAATTGGATCTAATAGCAATGTTACTAATGTAAAAAAAACAAACCCATAATCTTCACTGTTATATTGATAAGAATTGTTTTGATCCAATATCATTAAATAGACTCATGATGAATAAGAAAACAGGATTCTATAGGTTAGAAGAAAGAAATTCTCAGAACTGCTACAACACTTATTGTTAGAACACACACCTTTATGCAGGAATTTTTAAGGCAGTTATAATTTCCCCAATAGACCACTTTCAACAGTATTGTATTTAGACACCTTTCTAAAACATGTATTAAATTGACAAACTCAAATGACTATGCCAGAGCTGTGGTGATAATCCATCATATAAATACGCATTTAGGTAATTTTTAAAAGTGGAATTATGTATCTTAAATAAGGTGTCTGTTCGGGTAAATCTCTAGCATAGCACTTTTATTTACCTGATAAGCTGTAAATGATTCCGTCTAAACTGTTAAACTTCAACTCGCAAATAGGTATGTAGGACACAAGATGTCCAGTAAAAATATCCTTTCAAAATATTTATGTAATATAGTAATAGGTCATGTCCTGTGGTCATTTTGATAGCCTAACTTTATAAAACAGGTTTTCCCAAAGACCAAAATATTAAAGGTTAGTATATATTATGGAGTAATGGCTTTCTAAACTATAGTTAACTCAAGCAATTTTTTAGTATTAGACATGGAAAAATATTTCCAAAACAATTCTTCTCTGCAGTTTTCTTCTGTGACTACCCTAGGACTACATTTAAAATCTAGTTTCCAGGTTGTCTAATGACACGTGAGCTGTTTTACTGAAGTTAAAACTGATTTATAGTGGGTTGCTTTATTATGTATGATATTGTGAGGAAACAATACCATCGTGTATTATATCCTTCTACATGTTTTTACTGCAATGTCAGCCTACTCAAAAGCATCATGTTGTGATCAAAGACACCCCATTTTGATTTTATATGTCTATACTTGTGGAATAATTCGCACAGTTAGACACTTGGAATTAGAAGACTATGCACGTGTTATGACAGTGGTGCAAATAGATAACTACATAAAGAAATTCACTGTTGAAGTATACATTTTTTCTTCTTATTCATAGGAGCAAAATCTACAACCAGAGCTGGAGCAACAAATCAGTCAGAATGGTTTCAACCTTCAAAGTCTACACAAGGATAATTTCACTGGACCACAATTTTCACTATAATACCATACTAAAACTTTTCAGTTGCCCTCTTACCATCTCTGTATTACAACAATAACTCTTGCCAAATTGGGGATTTCTCACCACTAATTTTAGTCACTTTAAACTGCTTTCAAATATTCAATTTCAAAACATTATAGCTCAAACTTTCCTCCCAATTTCTTACGACATGTAACATTCTATATTATAAAAAAACCCAAACAGAATAATAAAAGTGGTAAGGTTTTTGTGAGTTGTCTTCTGTGTTATGAATAACAAGCCTGAATATATGGCTTCAACTGAAGCAAGAAACTAATGAAACCACTTAGAATTACAACAGAAAATGACCGACTTAAGGGCAGAAAGAATAGTACTGAAATTACAACATAATACCAAGTTATGGAGGCTCCCTGTGTGATGAGACAGATTCAGTAGTAAGTTCAGTGTTGTAAAGATAAATTAAAGACAACTTTTGAATTATGAGGCCAAAGTATGATCTGGAAATCACCAGATTACAGGATACGTTGCTGTGTGAGGATGCCTGACAGCAAACATGTGCAGTGGGAGAAACAAGCTGCAGTTTCTTCTGAATTCTAGCAACCCTAAAATCTCTGGAAACGCTGTAGCACAGTCCCTCATGAGTAGGAAGACATGTAAAGCAAGCAGAGATGCAGAGAGATGGGGGGAAACAGTCAATATATTTCTCCACAATTGATTTCTGACCCCAATTCTAGAACATACATATACACAGAAACACCAGCAGACAGCAAATCAAATGGCCAATAATGTTCTTTTCAGCTTCTCCCATCTATGCTATCATTGTAGCTTGCATCATTTCACTGTAGCAACAGCAGTTCCATTAAGTGTTACAGAAACAACCACTGTCTTCAATAACCATTTTGCAGCACCTATGTGGAAAACCTATTTCCCAATAGAGAAAGATGAACATTTTCGATCATTCACAACCTCCTTCTTAGACTGCTACTCCCAAAACTGAGTTGCCTTTTGCCAGACAATGCCAATGGACTACACTGGAGAATGCCACTATGCTGCTCATTCTTCTGTTGTTAAAAGTAGCTCCAAGACACATTTCTCACTCTCAGTGAAATAAATAAAACATCAAACCAATGAAAATGCTAGAAACCATAGCTTAAAATGGAAAGTATTAACAGTGGGTGTCAGTGCAATACAATGCTAGTTAGCAAACTTCTTCAAAGCAGGAATGTATGCTGGGCAAAACTGGAAAGTTTGCTTCTCATGTCAATGATTTTGCAATTCTGTATGCTATGGTCGTAGGACTAAATTGGTGCTCTGACACAAAGTAGAAAAACAGTAACATTCAGTATAAATTTTAATTGTCAGCACTCTTGCCTGGATTCTGCAAACAATTCACTATCAGAGAATAATTGGAACAGGCTGCCAACTCATTACATATTAAGTCAGAAAGGTAGACACACAACACAGTTTGGGTGCGGCTAGCCAACAACACTAATGGCTTTTTTCATTATCAAAGAATTCCCTCTTCCACTTTAAGAAGCTTTTAAACAAACATATGAGTCTGAAATATCTTGAAATAATAATTTCTTCTGCTTTTCTAATACTTTAGCATTTAATACATTCAGTGAAATCACTCTAGAGGCTCAATTAAAAGCAATTAAGAGAAAGATTTCATAATACTGTATTTGTTTTCTCTAGAAAAGCCTGTTTTACTCAAGCACACTTAAACCTGGTACGTTTGAGGAACACATGGGATTGGATGGATTATCACATCAGATAAACAACTTAATTTCAATGTTTTCTTGGCTTAAAGACAAATCATTTGGTTTTGCTTTGCTAATTTTCATGATTTCTAAATATTCTGGCCAAAATCCACCATACAGCCTATATAGTAAGTTTCTCTTCCACATGCTTCATTGGAATACACACAGAAGTCTCCCATTTTCAGGCCAAAGTCTCTGCACTACACTAATAACACAAAAACATTAGGCAAACTACGTAGTGCACTATTTTCATGGTGAAATGCTCGGTCTATATTGATTTCAGTCAAAGTTCCCAAATTCTTTAGTCCTTTTTGCCCACACTCCCTACCACTGTCTTTTGACCTTCTCAGGAATGGACGCAATTTCTATTTATTTATTTTTAATCTGAGTAGCTAACCCTAATGGCTATAGGTTTATCTTGCATTTCACAATGCAAACAACACTGAAAGGTACATTGTACTCTTATTAAACTGTTGTGACACCTCTCCATCAGTGTATAAGATTGTCATTATCTTTAACTGACACTACACTTGCTTCCAAGAAACTCTTTTCTGCTATGCAAGGTTTCTCATGCTTTTTCATTGCCCCAGATCAGTATTTCTCTCACACATGGTTCCCTCTCAGGTTCTTTACTTCTTTCTAGCATGAAGAGAAGGCGACTACAAACGGAGACTAAAACACTCACAAAACCCTGCTGAGGCACAAGTGGCTCATGAAGTAGTCATCCCCACTAGCTTTCTCTCTTCTGCCAGCGATAGTGGTAAAATAGTCCCTATCCAACTAGCTGAAGTGTCAAACTTCATATTCTCTTGAGAAATGTACTCAGTCATCAGCTGAATTCCTAGACAGTGTGATTGTCTTACGTAAGCCTTCAAAGTTTCATCTGAGTTGCATGTATACTGCCACTGTAGCAGAAAAAGGAAAAAAGTGTATTTACATTCATTTTGCCTAACATTAGCATCTTCTGTCCAATCATTTGAATGCAGAAGTGTTAGTTGAAAACATCTTAGAGAACAAGGGCTGACACATACAGTGTGAAATCTTAAGGTGCTTGAATGCAATGAGGGAGAAAGTGAGACAGAACCACATTTCATCTCCCTAACTGTGCTATAGTCCACATGAACTTTGTGACAGGTCTCTGTCTCTCAGCCACACTTCACTAGCTTCTGCTGACATTCAGCTGTCAGACAGCAACCCTTTACCATGCCCCTAACATGCTCTACAGCTTCACCCAATTAACTCGCTTTCACTTGACATTGCAGCAAAAAGCTTCATAATAGGTGGTCAAGGTGCATGGTGTCTGCTTGCCCTCTAACTGCTCATGCACAGCAAAATGGTTAGCTACCTTCCTTTTTGTCTGTTTGCTCTGAACTGCTGCAACTACAATTTAGGCATTCTGCTACTGAACAGGACAAGGACAGCAGACCTTTGCCAGAGATGCATTAATCTATCTTGCCAAGGAGTAATTTTAATGCAGAATCCTGGAGTTAATCATCATAAACATTTTGGCAAAAAAAAAAGAAATTACACTTACTCAGTAAAATATTTCAATCACTTTATAATTAAAAAGATATACTGTATCAGCAATATGGATACAAGGGGGAAAGAGGGGGAAAAGTAATTATTTCACAGAATCACAGAATGTCAGGGGTTGGAAGGGACCTCAAAAGATCATCTAGTCCAACCCCCCTGCCAGAGCAGGACCACCTAGAGCAGGTCACAC
>WUAM01000358.1:423090-437945 GCA_024336885.1 Actenoides hombroni | reverse complement strand
TTTTTTGTGAGATTGTACACCATTAGCAAGTTTGCAGATGACACCAAGCTGAGTGGTACAGTTGACACACCTGAGGAATGGGAAGCTATCCAAAGGGATGTGAACAAGCTTGAGAAGTGGACCTGTGTGAATCTCACGGGGTTCAACAAGGCCAAGTGCAAGGTCCTGAACCTGGGTCAGGGCAACCCCCAGTATCAATACAGGCAGGGTGATGCAGAGATTGATAGCAACTCTGCTGAGAAGGACTTGGATGTACTGGTGGAAAAAAAGCTGGACATGAGCCAGCAATGTGCACTTGCAGCCCAGAAGGCCAACTGTATCCTGGGCTGCATGGAAAGAAGCATGGTCAGTAAGTCGAGGGAGGTGATTCTGCTCCTCTACTCTGCGCTGGTGAGACCTCACCTGGAGTACTGCACCCAGCCCTGGACTCCTCATACAGGAAAGACATGGACGTGTTGGAGTGGGTCCAGAGGAGGGCCATATGATCAGAAGGCTGGAACACCCATGCTGTGAGGAAAGGCTGAGAGTGTTGGTGTTGCTCAGCCTTGAGAAGAGAAGGCTCTGGAGATACCTTATTAGGAATTTTCAGTACCTAAAGGGGATTATAAGAAAGATAGGGACAAACTTTATAGCAGGGCCTGCAGTGATAGGACAAGGGGTAATGGTTTTAAACTAAGAGATTTAGACTAGATATAAGGAAGATATTTTTTTTTTATGAAGATGGTGAAACACTGGAATAAGTTGTTTAGGGACATGGTATATGCCCCATCCCTGAAAACATTCAAGCTCAGGTTTGATGGGGCTCTGAGTAATCTGATCTAGTTGAAGCTGTCCTGCTCATTTCAGGGGGGTTGAACTAGATGACCTTTAAAGGTCATTTTGAACCCAAAACATTCTATGATTCTATGAAATTGTACTTGTGTCATTATGCACATGGAGTCCCCACATACTCTGGCAAGAGGAATCATCCTGTTTAACTTCAATGTTTGTGACCAAGAGATGCTAGTGGAAAGTCTTAGTGATGGAATGGGTCAATGTTCCTACCATTTGCTTGAAACTATTTTACTTCAATCTGTACATAATTCATAAATGAAGAAGAATAGGCATCTCGGAAGCTGTAAAAATTAAAATAAATAGTTTGATGTTAAAGCAAAACTAAATAGTTTGAACTTTTCTTTGGGACTAAAATGGCAACATGACAACATTGAATTGTCAGTACAAGAAAGAAAGAATTCCCAGAACTGGCCTTGTTGAACCTCACACTATTGGCCTCATTCTTTCAATCCAGACTGTCCAGATTCCTCTGTAGAACATTCTTATTACCCTCAAGCAGATCAACACAGCCGCCTAACTTGGTGTCATCTGCAAACTTACTTAGGGTTTACTCGATCCCCTCATCCAAATCATTAATAAAGATATTAAACCGGAACGTCCCCAGTACTGAGCCCTGGTGAACACCAGTTGTAACTGGCTGCCAACTGGATTTAACTCCATTCACCACCACTCTCTGGGCCTAGACATCCAGCCAGTTTTTTACCTATTGAAACATACACACATTGAAGCCATGAACAACCAGCTTCTGCAGGAAAATGCTGTAGTAAACGGTGTCAAAGGCTTTACAAATTCTAAGAAGTCAACATTGACAGCCTTTCCCTCATCTACTAGGGAGGTCACCTTGTCAGATAAGAAGATTAGGTTAATCAGGCAGACAGTCCTGTCATAAACCCATGCTGACTGGGCTTGATCATGTGGTTGCCCTGTGTGTTCCTCAGTGCTGACTGGGCTTGATCACCTGGCTGTGTGTGCCTCATGATGCCATTTAAGATGATCTGCTCAATAACCTTCTCTGGCATCAAGGTCAGACTGGCAGTCTTGTAGTTCACTGGATCGCCCTTCCAGACCATCTTGTATCTGGGTATCACATTTCTTAACCTCCATTCAACTGAAACCTTCCCATTTAGCCAGGACTGCTGATAAATGATGGGCAGCGGCTTGGTGAGCACTTCCACGAGTTCCCTCAGTACCCTTGGGAGGATCCTATCCAGCTCCATAGACTTCTGTGTCTCTAAGTGGTGCAGTATATTGCTAATTGTTTCCCCTTAGATGACGGGGGAATTCATCCTGCTCCCCTATTAGGCAATCCTGAATCTTTCAGGGAATCCTGAAGAAGTTACCTCTCAGTCAGAAAGTTAAACTCTACGTTAACCCTAGCCGACAGCTTTTGTCACAAACAAAGGCAATATCAGCACTTAAAGTGACATAAACAATGGTGTTTAGAAGCGAATTGAGACTGCAAGATCATGGAATAGGAAAATACTAGATTTTTTTTTAAATTTAATTGATAGAAAAAGAATCTCAGTAGTCATGAAAACTGGTGAAATGAAGTAATAACGAAAAGAATTCATCAGAATGTTCTGTATAACACCAATACCTGTAGAGTCAAATTTCAGTGTCCTATCAATAGCTATTCCTTTAAATGTTTGATCTTTTTTTGAGGTAGAATTAATTAAACTTCTGAGCCCAAGGTGAGCTCAGGGAAAAGGGACAATTTAATCACCTTTACAGTAAAACCCTAATGTAAGGTAGAAAATTTTATAATCCAGTTGAGAAAACCCATATGGATGTTGCAACAACTCAAAAAAAATAATACACTGCTCATGGATATCTTGGATAGGTAGGCAAACCATAGTCTATATCATCTTTAAAATTCTGAATATTTTTTTTAACAGAAATTATTGGAAACTCCTAATGGAACTGATTTCTATTAGAAAATGTTGGCATGAAGAAATTAAAAGATTACTCAGATGAATGCTGAATCAAGGAGATCAGACATGTACCAGAACTGTAGCATATAGTCAATGCAAAACATTATTATAAACCACCATTACATCCAGGCATTAAAGTGGGGGAATAGTTATTACTGAGTGCCCTGAAATTTACTCTCCTGTGATTCTTCCCAAGTTCGAGTTCACTGATTAGGTTTTTTAAGGGTACATCTGAAGACATATTTATTCTTTCAGTTTCCTTCCGAATTTGCACCCTTAGCCAGAGGGTATCTAATCAATAAACTAGGTAATTGTTTTGCACTAATTGTTAGAAACAGTTGTTGATTTTAATTTCAGTAACATTCTTAAGTATCATGAACATAGTTATAAACTACACACAAATAAACAGCTTAATTCAAACTTCTGTAATCTTTATTTTTTCTCTCATTGCTACACTGAAGTCCTTTACTAAGATCATAATTGTGTCATATATATCATGTTGGGGAGACATTTTTTTCTCCTTTTAATGTTTTACTTATAGGCATTAACAAGTTTATAGATATCAGCCTGCAGTGTTATGATACAGCTTTAATTTAGAAACAGATGACCATTATTTCACTGTAAGTCTTTCTTGCAGATTTATGGAGTCATCAACCTGATGGTGCTTTAGGGATGTTTTCAAAAGAAAGCAGCAGGAACAACAAGGGAAATGTTGGTAAGCAAAATGTTGCTGCATACTCTATAAGCTTTTACAGTTTTGAGGGGAGAATCAGGATGCCTGTGCAACCAACTGATACTTTTGGGATATGGCATATTCTGGGCAATATTGATGCAGACTTTGCTAGTGTTGCTTCCTAATACACTGTTTTTATGACATACACTCTTCTTGTCATTTCATGACTCCTTTTGCTGTTGGCAAAGGCTAACAATTGTGCCATGGTTTTCTGATACACTGAAACGATTCACTAGTGTTTAGGTTCACCTCAGGTGGCAGTAGGTTTGAAAACAATAGTCTGCCACACTTTTTGTCTTGTAATAATATCTGCAGGCATGTGAATAAGGCGTTGCTTATTTTCATTTGTGGGTTAGGGGCTTTCTTGGTAGATTTTAGGGGTTTTTTTGCCTGATAAGATAGAATTCTTTCTGGACACAATTTCCTATTTAAAAATCGTTTTGTTCATGTGTATAGCTTTGTGTTTAAACAATACTGAAGGAAGTTTATGTCTCATTTTTAAATATTCCCCCAAAGTCATCAGCACAGGTAAGGATTAGAAATGCAACCTAAAATTAGAATATGGCAATTATAATTTTTGTTTGATTTTGACAGGGGTCATACTTATATCAGTAACAAAGATATAGTGAATTTTTTTTCTACATTACTAGAATTATTCTGTGATCATCTATATACTTATCTGATTACCTAAAATGTATAGAAAGGACATCAGTCATTAACTTTGAAAAAAAAATGCATTGTGAGACACAGTTTAAGGTTTTAAAAACAAGATAAAAACTTTATGAGTCAAAGAAAATAATCAAATGCTTTTTTGTAGCCACAAGCATCATATTTACTTAAAGGATTGTGACTATAAAAGCAAATATCTCTTACAGGAAGCTAGGACAAAAGCTGTCAGAGAACTGGGTAGTAAATAGCCCTGAAATTGTTTTCTCTGCTTCATTTCAAAAGCTTAAGGCAAACAATGTTTGACCTTTTACAAATGGAATGGTTTCCTGCAGGTCACGGTGCTGTTCTGAGTGTTGTTGGTTATGTGCAACTTGCTGCAATCATTATGAATGGTAGAACTCTTGCTGCTGGCACAGACTCCTGCATAAGGAGGTTTTCTAAACCAGTGCTTGTTGCAGTTCCAAAAAATGTGGAATATGTCTTTCTGCTTCCTCCATTCAGTTGTATTTCCATTTTTTTTTTATCAAGGGGAGCAAATTAAATGGTGTGATTATTCTATATGACCCAAAAAAGTGTAAAGGGCCCAAAGAGAAGAATATCAAACAGAACAAAGAAGCTGCTCTCAAGATTTTGATATCTGTTGTCTATTAGTTGTCACTTTACTATTTTAATGAAATATGAAAGATATTTCTATTAAACCTTATATTACAACTTATGAATATTTTAATGAATGTCATATATGTTGCAGGCTAAATTTTACTCCCATTGAGAACAATTGGAATTTTTATTATTCTTTTTACAAGAATAAGTCTTCACTTTATAGTCAATTTATCTCCTGTATTTCATTAATAATTCTTGTTTTGATACTGCTTTCTTTCTACATAGACAGTATGTAACTCATTCACTAAACCCACACTTTTAAAAATTTCTTGTGCTTCCTTAAGATTCACTTTTAATATGACCACCTTAAAAAGTCAAACAACCAGTCTGTGAAATAGTTGAGGGCATTTGAGAATACCACTATTAGGCATTATAGACTTATGCAATTACCTAATCGATGTTGTCAGGCAACATTTATTCCAGCTTTTTCTCTGCTTTAACCATAGTTTTGTTACAACTCCTCTGGAGGTACTGCAGAAATTCCCTGGAGTGAGATACCTTGTCTTACATGATCCTAACCTTTAAACTGCAGCACAGGTGCTATCACAATAAGGTCCATAGTGGTAAGGATAACACCAAAGTAAAGGGCATGTTATAAAACCAGGATTTTTTAAACATACTATAAAGGATGTTTAATAGAGTCTATAGAAATGTGCTGTTAGAAATTTATAAGAACTAAATGCTGGTGAATTTCAATTTTCTGTCATAATAGTTTAGTTATTAACCAATTATTTTAAGATGTGTTTGTGAGACCACTATGAGAGATTCTCCAGTCTGTTGCTGATGGTGATTTACGATTCACTAACTATTCCCTGTACCTAAGTCATCTAAAAGCCCCCATGAGGTAGTTTGGCTTAGAGCATTATCTTCTGCATTAAGCACAGAAATTATACCCTTCACTGAAAAGTGTAAGAAAAAGAGTTTTTCTGCTTATGCAACCTACTGCTTAGGTAGTAAACATTGTGGTTAGAGCACTTAAAGGTGGAAGAAAAAATTGGCTGTGTACAGTGCCAAAAATGCAATAAAAAAGGACTCTGTCCTGTTGATTTGTTTGTTGGTTTGCAGCAGGTTATGAATGCAAGTTTGTGAATGGATTTCCTTCCAGAGAAAACTGAAGAGTTCCTTCTAAGAGGAAATCTCAGTACAGCTAGACAATGGTTTGCATTTGGGACCATTCTCTATTTGTTGACAGTTTAGTCTTTGACAAATTCAAATCCCACAAATCCAAACACTATTATGCAAATTGGCTCACAGATGTGCACTGAAAGTCAGGAATGTGTAAGTGTCTCATGACACTAAGCCTTGACAGTCATCACCTCATACCTATGCACATAGTTATGTAGAGATCATGAATCTCATACACATAGAACAAAAGAAGCAATATCAGTTTAAAGATGATGTTAGTCCCTCTAGGAGTACAGCCTATATCATGTCTTCACATTCCCAGAAATAGCAATGGCATAACTGCCCTCCCCACCAACACAGACATGAGATCCACATGCAGGTAAGTATATGGCAATCCTGGTATTATTTAATGACTCTCTGCCAATGAGGAATCTAAATGTGATGATTGATTACACAAAGTCTGTGACTGCAGCTTGAGGACCACACAAAGATCTATAATAAAACCTACTCTTTTACAGTCAAGAAACTTTACTGTAACTGAAGCCCATGGTACACACCAGCCCTTATATAAACATGTCTGGTTTGCAAAAGTGTTAGAAAACTCAATAAAGTAATGAACACCTTCTTGGCAGTTTTGGACTCTCTGGTCAACACCTCCCATATCCTGAAGATTTGAACCTTCTACAGGATGGCTAGATTCATCTGACTAATCTCAAAGGATGAGGATAGCACAGTAATAGGTCTCAGCTACTCTCATGGTTTCTCAGTAACATGCGTGAAAATGGCAACAGAAATGGCAAAAGGGGCAAAAACACTGAAAGTGGCAGTATAAACATAGGCTGCACATTTTTTGAATTGAGAATTAAACAGAATTTTCCAGTATGTATCAAGTATGTTAACCTCAGTGCTAACAGGATAACATGTTATACATTAGACAGACTGACATGTAACATGCAACCTGACATTAAAGGACACAAGTTCCAGTGCCCTTTAATGTTTATAGAGAGACTCTGAAAGAAAGATATTTATTGACAGGTTCACATAGCAGATACCGAAGACTAATCCTCACAAAAACATTCAATAAATGACTCAAGCAACTGAAAGTCAGATGAGGAAATGTTGGTCTCCCTTGAATCTTGCTGACTTCTGTGCTTTTTTGGCTGAGATTTTTATTCTTTTTTTTTGTCGTATTTTTCCTCCTGCATCCTGTTTGAGACCACCATCTCAACAACTGCACTTTGTGTCTTGCTTTTCTTATCTTACATTGCTTTAGCTCATATGCTTCGTCATACCAACTTTCTTAGCAAAATTAACCAGAGGTTTTTCTTTCAGACCGCATTGAATTATAGTGTACTTTTTTTAGTGCAATTGTTATTGCACTGAAAGCATTGTATACTTAACACACTGCATTTGTTGTTCAAAGCACTGAAGTAGCTTCAGTGTTATGAAGAATCATGAAGTCTGACAAATGCTGTTGTGCTTGGTGTGAGAATAGGCATTTATATATACATTTTAAAATTCTCTCATTTTGTGTCTTATTGGTGAACATAGATATTCTATGCAATAATATTTCACAAAAACTGTGTCCTCAATTTAACTGTGTTCCCATTTTTGTGCTTCAGGGCCATGTTAGAGAGGTTCAGAAGTCCAAATTATAAGTTATTACCAAATGCAGCTGATTTCAAATGAAATTGTAATTCTGATGAAATGGAAGAATGCAGCTACACCCCTTCACATGCTGGAAAAATACACGATTAGAAATTGCAACAGTTGAAAAAGCAAAGTACTATAAAGAATATTACACATATGAACATTTCATTTAAAAGACTAGGTAAGTAAATAAAACAAGAGTAAGATAAAGTCTTACCTTTCCTGGTTTGTGGACTCAGAATCTAAAGGCTGGAATTTATTTCTTATATTTTCTTGGTTGCTTCCCTCAAGAATGAAAGCATTTGCATCCTGTGTCAAGAACACCCACTCCTATAAAGAGCAAAATTTTTCAACCACTGAAAGGGAAGAGTTAAACTAGAAGTCAGGATTTGGGGTGGTGACTGTGGTCAGGTACACACCTTGATTGAGGTATGGGAAAGGCAAGGCCTTTCCTCAACAGATAATGAAACACTTCAGTTGTGAGAAATTTCTAATCCACTGACCATATATAGCCACAGATTATATTTGATTTGGCATAAATAAAGCCCCGCCAGGAGCCAAATTGAATGAATCCTCCTCAGAGCAGCGAGTCTGCAGGTAGGCACTCTCCCCATGGATCAGGATGCCACTCAAGGTAACTCCTCAAGGTTGAGAGCCCTCATCTTTTAGGTGAGCGATTTGCACATTTTGGGTCATCATCCCTGAAATTTAAGCTTAATTCATCTGTGCAGTATAAGCTCCATTTCACAGATATCTGAACCTGTAGTTTTCTAGTGTTTGTTGGAGTGCTGAACAATTTTGATTAGAACAAATATAATTTGGAGTACTCACCTCATCTATTTTGAGACACTCCATGACACATCTGAGGTGATCTTTCACCTCTTGCAAATTATAACCTGGCATATGGTGAAAATCTTTTTTTTTTTTATTGTAAATGAGTAATGTTGAAAGATATATATTTAATCTGAGTTATTCTATTGACTCTTGGAAAAATAATGCATGTGTCTTTCAGAGAATCCAACCCATGAGTTACAAGGAAGATTATTTTTGGTGGTGTTTTTGTTTCAAGTGAAGAATCTCTAGAGGATAGAACAAGCTTTTAAACAAAAGTAGCAAAATAGAAAAGCATTTATATATACTGTCTCTACAATATTTTGTGTATAAAAAAATATATACCAAACAGGTGTCTAGCAAAAAAGATTGCCACTGAAATGAAATTGTACTCCAAATATCAAGTACTCCAGTTTCATCTCAGTTCAACATACAATATAAATCCCTGGACAAATGTTGTAATTATAATTAAAGTTATTCTTTGTTGTTTTAATTAGTGGTAACAATCTTCAGAACTTTCTGCTCTGACTACCTCCATAAGTTGTCAGATGCATGAGCTATGACTGTAAACATTAACATGAAGCTCTCTGATAGATAGTGTTCGCTGCTTTCCTCTCAAATGGGGTAGTTAGAATAGGCACTTAGGAAAAATATTGTTCCCACATGTAACCGGCAAAAGCAATCACCATGTAAGTATTAGAAACAAGATTGTTCCTACCACCAAAGGGAAATAATAACTGCCCAAAGAAAAGATGAACAGTCTGGTGATTGCTGTGTTTCTGAAGTGTTCCAAGTTCTTGATCATAGCTAAAATACATGAGTAGAATGCTAAAGAGTCTCTACACTCACTTAATTTAGTTCATTATAAAAGAAATCTTGCAGAAAAACATAATTATCATTACAATACTATTACATGTCTGCAGTCAAAAGGCTTTTAGCATTTTCATTAAATACTTTTTTCATGGTTTTCAAACTGGGCTACAACATGTACTCTGGTCGTAATAGTACAATATAGGGGAAAAAACATTGAAATTTTAATAAAAAACTTCAAGAAAACACACAAGATTTCTTAATTGCAGAAGAAAACAGAAACATCCACAATTCTCTTGCCTTTTATATCAGTTTTGTAGTTCATTCTCAGCAGTTTTCAAAAAAACCAACCAGAAATATCACCAAATAAATGGAAAACTGTATGGCCTTTATTGCACAAACAGCTTTAAAGAGAAAGCATGGGGTTAATATACAGGGACAAAAATAAGTCCACTAATAACAGTGAAACTTTTTGCCAATAGCTTAGTAATGTGATTATTTCATTCAGATAAGACAGTTTACATGACTACGGTTAGTATATGAATTTTATATGTTGTAATGTGCAAAAACAGTCTTGCTTGCTCTAGTTTTACCTAAATACAACTTTTTTTTCACTAGCAAATATTGTAGTGAGAAACAAGACAGGAAAGAAATCAGAAAACAATGAAACCTTTGTACCTCATTATCCTAACTCAAAACTGCCTGTATTAGTTTTTATTAATTATCTCTGACATGTTTACTCCACTATCTAGTAATTCTACTTGCTATTCCATATGTTGGAAAGTTTCTCCTAGCCTTCTATATGGCAAGAATAACCATGAGGTTTAATAATTTTTTACAGATCCTTGACATATCCTATAGTCAGAGGGAATGAATGCAAGCTGCACCAGGGGAGGTTTAGGCTGGATATCAGGAAACATTTCTTCACTGAAAAGGTTATCAAACATTGGAATGGTCTGCCCAGGGCAGTGGTGGAGTCGCCATCCCTGGAGGCATCTAAATGGCATTTGGACCTGGATCTTAGGGATGCGGTTTAGTGGTGAGCTTGCAGTGTTGGATCGAAGATTGGACTTGATGGTCTTGAAAGTCTCTTCCAATCAAAGACATTCTGTGATTCTTATCCCAAGACAATTGTATCCTATAGGATATGCCAATCATATAGGCTGCTATATTGGAATATTTTTGATAGACTGATATGCAGTTAATGCTGAACCACTTGATTTAGAGCTATTGAGCAGAAATAAAATCCTGCTTTTATAAATATTTCTAAATAGGTCACATAAAATTATACACTCACAATTCTTTAAATAAATTTGTGAACAGAGATGTAAGGGATTGGTCTATACTTATATCACAAAAAGAAGCCCTCTGGCAGCAATTATTGCCTTGCACAAAGTCTTAAGACCCCATGTATTTCCGTGTTCACCACTTCTTTCTGACCCTTTTCTTTCCTAATCAGAGGGGGAGAGAGAGAGAGAGAGCAAGAGAGCACGCAGCTCTAGCAACCTCTAGCACATCAACAGCATCAATGATAGGATTGGCTTGGGCATGTTTACCCAATTTACTTATAGTTCCTACACCCCAGGAATCACAGAATCATGCCTAGTGAGCTCTGCTTTTGTACCATCCTTGCTAGGCTCAGGTCTTAAATACTGGTGGAATTTCTTTGTTTATGCATAGCATACTGAACGGAAATAGGCTGAAGATGTGCAAAGAGAAAATATAGGACCTTTTATCTGCCTCTCAACAGTCTGAATATTTTCCTCCTTGAGAGGAGTCTTTCTGTCTCTGAAAAGCACCAGTCTAGAGCAAGGGCTATACTCCAAGGCTTCTCCCTCTGTCCTCATCATTCTGACTTGAAGCATACAGAGCCATGACGATATGGCCCTTTTCATGTTTCCTGTTTCTGTCCCTCTAACCCTGAGTTTTTGTTAGGCACGACACCAATTCAGCAGGACCACTGAAAAGTGCCCTTGTCATGATCTTAGCTTCTAGACCATCTTTATGAACAATATTTTGAAAATATTTCTGCTGGTTTTGAATGACTAGATTACTTTTGAGAACTTCTTCACCAGGTATGGATGCTGCAAAGTTGCTAGCAGAGGGATTTTCTCAGGTTCTCACAATATTTGGTGAGAATCCTGCCTTTCTCATGCATGTTATGAAAACCAGTAGGATGTTTTTTGTAAACTAGACTAACACGTGGCGTTTTGCTAAGTTCTGTTTATGGTACATTGGAAAAATATTTTGAAATGGGTGTTAAAGGACTTTAGCCAATCACCCTAGGAGATGGGTGATCACTGACCAATCGCCCTATGGGGCTAGCGTATATAAAATGGGGTTATAAATTAATAAAGGTGCTTCTTTTGCCTTCTCTTGCTGATTTTTTGTGTTGCTGCATCCCTCCGCTCTCGGTATTAACAGCGACAACCAGGGTATTTTCTTATGTAAAAAAACCACCTGTATACTCAGTTTGGAGATGTTTTCTACAGACACCCAGCTGTTTATAAGAAGGTTTTTCCTTTAGCTCTACAAAACAGATATCTAGTGTTAGTGTTATTTTTTAGGCACATAGGACACATACTGAAGGAAAAAATATTGATCTTGTCATTGCCTAAATCATACAGATGCTTGGATTTACCATTCTGTTCCATTTGTGGTAACAGCAGGTTGGATCCAAATTGTAAGGTTTGGTGTGGGAATAGAGGAATATGTCTGAGTTCCAGGTTTGGCATAATTGCCTATTAACACATATCTGCAGGGTATGGCAGTTTTCACCAACCTTTAAGAACAGTATGAATATAGGACTCTTTTTTTTTTTGTTGCTGAACATTCTTAGCTGAAAGTTCACAATTTATTTGTTTTGCATACAAAATAAGGAAATCCGAAGCCATAATTTATTCTAAGCACTTATTGGCAGTAATAATAAGAGCCTTTTCTGCTCTGTTACCAATTGAGAAATGCTTGTCTGATTGAGTTTTTCTATATTCTTTCAGCTGAATCAAAGATGCAAATTCATAAGGACATAACACAAGTTTGTGTCGGGAGGGCTTGTCAAGGTCAAGTCAGGGCAGCCCTTTAGACCTATAACAGATGCTGTCTGTTAGCCCCATTCCCTCCCTAGAAGGGAAGAGAAAGGGAATAAGGGAGAGAGACTTAGCAATTAGAAAAGGATCTAGAACAGCTTTAATGAAAATGAAAATAATAAAAATGGAATGTATACAAAACCAGTATCAAAACCAACCAACCAACACCCTCCCCTTCCCCCGCCCAACCCCCCCAATGGTAATTACATCACTGTCACCACTAATGCTGTGAAGCAGACACTGGGAGAGTCCCACACTGGGCCAGGCAACAGACAGGAACTGTGTTAAGGAGATGGATTCTGGTACTGGATTCAGGAACACACAGATCAGGATCAAAGGCAGAACAGACAGAAGCCTCCTCAGATGACAGCCACTGACGAAGTGAGAAGCCAGAAGAGCCGATCCCAGAGCCTGACGCTCGTCATCCTTTAGCTTTATACTGAATATGGCATATATGGGACAGAATAACTTATTGGTCTGTGTCACCTGTCCTGTCCACTCCTACCTGCAGGTGCAGCCTTTAATTCCTGCACCCCATAAATTTGGTACGTAAGATCCAGCAGTGGCCTTGGTCTGCATACCAATCCTCAGTGATACCTCTAAGTGTTGGGTGTTACTACTTCTAGAAGCAGACGCTGCCTGTGAAAACATGTTGCTAACTTCAGAAAATTCAGAAACCTCGGTTAGTTAGAAGAACTGAAGTAAAAGCACTGAACAGAATTAGTTCTGTTCTCACTCAAACCAGGACAGGGCTCTAAGTCTGTAAAGTATTGAATGGATCATATTCACCTCTACCTGGAAGATCCAGTAGCACTTATTTGTTATCCCAGTGCACAGTTGTAGAACCACATCCTTTCAAGTTGTTTTCTAAGGCAGTTGTGCATAAGATTTAAAACATGTCTTTTGATTCTGTTCTCTGAGGAGCTGAAATCTGTAAAAAAAAATCTGGTTTTAATTATCTTGTGCACTATGAAGAGTGAAGTTATGCAATATATTTCAATTTTCAACAGTTTTTCCTAGGCAATGCAATTTCCTTCTAGCCCCTTACCCTTTCAGAACTATTTTCATGTATCCTATCACTGATCCTAATAATGTCTAGTACACTTAAAAAGGAATCAGTTTTAAGTATTATAGAGTAAGTCACATATATACACTAAACTTAGGCTTCAAAAAAGTATTAGAAAGAGCCTTAAAGGAACATGATCAAGGTTAAACAGCTCACATTTTGATAGCCCAAATCTGAAAAGAAATGTTCTAGTTTATTGGGAAGTATTTAAAAGACATAAAATACTGTCTGGAGAAGGATAAGGGTCAACCTTACAATGTCCCTGTAATACTTCTCAGGTAGTTTACATTAATGACCCATGTCTAACAGACGTCCCAATAATCTTGAATGGGAACCTTGGTTAACTTTCTGTTTTATTTTATAGTTTTCAGTTAAGCATCATTTCATTGGGTAAGATTATATGCTGGTAAATGTAAAATAGCTCTGCCAACGCTTCATAAAAGCAGTATCTTCGTTTCATTTTGTGTAATGGAACCTTTGTTAATTACATGCAGCAGAAAATGGACCAATCAAGTTGAGTTCTGATTATTGCTCAGATGACCTGAAGAAAATTCTGGGAAACCAGAGGATTCATTTTTCCAGTGTAATTGGCATGATCAAAAGAAAATTCAAAGCACTTTCTTTTGCATATAGAACCTGCCATTCTCATGATCACTTTGAATATTAATTAGAAAGAGGCTCTGCATTCATTTCATATTCCATATACATTTGTCTTTACAATATGTGACAAGGCCAAAATTTTTTGAGTGACTTCTATTTTTATGGATTTTCAATTTCATCTATATTTATATGTAGAACTTTTAATAAGTTAATTTTTATTGAAGATCAACTGTTTATACTTTGCTTATAAGTAACACAAAAATATAATTCAATAATTCAAAAGCAAATTTCTTGGTGAGTGTTATAAAAACTATAGCTCAGGGCTTTTTGTAAAGTACTTTGTAATTTCTTAAATAAATTCAAATGACCTAGAACTGCTTACTGTTGAAATGTGCACAAAAAAATAGAGGCCTTATAAAAAAGAGACATGAAATATTAAAATAATACGTCTGTTTTCTCAAATGTTATTGGGCATTTGCATCTGAGCTAATTTAGATATCTGAAAGTTATTTGTCTAAACTTAGTCAACCCAGATCACAGTCATCTACAGGAAGTAGTGACCTCCAGGACCACAAGGAAAATATGGACCTTTACATGGCCAAATATTTCCGTCAAGGATTAGTATACAAAACAGGCTGAATGAACTGGAACCATCTTTACCTCCATTAACTGTGTGGTGACTAGATTTAGATAACTAATAGATGTTGTTTTATCCTTATGTTCTGATATTGTAGTTTAAAGAATGATTTCCATGCATGATGTCATTTATTGTGTAAGAGTGATAGTCCTGGTTTGAGTGAGAACAGAACTAATTCTGTTCAGTGATTTTACTTTTCAGCTCAGTTCTTCTAACTAACTGC
>WUAM01000358.1:406205-420855 GCA_024336885.1 Actenoides hombroni | reverse complement strand
TTTTCTTTTCTTTTCTTTTCTTTTCTTTTCTTTTCTTTTCTTTTCTTTTCTTTTCTTTTCTTTTCTTTTCTTTTCTAATTTCTTATTCATTAATTTCTTGATAGTTTTGCCATGTAAGTAAAGGTTGAGGTTACACAGGAACTCTGTAGATCATGTGGTTCTACCTCACTGCTCAATCAGGGCCATCTAGTATTTCAGTGTATACCCGTTGCCTCTTGTCCTGTCACTGAGAACCACTGAAAAGAGCCTGGATCTAGCTTATGTACACCCTCCCTTCAGGTATTTACATACTTTGATGAGATCTCCCCAAGCCTTGTCTTTTCTAGGCTGAACAATCCTAGATGTCTTAGCCTTTCCTTATATGAGAGGTGCTTCAGTCCCTTAATCATCCTTGTGGCCCTTCCGTGAACTCCCTCCAGTATGTCCATATCACTCTTGTACTGGGGAGCCCAGAGCTGGACGTGGTGCTCCAGGTTTGATCTCACCAGGACTGAACAGATAGGAAGGATCACCTCCCTCCATGTGCTGACAATGCTCCTCCTAATGTAGCTGAGGATACCTTTAGCCTTCTTGTGCTGTAAGGGCACATTGCTGACTCATGGTTAACTTGATGTCCACCAGGATCCCCAAATCCTTTTCTGCCACACTGCTTTCCAGCTGGTCAGATCCCAGTATATATTGGTTCATGAGGTTCTTCCTCCTGAGATGCAGGACTTAACACTTCACCTGTTGAAATTCATGAGATTCCTGTCAAACCACTTCTCCAGCCTATCAAGGTCCCTCTGAATGGCAGCATGACCTTCCAACATATCAGCCTCTCCTCCCACTTAGGTGTCATCTGCAAACTTGCTGAGGGTACATGCTGTCCCATCAGCCAGATCACTAATGAAGATGTAACAGAGAATTGAACCCAGTATTGATATCTGGGGTACACAGGTAATTAGTGGCGTCCAGTTAGACTTTGTGCCACTTATCACCACTCTCTGAGCCTAGCCAGTCACACAGTTTTCCATCCACCTCACTGTCTGCTCATCCAGCGCATATTTCATCAGCTTTTCCATGGGGATGTTACAGGAGACAATTTTGAAAACCTTACCAAAGTCTGGGTAAACAATAAATTGTCTTTTATTTTACTGTTTCTTCCTATGTTGACATGTACCAAAGAAAATGAACTTTTATGGCCTGGGCTGGATTGACAAGCAAGATCAAGGAAAACAGTATCTGTTGGAAGACATAGATTTGACATTAAATTAAACCATTTTTAATGATGTTTTTATGAAGACTACAAGAGAGATAATTTGTGCTGCCAAGCAGCACAAATTGTATCCTAGACCTCATATTTCACGGGAGAGTCCTAAATAAACTTAGATGTGAGATAAATGTTGCTTATCTTCATGAATAGTATTTGTTCAAAGTATGAACAGAAGTAGAACTGTAGCTGTACAGACAATATAACTGATGAGAAGTGTCTTGAACTGTGATCCAAAATCCTACTGCAGTTAGTTGTCTGTTTTTGAAGCTCTAAGTCTCACCAGATAGAAGTTAGGCATTGTAGGACTGAGCTAGTAGACATTGAGGGCTACCCCACAGTCACTTCAAGCCTCAGAGAGATAAAATATTGTACTCTAATTTAAAAAAGACAAAATGGCACAAATCTGTTATGATAAGCAAAAAATGCCAAGTAATTTTTTCTAGTGTCTAGCTCTCCATGTGTCAACTATTGTGTATTAATTGCTAGATAATCCATTATTTCCAGAAATTAAAGCTATTTCTTTTCTAAAAATAACTATCTGTAAAGTTTACTTAAATCTATTTAATTCCTTTTGTTAAACAGACAGTAAAGTAAAACCTTTACCTATATTTGAAATCATATTCCTAAAACTTGTTAATTAAGCTGGAAAACTTAGGCATGACTTAAGAGAATTTTGCTTTATTAAACTCTGTTAAGTTCTAACTTCCCTATCAGTTCTACTGTGAAATGACATGAGATTACAACTTTACCACTGCATAAATATATCTTCTGGAATTATCTTCATCTATATCTAAGACCGAAGGAATTTATCAAAAAAGGTTCACCTTTTAAAAATTGTTTTCTTGTCTTTTTTTTTTTTTTTTTTTTTTTTTCTAACCAGTGTTAAAGAAGCTGTAATTTGACAAGAAATTGTAGAATGTATGGATATCATTAGATCTACCTACTGGATTGAAAATAGTAATTCATAATTTTGACACTTGAAGTTATACAGAACCTCTATGTAAACATTTCCTTCTGGAGACAAGAAGATTTAAGGATGATTGTCCTGACAAAGCAAGACAGATGCTTGCTTATTGTTATCTTGTGTACCTCCTTTTCCTGTAGCTGCACAAGTACAGTAAAATAAGAAATACTGACCATTTTAATGACATAATAAAAGCTGCCAAGCTTTTGTTCTCAGAGTTCTTCAATATGATTATGGTTTCAACTGTACTGGTAATGTACCAAAAGATAATTTATTTTTTTTTTACTTATTAGTAGCACCTTTGTGGAACATTAATCTCTTAATAATTGAGAAAAACTAGATAAGCTGTTAGTTTTAAATGACACATTAGTACCTGTCATTTAAATTGATAGTTAGAGCTGTAATTGAGAGTAATGGTCAGAAGGCAACTACTCTGTTGCTGATTTTTTACTGCTTTATTAAATTACTGATCTGATGCAACTCTGCACCTGGCTGTGGTGTATAATCATAAGCTATCTGAATCTTTTTAGACCTTGTGAAGAAACAATAATAATTTCTTACACAGAAGACAAATAGAAAATATTCTATAAGGAGGACATTCTATATCATGGCACAAAGCTCAATGCTTTTACATTTTTTTCAATATTATTTTGCTTTGTCTTGGTGTTTTGTGGGGAAAAGTATATAAGTTTGAATTATTTTAATTAATTCTTATACTTGTGTAAATGGTATGAAAAATGGAGGAAAAAACCCCACTTATTCCTTAAATTCTGCTTTGTTTCCATATGGCATTCAAAATGACCTTTCCTGAACAACTCATCATATTTGCTCTTTCCACTAACTATGTATGGACATAGTATAATTTCTTAAACTGCTATTTGTGCTGTTATATTTGTAGAGACATTTATAGTGAACATTCTGTCAAAATTTGGTATTTGACCACTATGAGTGCTGGCATTTGAATGCTTTCACTAAATTACTGAAGTCGACTTCAGACCTGCATTTTACAAACAGAAGCAGCTATAGAAATTGCTAGGTTACTGAACTGACTGAAAAAAAATGGGTGCTGCCAATTGTTTTTAGCAGCAATGGTCTGAACTTTCTATTAGTGTACAACTAATTGTTGCCAAGCAGGAACAGAAACATTAGAATTTTGTTTAATACTTGGGCATAATTTTAACATTAAATGTCTGCCTTATAGCCCTTATTTGAAATTTGGTTTTGTCAGAGCTACAATTTTTAGGACATTTAGTCATATGGTGCCGGATTTTCTCATCTCCCTACTAAATTTGTAGTTATTGTGACAATTAGAAAAATATGTCTCATATAGAGTCTCAAATTTAAATGCAACAGTGTAGTGTATTAAGGTTTACCAGATTTGCTCATCCTGTGACATTATTTGCACAGTGGGCTTTCCCTCAACACCTGAATAAATCTAGATTTTTTCCCCCCTTTGAGTCCTTTGGATTTATATAAGAATAAAATGTGCACAAGTCAGGAAAGATTTAGGCCAATATTCTATGAAGTAAGTTGTATAACACGGGGGATAGTTTAAAGGTCTATCTGACAAAGTGTCTTAAAATTATCTGTATTTATATTAATATATTACATGGAACCATTAAACAAGACCTTTCCTATTCTATGTATTAACTGCTAGGGCAGGCTACCATGATTTGGGGGTCCAGAATTAATGCATCATGATTGACTCACATTAACTTCAGTAACTGTAGAATTTGAAATCATAACATTTTTTAATGTTAAATCTGTTAAACAGTGCAGCAATCCAGTGTGTATCTCTGAGAGAGAACCATGTTGTTATTTTCTAATATACAGAAGCTGAATATCAAAATATAGTTTTCCTCTATCATATCAAATTAATTATTTTTGTAGGGGAATATATTTTAGACAGTTTCAAGAGAAGTCATTTTTGGTTTATGACCATAAGCTTTCTTCTGTGCAAGCAAGTACCAAAACTAATAGTGTAGCTAAATGTGGGTATCCAAAATGGACTGGAATCTATTTCACATGAATTGTCTCTTGGTCCATTCAAAGGTTTTTGTGTAGATTGAGTTGATATCAAAGAAAATATGATCTTCACTGTCTGCTGAGGAGGTCATAGTTCAAAGCATGACTGAAGGTGTTCAATAGGCTGGCATTTTGTGCCTCTGTTTTCTTTGCTTGTTCCTCACTGGCAACAGTGTTTGTGTATATTCTGCTTTGTGTCACCTCAGTGATCCTTTCCATTTGTGCTGTTGGGCTACAAATTCAGGTCCCTGATCAACACATTGTGCCTCTTCTGCTTGGTCCAGCAGTGATTCTTCAAATGGGAGGCTGAACTACATGACCTTCCAACTAACATTTCTGTGATTATATCACTTTATTTTCTTGAGAATTTTAGTTGATTTCTAATGAAAAGGGATGAAAATTTCTTCTATTGAGAGAAGAAATTGTCTCTATGCCTGAGTCTGAGCAGATTACATTTATTTTTAATTCATGGACCAGACTTTTCAAGACATTATGGTCATATTTTCCAAATATTACAAGAGAATAAATTATTTGGACCCTTTTCCTTCTTCCAGAATGGAAATGTGACATGTAACTGAATCACAGCTGCAGTGTATAAATTATTTTCCTTTGGAGTACAGTTTGAGGCATGCTGTCTGTCTACCATTGTTAAAACTTTTCCATTCAATAGGAATGGAAAATGTGAGTATTTTGTATTTTGGAACTGCTGTGGTCAGAGTTCTCCAAGACTAGCTATGGAGTGGTTTTAGTTCCTTTGTCCATCAAAACACCAAGATGCTATGATTGCTGCATCATTCTACACTATGCACTGCCGTGATGAAATGCAATTCAAGTTCCACATCCTTTGCTATCTTCGTGGAAAAACATTTAAAAAGCAAGGCTGGTGAAGCAAGTGTGCTCCTATCCCCAATTTTTTAATGAATATTCTGGGACAGTGTCATGATGTTCCTGTCCTTTGTTTTTCTGCTGAACAGAGACATTGTTGTCTGATCACTCTTTCTATCCAGTTTAGTGATCTTACAATGCTAAATAACTCTTCAGAGTTATGGACAATATCTAGAACATATTAAAAACTCATCTACATATTGTAAAGAAATATATCATACCTGAAGTTCTTTTAATATGAAATGTACCTTCACAGGTCTCTATTGATCTGAAGTAATACTTTAAGGTTATATGGTACTGATGGTGACAGTCAAGGAAGAATTTGAAATAAATTAATAATATATAAGCATCTCCTGACAGTTTACATTTTATGTTTGTCAGCCTGGAATCTAAGCACAAGGCCTACTAGGTGTTCTAGAATTATCCAATGTAAGCAAAGGGAATATATTAAGTTGAAAGAACTGTTGGCTTAGCTGCCAAAAAGGCATAGAGGTATTTTCTGTTACAAAATAGACAGCCAGTGCATTACGTCTTGGGTCTGCAAAAATACTAGTGACTTGAATACAGACGTTGTTGCTGCTTTTCTTTATTTTGAATAATTCTCTTGACTTTCCAAAATATTTTCAGCAAAGGATTACAAATTTTAACAGAGCACAGGCCTTGTAACTGCAAGATGTTACAGAAGCTTGCATTTATTACCAACTCTACACTCACCATTTTCTCCTGAATGTCATTTTCATATACAAGATCGACACAGAGCAAACCTGCCTTGCACAATTTAATGGGACATGACAGCAGCAGTTAAGCCTGCATAAGAATAATTATCTCTATCCAGCATCACACCCAAGTTCTTCCTTTGAATTGCTACTAAACTGATAGACATTCTGTCCATTTGTGGCAATACAGGTTTACCTCAGCCAAGCCATCTATGCAGTTGAAATTATTTGGCAGCCCTCCACTTTATATTTCAGTCCAGCTTAGTACTGCATAACATTCTGATTTAAAAGAAAAATCAACAAACCAACAAATGTATCAAATTTTAGGCACACATTCTGTGAGTTGAACATTATGGCATTTAACTCCAAAACAAACTCTGGAAAGAAAGGTTATGATTTTACTCTCGGCAACAACATGATGTAAACAGTCCTATTAATTTCCAATCCTTAAAGACTCAGAAAAAAAAAGTCTGATACTGTCTCAAATGAGCAAACTGGAAATCATACTATTTGGACAATCTATCACAGCTCCAGTCATGTCCTGTGTTGGGCACGAGTAAATTGGTCAAGGTTTAGAAGCTGGGCAAACCACAAGATGAATGACAGATTTCTCTCTGTTAACACCTCTCCCTCACCAAAGGGGAAGGGAAAGGGAATAAGGGAGAGAGAATTATTGATTAGAAAAGAAAGATAGGACAGCTTTAATGAAAATAACAATAATAAAATGAAATTTATACAAATATATACACAATCTCAGTATCAAATCAAACCCCTCTGATGGCAACTTCAGACCATTTCCTCTAGTCCTGTCATCGTTTAATTGAGAGAAGAGGCTGCATGCACCTCACTACAACCTCATTTCAGGTAGTTGTAGAGAGCAATAAGGTCTCCCCTCAGCCTCCTCTTCTTCAAAGTAAACAATCTCAATTTTCTCAGCCTCTCCTCATAGGACTTGATCTCCAGACCGTTCACCAGCTTGGTTGCCCTTCTCTGAACTCTCTCCATCATCTCAGCATCTTTCTTGTGGTGAGGGGTTTAGAACTGAACATGGTACTCGAGGTGTGACCTCACCAGTGCCAAGTACAAGGGCACAATCACTTCCTTTCTCCTGCTGACCACGCCATTTGTCATACAGGCCAGGATGTCATTGGCCTTCTTGGCCATGTGGGCACACTGATGGCTATTATTCAGGCAAGTGTCAACCAGCACCCCCAGGTCCTTTTCCACTTGTCAGCTTTCCAGCCACTCTTCCCCAAGCCTGCAGCATTGCCTGGGGTTGTTTTGACCAAAACTCAAGACCTGTCACTTGGCCTTGTTAAACTTTATACAACTGTCCTTGGCCCATAGATTCAACCTGTCCAGATCCCTCTGCAGAACCTTTGTACCCTCAAGCAGATTGACACTCCCACCCAATTTGTTATCATCTGCAAACTTGCTGAGGAAGCATTCAACACCCTCATCCAGATCATTGATAAAGATATTGAACAAGACTGTTCCCAAAACTGAGCCCTGGGGAACACCACTGGTGACTGACCACCAGCTGGATTTAACTCCATTCATCACAACTCTCTGGGCTTAGCTATCCAGCCGCTCTTTAACATGTCAAAGAATACACCTGTCTGTGCCATGAACCACCAGCTTCTCCAGGAGAATGCTGTGGGAGACAGTGTCAAAGGCTTTACTAAAATCTAGGTAGAAAATGTCCACAGCTTTTCCCTTGTCCACTAGGCAGGTCACCCGGTCATAGAATGAGACCAGTTTGGTAAAGCAGGACCTGTCTTTCCTGAATCCATGCTGACTGGGCCTGATCCCCGTGCTGTCCTGCACTTTCCATGTGAATGCACCCAAGATGAACCTCTCCATAATTTTGCCAGGTACTGAGGTCAGGGCAACATGTACCATTACAAAGAGAAAAGGCCAGGTTCTAAAATCTTAGCAGTTACTGGGAAAAAGGTATAGCAAGAACCAAATTTTAGCATCTGAAGCCAGAAAAAAAAAAAAATAAATTGAAATTTAGAAGCATGTTTTGAATATTGAGGGTGCAAAGCTTCTCATACAAAATATCAGGGTAAGTGGTGAATTTTCCATTTCTTGTCTTCAAATCAAAGATTAGCCTTTCTAGAAAATACATTTTGACCAAATTGAGCTCACAAGAGTGAATTGTAATGACCTATAAATCTTTCTGGTTCTGTGCATTATCAGTGTGAACCTGTGGCAATTTTGTAAGTAAGCATGATCATGATCATGGCTTTATCACTCTTTAATACCATGGAAACACTTAAATTTCTCCACAAACTGAAAGACAGAATTATGATGGAGACAGGACAGCTGTTAGTTCCTCATTGTGAACATGGCCAAAAATCTCAGAGCATGAAAAACATGACAGTATGATGTATAGCAACATTATCTTGTTACAGTGTCAGACTAATGTACTGCCTATGCAAATAGGTGACTGCAGCAATATGTGGACTTCACCAAATTAAATGGAAGCCAGGCAGGAAGGCTCAGCTATGTGTACCAAGATTGGGCTGATCCACTAATTTATCACCTGTGGTTGGTAAATGTTAGTCAAATCTGATCCATTTAAAAGTCATTAACAATGAGAGGTCCTCTGATTATCATACTATACCCTGTCCAAATACACTACAAGTGACTGCAGCACTGTTGGAAACTTCCCACCAAACGCATTGCTCCCTGTGTCCTACCCTGCGTATGGCATACATAATTAGAAAGGGGTTGAATGAATAAGGGTCTGATAAATCTCACATAAATTTAAGTACCATATTCTGCTACTGTGTCTGTCTCAGGACCATGACAGATTTTCATTGGATATAGTTATGCAACAGAAAGTGTGCCACATGCCTGGTTATAGCGTAAGAATAGTCTAGAACAAGAAAAAAAGACGTTCACCTGAAAATCCTTCTGTTCAGTTTCCATCTAATGCATAAGCTGGACAAGTACCTTTCTTTTTGACCTGAAACTACTGATACCTGTAGTATTACTGATTTACAGCATCTGTCCTAGACAAATTTCCTAATAACATGCTTTTTTCCTAAGCTTGGTTTTGAAAGCCAGGGAATCAGTGCTTTCACCTAACTCCCATAATGCAATAAGGATGCTCATTATGTGCATAGCACACATCAAGACATTCCAAGATGCTGCACCAACAACTTTTTTGAAAAAGACAGCTAGCAGTGGAATAGGTGGACATATGTTCTACACTGCTCCTGCTGATGTGACTTAACTTTACAGGAAAGAATAAAAATGTTATGGCACCTGTGAGAGAAAGATGGCAAATTCTTCTAGCCATTTTTGCTCAAAATTTCTGTATATTGATCACTGAAAAATAAACAGGAAGAAACAATTCCTGGAGCAGAGACAAGAATGCAGGATTCCCCTTTCCAGATTGGTTGTCCCAATAACAGGAATAGAGGCAATATTCTTCTCATTTGACCTTTCTCAGTCTTTGACTCACAAATCTGCTGTTCTTAGCTCCCCAGTGATATAACTAACAGAAAAGATAAAAATTAGCCAGTGTAGTATTTAGGTCTTATTCTTGAGAAATGTGAAGTGTTTAATTGCTGTTAAGATAGGACAAAAGGTATGTCTCCATCGGTGGGTACTCTTCTCCTACAAAGTTATTTTATAAAAGATGCATGCCTCTACAGAACAGCTTCACTTTAAAAGAAAATATATTCAACCCTGTCTTACTACCCCTCAGCATCCGTGACTTTTCAGGTCTGGGATAACGTGGCAAAGGTTCCTATGTCTTGCATTAAATACAAGAAGAAAGAGAAGGAAAATGCTTTTTTTCCACATTCCTTCCAAAATTCTCTCTTTTAGTACTTTCCATTGACACAGTTGCTGTAAAAAATTACATTGTTCAGTGAAAATGAAATCATAGTTGAGCATCACTACAAACAGATTCATCATGAGATAAACCCGCCTGGATGTGTTCCTGTGCAACCTATTCCAGGTGAAGCTACTTTAGCAGAGAGGTTGGACTAGATGGTCCCCAGAGGTCTCTTCCAACCCCTACCATTCTGTGATTCTGTGAAATCTAAGCATGGTATGACAAGATAGTTATAGTCCATAGCAAAAGACTAGCTGAAAAATGACAAGTCTACTGTGGCTTTAGCTGGTCTTATTTTTTTTCTCTGTTTCCCTTAAAAGATTTATGAAGAACATAGTCCTCCATGGCATATTCCTTACTGTACTCTGTTACTACTGAAGTTTTGACAGGGGTGCATCTTTTTGCTGAGTTATGTGGGTACTATGGAAGCACATGATTCAGAATATGCCTAGATGTTTCTTCCTCTTCCCAGCCACAGGTTATCACTAAGATGACTGACTTAAAGTATTTCAATTAACTATGTGCCTCCTCTCTTTGGACTCATACCACAGAGGTTTCACAGTACATCTCTGCAGCTGCATTATTATTGTTGGGTTTTTTTGTCATGTCCTTATTAACTTTTTTACAGTTGAGGAATTATTTTCCTTGCCTGTGCTTATTATATGTGCCATTTCCAAAGCACACATCACGGGAAAATAGTTTCGATAAAGCAGAGTGTTTAACATGGCAAACTAATAAATGAGGTAAGCTTCACCCCTGATTATCTTCACTGACCAGGTTTTGTGTGCCTTACTCACTGTTCTCCATTCTATTATGTGAAGGAAAGGACTGTGCAAGAACTATACATTATATTACACACCACTTACTGGGGGAATGATTATCATCACAGAACTACCTGTGAAGCTCAACTACAATGCTAGCTAGTCTTGTTGCCTAAAATTTGATGCCTTGAAACATTAGCAGCACTATTTTGAAGCAGGATACATTAAAGAAAAATGTAGTAATTAAAAATTCATGGCTACTGAAAACAGCTTAATCCTGAAATGTGCATTTTGGACAAAATTAGGATGTATACAGTCATGCTGCAGAAAATCATAAAGGTCTCAAACCATCACTGAAGTCTGGTTCAAAGTGAATCCCCTTTGATGACTGGACTTGAGTTTTCAGAGTATAGTGCAACTCATCACATTTCTATTCTACATCTGTACCATGAGAAAAGTATGTAAGCAAAACCATAAAGCACGTGAAGCAATATCAGTGTGTCCCAGAAGCTCCATTTATTGCATTATCAGATTTTTTATTCATGAACTTTGCTCTAACTATGTTATTATAAAAGTTTATTATTTTACTGATTATAACAATGTTATTAATCTGATTACTGACGATATGTAATGAACTGCTGATTTTCTGTATTAGCAAAATAATGCTAATTTGTAGAACTGATAAAGTGCTAAATTTAAATCTGCATAACAGGTAGACTTTTCTTATACATATATGTACATATATGAATAGTATTCATTCTTAGTCTTACTTTTACTATTCCAGCATATTTTTATGGAAGACATACTTTCATTCCTTTGGACTCAAATCTCTAATGATTTTATGAGGCATAAGAAGTGTGTCTCATAGATTATTCTTGTCTTATCCCTATATATTGTCATGAAGATTGAATTCAGAACTGTCGCTTCTGCAAAAATCTGTGTGAAAGCTGAAAGTTTCTATATCAGTAAGCCATTATTAAGAGAATAAGTAGGTGTAGAAAAAGTAGATATGCAAGACTACAGAAAGCGTGTAGCCAAATAAGCAGAGTGTTGCAGATGGAGAAATAGAAGCACGCTAAGCTATAATTGGCATTGCTTACTGTCCTGGTTTGAGTGAGAACAGTGATTTTACTTTTCAGCTCAGTCTCTTCTAAGTAACTGCACTTTCTGAAGTTAAAAGCAGATTTTTCACAGGCAGTCTCTGCTTCTAGCAGTGATAACACACAGTGTTTTGAGTTAGTACCAAGAATTGGTGTGCAGACCAAGGCCACTGATGGATCTTGTGTACCATGTTGGGGGGTACAGAAAGTAAAAGGCCGCACCTGCAGGCAGGAGCGGACGGGACACAACACCCTAAACTGGCCAAGGTGTTCAATGCCATATACATCATATTCAGTATAAAGCTGAGGGATCACAAGGGTCAGGCTCCTCTTTGCTTCTTCAATAGCTGGCATCTGAGGAGGAGTCTTTCCCTTCTACCTTTGATCCTGATCCATGTGCTCCTGAATCCAGTACCAGCATCCAGCTCTTGAACATAGCTCCTCTCTGCTGCTGGGCCCAATTTGGGACTTTCCCATTGCCTGCTCCACAGCATCAGTGGTGACAGTGACTTAATTGCCATCAGTGGGGTTGGGTTCAATACTGCTTTTGTATATATTTATATAAATTCCATTTTATTATTTTCATTTTCATTAAAGCTGTCCCAGGTGTTTTTTCTAATCACTAAGTCTCTCTCCCTTATTCCCTTTCTCTTAAGAGAGCATCTGATACAGTCTAGTGGACCCTAAACCTGCCCTGACCCTAAACCTTGACACTTACCTTGAACCCATAAATAGCATAACAGGAAACAGAGTATAAGCATTTATAATACAGTAATGCTGCTAAGAGTAAACTGGGCCTAGAAGTATAAACGACACATAACCAAAAAGGGGTAAATGAGGACTTATGTCTCCATTGTGCAGTAGAGCACAGAGAACATCAAAACATGTTCAAGTAGTAAAATCTGCAAGACAAAAAAAAATGATGTATAGCAATCAGGAAATAGGTCTGGAAGAATCAGACTACTCTTGCAGAATGAGTGGAATGAAAAACAAAGCAAATCTTTATCTGAAAAATATGATCAAATTTGTTTGAAGCAGTTCAGATCCTCACCCTTTCTTTGGGAAAGGAGATGAAAAAACATCAACAATAAAAGAGCTAAAATGAGAAAGAAAGAAAGTAAGAAGTCACCCATTTCAGTACTGGCCTCCTTCACTGAAAAGCACTCCAGACTGGCCACTCCAACCTGAAGGACTAAAGCCATCGGGTCTGTGACCTTCACTGCAAACTACAGAATCAGCTGATTACTGCTCTGTGTGCAGCTCTGAATGCACAGCATCAGTACCATATACTGATGGTGAGTTTAGGGCAAGATTGTTAATGACTAATTATTTGAATACATAGTGATGATGACAAATAATGAGTAAGAACTAAGCCTTGGCAGCAAGTGTGGTGTTGATGAACATCAGTTTCATAAAATGTTGTGTTCTGAAGTTTGAAACTGATCTGATTTATTGATATCTCATTTCCTGCTTATTTTTGGTTTTATTTTTTATATGTATATCCCTATACTTGGTTACCAGAAGGCTTTTGCAGAAGGTCTAAGGAGAAATTACTGATGTGTCTTGTCACTCCAATGCAGCCACTAAAGAAAAAAAAAATCTAAACTGGATAAATAAAACAGATGACTAAAGCCAAATAAGTGCATTTTAGAAGTAGAGTGACTTCACATCACTTAAAACACACAACATGATAACTAGGCTTGCTTCTTGTTCTAAAGGACAACAAAAAAAATTTTGATAGGAGCTGGATGAAAGCAGAGGAAATTATACAAATACAGGTGATGGAAGCATCAGAAAAACTGAGAAGCTGTGGAGGAGCTGCAACATGATCACCCAGGGAAGAAGAAACAGGGAGGACTTGTGATTAGTGCAGCAGAAATGGGTAAAATTAGGGATCAGCTTCAGTCTAAAATTTTATAGCAAACACTGCCTTTCTGTCACTATCTGAAGAAAAAAAAAGATGGAGAAAACACTTTCTTGTAGGTCAAGATAAAGACTGGGACATCACTTATCTATTATTGTCATGGGCAAATCAGACTTGGGAAAACGTAATTTCACTTATTTCCAATTAAAATAATTTGTGTAGTGAGGGAAAAAAAAAAGATAAATAAACAACAACACAACACCTTCTCCTCCTCTCTGTTTCCCAGGCTTAGCTTCACTCCTTCACCCCTGACTCCCAAATGATTCCAGGGGCTGATGTGAAAAAATGGTCAATACCCAGCAGTTTCTCTCCTTCTCTCTCATACTTTTCCCCTGCTCCAGCATTAGCTCTCCAAGAGCTACAATGCCTTTAGGAGGTATCCACCTGCTTCAGCATGGGATCATTCACGGGCTGGAGAGGGACGAACTGCTGCTTTATGGTCTTATCCACAGGCTACAGGGGAATTTTTTCTCTGGCCCCTGGAGCATCAACTTGTGTCCTCCTTCTCTGACCTTGCTCAGCCTGCTTCCTTCTCATCTCATTGTCTTGTATTTTTCCCTTTCTTAAATACATATTCCCCAAGGCACCGTCACCTTGGCTGCTGGGCTCAGCTGTGCCCTGTGGTGTGTTGGTTGGATCTGTCTGGAACTGGCTGTGTCCAGCACGGGGTAATCACGGCCATTCCTCACAAAGGCCACCGCTGCAGCCCCTGCTGCCAGATCCTGGGCACATAAACCCCATATAGCTCCACATCTAGTTTATCTCTGCCTTCCTGTAGAGAACTGGTCCAAAGTTTACTGTTCAACACAACAACTGTCATACATTCAAATGGTGTTTCAACCAGATCCTATAAAATCCAGACAAATAAGCTAGCTGTTTTCATTATATCTTGCTCTGATTTTTTTTTTTTTTTAAATATAGTAAATGTTTTAAGTGATTCCACAAAGAAAGACTGGGTAATTTGCATTGTACTGTGCGTGATTCGTGTTGGTATTTTATATGATAAATGCTATCTTTATTATTTTTCTTATATGGTATTTTGACACAAATACACTTACAGAAAACATTGTATTAGCTTTGTCACGGTTTAGGATCAGGGCAGCCCCTTAGACCTATAACAGACGCTCTCTGTTAACCCCCCTCCCTCCCCAAAGGGAAGAGAAAAGGAAT
>WUAM01000358.1:376894-394788 GCA_024336885.1 Actenoides hombroni | reverse complement strand
ACTAAAATTTTCTTAATTTTTTTTTTAACCTGGACTTCATTTATATCTCTCATATCTTTGGTGGAAGATCATAGAAAAACTAGTTGTAAAAATGAAAAAAATGAAAAAAATGATATAAATATAAGGTTAAATTGAAGCTGTATTATGATAGTGTACCAGACGCAGTGTTTGATACAAGAAGGGTGACAGAAGATTAAAAAATGCTGTGGCTCAAAGATTTAGACCTTGGAGCCATTAACTAAATAGTAATTCTGCAAAAGGTAAAGCATTGTTCTGGTAACTATACAGAAGTCTCCCATGTCCGATCACCTGCAAGGTAGGGAGTTGCAGAGTTCCACAACTCTACAAAAAATAAGGTAGTTGGACATAACATGTGAAAAAGGAGAGTGAATACCAGCATTCACTGAGAGGCTTTTGATCCTGCTTGGTACAATTAAAATCTTCACTGAGATCACAGGCAGAGAACTGTGGACTAAGATCTGAAGTAAGGAACAGGCTGCTGAACATAAATCACTAAAATTTCTCATCAGCCATTAACATTTTCAAAGTAAAATGCTTCTGATATTGCCTGTGTATATAGTAAAAGCCATTATTTCCTCATGGTTAGATTGTGATCTTCAGTCTGCTGGTGTTGTTAATGACGATGTTCATCTTGTCTAAAATTACACATATAATAGTCAGGTATCTGACTTTGTGCTAGTTATTCTAGTTTCATAATGAAGGAGAGAAATAGGCACCTCTGGGGTATGGTTAGTTTTATGCTAACAAGAATGAAGTGAAAATAGTGGTAATATTTGATGGCATATCTTCAGTGGCAAAGGAAGTCCGGGGAAGAGGCCAGTGTTATCTTCACAAAACCCTAGTGTACACACGGAGTTCAGTATTTCTCACATTCATTCCACAGTATTCCAACTAAGAGCTGTTCTCTGCAGACTGGAAGGTGCAGTTCAGCTGAGCATTAATACTGACAAGGATTCTTTTTGGTAAAGACAGTGGAGGGGAAAATGGGACTGGAGGACAAAGCCAAGACCCCTGAGCATGTGTCTTTCCACCTTTTAGCTTGATCTGGTATAAACTCTGATGAGTCCTGTAGTAACTGCAACCAAAGTCCTCCCAGATGCCTCAGGCTGCCTGTATCAGTCTCACCATGTCTGAGGGGCTCTCCACAGCCTCCAGCAACCAAACAGGTATTTGGAGGGTTCATTTTGAGTGTTCTGGTAAAGGACATTGGGCAACTGCATTGTGCTCACTCATAATGAGAGACATGATGGCTACCAATAATATTTTTAGAAAAAGAATAAAGAATAAGGTCAGGTATGCAATTCCTACAAACAGGAGATACATCCTATAGTATAATCCATACTTGCAATGACTGTACATTACTCACACAAGTATGGCATGAGGCCACTGGTATTTGATCACTGAATAGGAATAGTTACAATAAGAAAGGAAAGAGGCTCCATTTATGTCCTTCTAACTACTGACTACAATTTTTTTTTAATCATATTTCTATATCTCTCCCAAACTTTGGTTTGTTTTAGTTTTTTTTTTCCCTGACAAGGTTATATCTAGTAAGCAGAGGCAACAAAGGAAAGAGTTGAGCACTGAGGAGGAATAGGAGAAAGGATTGAGCAGAACAGTAATGTTTCAAGCAAAGGGATGAAGTTGAAGCAACAAACCAAAGATTTTGGGAACTTCAGTCTTAATTAATGCCTGATTAATTTCTGTCTTAAAGGAAGATATTACTTACTACTCTACTCCTTCCAGCCCTGAATGTGAGAAACTTCTCTCCAGCAGCCTCACCAATTTCCAAATAAAAATGCATTATGGGGACCATACTGTAGTTACTACTTTTATAGATTCACCAGCATGGGAGCATGGCAACATCAGAAAAAGTTGTTACAAACACTGTGCTGAATGGCTAGTGGGAAAATGAAGTGAATATAGTGATCCCAGTTCTCAGGTCATATTGATCAGTTGGACTTTATTTCTGTCTTTGCTCAAAAAAATGCAGAATCTCCTTAGTAACTTAGGAAGCTAAATATCATTTTCTGAAGGGATTGAAAATGAAGTGTTTAGAATATTAATGAGGCAGGAATATTTACTAGCTGTCCTGTTAGGAATTACAAAAGAAAGAATGATTATTTGTAGGATTATTCCTGAAGGAAAACAGGCATGCCTGTTTTTTGCAAGACTGTGTGGGAATAAATTGGGCTGTGGATGATGATCTTGAGGTGAGCTTGAGAACGGCAAAAGAGGGAGCACAAAGCAGTGAAGCAAGAAGATAAAGAAGAAGAAAGTAGAAGATAGCCAGGATGGGGGGTGGTGATGGAGGCGATGTAAGATAGCCAACGATGTATTAGTGTAGGACGTGTGAACAGTGTGTGTTTAGAGTAGTTAACCAATAGCTGTTAATGGTAGCGTGTATATGGGAAGAGAAATCGTATATAACCCTGGTGAAAACGTGAATAAAGTGTCCTCAACTTTGATCATATTGGTCCGTGTTGAGTTCATTCAGTTCCCGCAATTATTGTTGTCTAATCATACAATCAAGGCGTAGTAACTCTAACATATTAATTAATTGAGATGCTTTTATATATATTTATATAAGAACTGTATACTAGAGGATATTTGTATATACATATAAATATATATCTGCCAATGTATGCATATATGGAACAACTCAGGTTAGAAGAGAATATGAAAGATCATCTAGTGTGTGGGTATATACAATTTCATGTTTTTCTATCTAAAATGCATAGACACTGTTCCAAAAAGCCTACAATTATTTTTTTTTTGTCAATTCATTGGCGTTAGTTTTGTAAGTTACTTAGGAATATTGAAATTCTAATCTTTGCTAGGTTTCTATGAAAGGTGAGAACTACTGCTTCGTAAATTGAACCACATTGTGATGGCTCTAGCTTTACACATGAATTCTATACATTTTCCCTTGTATATATGGAAAAAAGTGAGTTTCTTTGAGAAAAACACTTAAAGGGCAAGTTGTAGAAGCGGATGAACTTTCCTGTAGCTTGCACCGTTGAGAAGATATCATCTGTTCTGTTTAGGACAAAGCATATAATGTCTTGCAGATCCAAAGGTGGAAGGGTCAGGTACTAAAATGATAAAAGGAAATATGATCTTGCAGCATTTTTAAAGGAAGATGTTCAATAAGTTACTCTAGCCTCAAGGCAGTAGCTTTGTTGCACGGGAGGTATTTACTGTCTGAAATAATTTTAGCAAATGTCATATCGTGTCTTAAGAAATTTGACATATAGATTTGCAAAGTTCCATAAATTACCCTTTAAATTTCAAATGTGAGATTCATCAATGATTAAACTGTACATTTCCCTTTAAATCATATGGGGTTACATTGTCCCCAGGACTGCAGGGATACCTGGACATACTTATGCTACTAGAGCAGGAAGCAGCTTGCTGCCTTTCAGTGTAGCACATGTAGCATGTGTAAGATCTCAGACACACTTATTCTCAATACATAGGACAAACCTGCAGTTGGGGAAAGAAGTATCCTGCATAACATTGGAAGCCGAATCATAATATAGCTCCAGTCTACCTCGAAATGACATGTATTCACAGGGCCCATGAACCACTCTTTTCATTTTTTCCTGTGTTATGATTCTTTGACTCAGTCTCATAAAATATGACACTTTCATCTGAGCAAAGTAAAGCTCATTCTAAATATCTCAAATAATTAAAAAGAAGAAATGAATGAAGCTTTAATAAAGTGATTGAGACCTTGGACCTTGTCCTTGCAATATTTCTGCAAGTTATATGCATCATTCAACATGTTTCACAAAGTTGTGTAAGATGGAATACATATTTGAATCTACATAAAATCAAGAGCTCGATTTATTAACTTGGATACTTAACTTGATGTAAATAGTCTTTGAGATATTCTAAGATCTGCAACTTTCATTATTAAGTCTAGTTAAAATGAATATCTTACCCTAGGTCATACAGAAATGCAACCAACTACTTTATACACCTCATTTTTTAAAGTTCAGTTTTTCCATTCCAGGTGAATCAGGAAAGTAAATATCTCAAAGAAAATTATATAGGTGATGTAGAAAAAAATAGGTCTAGTGACATTTTAGGCCACCAGGTTCTCCTATCTGGCTTTCAATTACCAGTCAGGAGTGTAGAGATTTCTTTAAAGTCATGTTTCTTACCTGTCAGATCCATGCAGACATTTCATATATGCTAAGGTATCTAAAATTGTACAAACATCTTGTATTTAGGCTCCTGAGTATTACTGAGTTTAAACATTTAGTTTAGAAAATCATAATACAAACCACAAAAGGTTTGGTGGTTCTTTTTTTTTTCATGTCACATAGCAATCAAAAAAACTCCATAGGCAGAAGGAGAATGTAGTGGATTCAGGTTTATTGTAATATGTAGCAGTGGAAGGGGGACTCCCAAAAATCTTGCCTTCCTTTTTTTTTTTTTTTTTTTCCCCACTTAGGATGGAAATTCTCCAACTCACTGTGTCATAGTCTGAACACATTTGTCTCAGAGCAACTGTAGACCTTTCAGTATGTGACATGTATAGCATATTGTTGCCTGGTTTTATTAAGTATTTGCAATTTATTACAGTTCAGACTGTCTCTTTTGATGATGGAAATCTTTGCTACATTTGCTTACAGTTGGAACTTCAAGGCCTGTCTGTTGGTTAAGAGTAAGAAAGAAAAAAATCATTAATCCTGAATACATTTTGGGCTGACAAGAAAAACACTCAGACAAAATCCTGAAATAAATAATAATAATTTTTATTGTTTTACTTGTCTCACCACTCACTGGCTGAGAGCTTATGCCTAAATGATATATGATTGGGGTTGCTTTCTGGTTTGGAACAAAACTCTAAAATGTCCTATAAAGATTTCAAAGATTGCTCATGAAATCTGCAGATCAACACATTCAGCACCACATCAACTTCAGCAGAAAATGGGTACATGCTTTTTTCTTTCCTGTTCAACGGAATAACAGGCCAGAGAAAATAAGTATTAAGTAGGAAACTGTAAGAATGGGTCTGTGGATCTTGAGAAGCCAACATCACTCTATCCTAATCTCTATTATATTCTGCCTTTTTTTGGTCCTATTGTGTTTGTCTAATGATCTAGTCCATATTGTCACACTCTTTTAATTTCTTATACTAGAAAATAAAAAAGAAAGATATGTCCATAATATTCAGTACAAATGCATAATTCTGTGTTAACTGCCACTAAAATCTTATGTTTTCCCAGGTCCTGTTATCAGCAACAATATTCCTTAAAATGGCTGTAGAGTAGCAGCAGATTAAAACGAAGTTTATAATCCTAAAGGAAAAATGAAAATAACTGATCTCATAAAACATACCAGAAATGGATCAAACAGATGAATTGTCTGCATCAAGACAAAAATGATGGAAAAGATAAATCAAGCCTCTAATGGAAAGGAACAGGAGAGACCAAAGGTCTTACTATGAATTAGAACTGTGAAGTGGAAAACATCAAGGAATGTCTTGGTAGGTATGACTGGCCTTTTTTTCTGTCTTTCTAGTGATGGTTATTGTTTGCTGCCAGATTGAACTAGGAAGGAAAGTAGAATTTTTTTGTTACGATACCTTTTCAGACACCATAATGTCTGGCTGAATTCAAATATTCCATTCTCAGCTGTAATACCAAATGGCTGCCATCATCTTTTCAGAGAATCACAATGTTGATAATAGGCTACTCTAGCACAATAAGCTACTAGTTTGTCTATTTCTTGCATGCTAAAATCAGATCTGATGAACAGACACGTACCCAAAGTCAATGGTTCTCTTATTCACTGAAGCACATGCATTTTTATCCTAGATACCAAAATATTAATCAATATTGTTTAATCAGAAAATAAAATCTTAACTTATTAACAAGGCAGAAGTAAAACTGAGATATGTTACTGTTTCTATCTGTCCTAGTTTGAGTTAGAACAGAACAATCCTGTTCAGTAAATTTACCTTTCAGCACAGTTCTTCTAAATAACCACACTTTCTGAAGTTAGCAGCATGTTTTCACACACAGTCCCTGCTTCCAGCAGTGTTAACACTCGATGTTTAGAGTTAGTACCAAGGATTGGTGTGCAGACCAAGGCTACTGCTGCATCTTGTGTACCACATTGGGGTGCAGAAAGTGAAAGGCTGCACCTGCAGGGAGGAGTGGACAGGACAGGTGACCCTAAACTGACCAACAAGTTATTCTATCCCACATGTCATACACAGTATAAAGCTGAGGGATCACGAGGATCAATATCTTTCTTCCAGCTTCTTTGCTTCTTCAATGGCCGGCATCTGAGGGGGACAGTGCTCTGCCTTCAAATCCTGATCTGTGTGTTCCTGAATCCAGTACCAGGATCCAGCTCCTGAACACAGTTCCTGTCTACTACTAGACCTGGTCCGGGACTTTCCCAGTGCCTTCTGCAGAGCATCAGTGGTGACAGTGACGTAATTGCCACCATGGAGGGTTGGGTTTGATACTAGTTTTGTATATGTTTGCATATATTCCAGTTTTATTATTTTCATTTTCATTAAAGCTGTTCTAGTTTCCTTTTCTTGTCGCTAAGTCTCTCTCCCTTAATTCCTTTCTCTTCCTTTTTTGGGGAGGGAGGGGGGGGGATTAAAGAGAGTTTCTGTTACAGGTCTAGTGGACTGCACTGACCCTAAACTGTGACCCTATCATCTGTAGAAATATAATGCCACTTTCAATAGGCGAAATGCTGCTAAGAATACTAGTAAGATATACTTGATTATCTTGTTTACATTTACAGTCATGTAATTTTTAATCAATCAAACTTCCATGGAAAATTAGATGAGATCTGTTTTATATATCATGACATTCTGTATTTTCTAAAAATAAAAACAAGCAAACAAAGTCACCACCACCCCAAAAAATAATGTCTCCACCCCAAACCCCAAAAAGTTTGTCAGCTAGTCTCATTTTAAGAAAGCTGAATAGCTACAGCTTTAACAAATTGTTCTGTGTTTGTTTGATTGTTTTGGTTTTTCTTTTAGTTCAGTCTCCAGTGAAGGGCCCATGAATCAACTTGATTCTCCCTGGGTTGTTTCTGTTTGAGAGACCTTCTCTCCTATTTCTTCTCTGAGAAGATCAGGCACATAGAGGCTTTTTTTCATCAGTGACTCTTTAGTCTGCGATGTCTTCATCAATGTCCCCTTCTCCCCATTGTTGTTCAGAATCAGGCATTAATTTTCTACTTCCTGAAGAAGAAAATTGAATTCCTGTTTATCTTTGAAGAAGTGTTCACAGATTTTTCTACTACACTTTTTCATATTTTAATATCCTTCACTCATAGACTGCATTGGAATCAAGAAGCTGTTATTATTATAATAGTTTGCATGTGTTCTTATTTTATGCATTTTTATTTGCTAAAAAACAGTGACGTGCTTCTTGTTGCATAATGCACAACTAATGATAACAGTTGCTTCAAAAGCCTTACAGAAATGTGGCTGTCATTTGCAAATTTAAATCCCTCTAGGTAGGGAAGATTCTCAAAGAGCAAGTGACAAAAATGTGCAATGTGCAGCTTCATCCCAATGCAAACTACATAGAACTTTTGCCTAAAGATTTATTTATATGTAACCATTTATGCTGCTTAGAGAGGGCATTTCTTTTGAAGCTTTCAGAAGTACTTTCAAGTCCTAACTACTTTATAAAGTGCAAGTAATCCCACAACACATAGCTGTCAATGTGCATGGGATACCACCTCCAGACTAAACTTCTAAGACAAGCAGCTGTGCTCTAACAAATAAGATTACATGTCTTTGCCACTGAAAACCAGATTCTCATGTCTCCCATAAGCAGTAAGCTTTAATAATACCTGTATCTGTCCATCTGATCAGACAAAACTTACAACTTTGTTCTTCAAGTTAATCTGCCCTTCAAATTAAAATAGGACTCATGCCTTCATATTTTAACAGTTGATCTGCAAAATCATTATGAACATATTTTTAGGACACACCAGTATATCTGATCCAGAATGTTAGAAAACTGAAAAGTCACTGTGACTTTGATGTTCTTCCTTCGTCCCATAATTATTTTTCTAAGAAAAATCTGCATATCTTTAAGAACAGTACAAGCTCCTTTAACCTAAAAACTGGACACATGGAATTGCTAAAGTTTAATCAGAATAAGAATTAAGATTGCCTAAGGAAAGTGAAATATCAGTAGAAGTAAAATAATCAAGTTTCTTAATGCATTTAAGTACATTTAATTCACAATGTATGTGGATGCATACATCTGTGGATAATCAGGGTTTTAAACAACTAGTGTATAAAAACTGATTTTCAAATAGTGTTGGGTTCATTCATAAAAAATATTCTTTACCATTATTTGTTCAGTCTGTGTTTCTAGCTTCCTCTTTTTTTTACCCTTACCGATATTGAAGGTTTCAAAGCCTCAGCTTTCACAAATCCACATCTCCCCTTTTTTCCTGAAGTTCAAGTTCTCAAGATGTAAATTTAATTTTTAAAAAATTTCATTTTGAACTAATCTCTACAAATAATGAGTGCTATTTATATACTATTTTTATATATCTATATATTACTTATTGAATATAGATTTCAATAATTGACACCACATCCAAACCTGCTTAAATGGGAGTTTATAGATACTATAAAAGTGAAAGTGGTTGAAGTGTTAGGCCAAATAAGCTTCCAGGTAACCATGTTTTCCTTACTTTGTTAAACAACCTTAAAGCAATTTATTTGAATGGAGGGTACATGGCAAAGCCACAGTAATCAAAGATACTAAAAAAATACAGTTTATTTTTCTCTCCTACAATTTTGACTTCCTGTTTTATCTCCTGTATCTTATGGCTAAATGATACCTTATCACATCAAAACTGGAGCACTTGTAGAAGTCCATTTAGTTTTGGATGACATCTATAATACTGAGGTACTAATTTCTGTAGTTACATAGTATCTGGATCCTAATAAAGTCATATTATAGCTACATATCTCAAATATAGACACCTTAAGTCTTTCACTTACCATTCTTTAGATTTTCTTCACTCATAAACATCTTCTCCAATTTTTTCATACACTTTTGACACTGGTTGTACTTTTCATAGTTATACCATCCATAAGCTAACTAATTTTTGCAAGAATCACAAAAATCATTCTTCATTAAAGAGTTTATAATGACAACTGGTGATAGATGGAGACAACAACCACTAACTTTTAATGTTATACCTGACACTGATTAGTGAATTTTGGAATAAAACAACATTTTATTTGGTCAGGGGTAGACTGGCAGCAGACCCTAGCCCTGAGGACATGATGATACATAGTTACTCTCTGGCCTCAAGCGTATACTCAGTGCAGCATAGTTCCCCAGCCTTCTCAGACTGACTGCCAGAGCTACAGGCACACAGAAAAAACTTCCAGTCACTGTTCTTCATTGACAGTTCGACTTTCTCTTCACACATGGTTTTTAAGTTAAGTGTGCAGGCTTAATCAAGAGAATAGATGGGACAGTCTTTCATGGCTGTCTAACAGTTATTTTCTCTCTGATACTGATTTATATTATGCATTTGTCACTGAGCATATCATAGAGAAAAATGTGCTTTTCCTTATGTAATCATAAGTTAAAGGGGTGGAGAGGGTGGAGAGGAACATTTGACAAGTTTATAAAGTTCGGATTATTTCCTTTGCTTGGAGATGTATTCAGCTCACCTCTTTAAATCATATGTTAGCAATGTCCTGGGCTCCTCACCAATGGTTCATTTCCATACAGCAACCAGAAGTAATGTCCAAAAATAATGCTTTGTATAGACTCCATCTGGTAAGGAAACTGTGATTGGTCAAATTGTGTGATTAGGAAACTGACTTGGTCAAAGTTTCCCTTGCCTTCTTCTTACTTGGCCATTGCAATTGATCGATCCATCTAGGTATGAAGATTGGGAATCCTAACTGGTATTGAAACCAGAGGGTGCTACTGAAGACATTTAATGGCTTGGTTCCAGCTTATCTAGATGCTAAAAATTTCTATAATATAGTCTTCCAATAATGTTAAATTTACTTTGTACATCAATGACAGATCTCTCAGGAGCCTCTAATGGTAGAAAACACTCATCTAGAGACTAAGGCCCATCACAGAAGGAATTTTATTTTATTCCACTTCACTTTCCTTTTACATGGTCTTCTTTAACTCAGAGTAGTGGTTATGTATATAAGTGTATTTGTAGATATATAGATGAATATAGATACATGTAATGTAAAAGATACCAAAATATAATACACTGATCTCCCAGTAGCCATCATCTGGAAAAGACAAAGAGAATACCTGAGAGATGTTAATTGTATTATTTAATCTGCCAGAGACAGATTCTTAGGTATTATGGTGATACTGATGATGAATGAAGTAAGGAAGAGGAGAATAGAATAGGAAGGATGTCAGAACTTGGTCCTTAATTGTGATACAATAATTTGTCCCAGTAATTTGTCCAGGAATAATTTCTCTTGTGATTCTCTCTCTGTTCTCTGACTGGAAAGGAAAGGGATGGAAAATATTTCAGTCCTCATCACTGGCAGTGCAGGCAGAATAACGACCTTGGATAACATTAAAACCAAGCCTCTGTGGTCTATGTTCTTTCAACTAACCATCTATTGTAGGAAGAAAACAGGAGAAAAACAGTACTTATTTATACCTGTACAGATGGTAAAAGAACTGGAAAAGGAACACAAAATGCCCACCAAAGCTCTTGCTCTCCCTACTGTAGTCCTGCAATCAGTCGTGAAAACTAGTTTTAAAACCTGTGTAGTCTATGTCATTGATAAGAATGTTTATTATGTTGTTTTTATGTTAGATTTTAAAAAAATATAATTAATAAGTATGTATGTGTCAGTTGTTTCCAGATGAAATGTAGCATTTTAATGTATACTCTATTTATTTATCAAATATCGTTTTATTAAAATTTTTGAGAGGTGGCTGTGGTAGCTCCAGGTAACACTTTTCTCTCTGAATAGAAAATCACCATGTAAATGAACACAGATCTTCACTAACTAGTATTCTGACATGACAGAGTGTTTCACTGTCACAGAACTATCACTTATGGTATTAATCATCAGTAATTTTACTAAAATGTTGATGTAATGTGAGCTAAAAACATTTTACAGATATCAGGGATGAAAGAGCAGTTAGTGTCTGTTTATGAAAGTGAATTGCCCTGAAAAATAAATTGATTCTTCAGTGTTCATAGTGTTTAATGATCAGATAGAATAATTGATAATGTTATTGCTCGAGTAAATTTTCGAGTATGTATTGCTATATATTGCAAAGATACTCTTAGCTCTTCAGTCCCTGAATCTAATAATCCAGAGCTACAACCAATATGATAAAACCAACTCTCTCATATATTGCTTTCCTGGGCCAGTCACACATAAGAAATGTACTCAAATGTATCTGTAGTAATATGTAACTGCAAGGCCATGCTTAGATTAGTGTTGCTGTAGATGACCAAATCCATTCAAAGGAGAAGATAAAAATGTCTATGATTGCAGAATAATGTTCTTATTCTTGATTCCCTGCTAGCATCTTCCTCTGTTTGATCCTGTCCATACAAACCTGTAATCATCAAGTTTCAGGCAGCTTGCTCTTTAATGTGAAAATTGAAATAGGCTGAGAAGATTACTTCGAAATTTAGGTATCACAGGATTGTGCCCTGCAGTGTGATACGATACAATTCAGAGACAGGCAGCTGTAATGCCGCTGAAATTGCAGACATATGGAATGGGATCAAAACAGTCCAGCAGGCATTGTGGGAAGACTGTCAGGAGGATCTTGCAAGGGAGTGTTTCATTGTCACCTTCACTTCATGGAGATAAAAGCTTAGCAGGGAGCAAGTGAATAATTCTGGTGCTGATTACAGAAGGCAAGAAGAGCTCCTGGAGGGAGGTTGTAAAAATAGCAGGTTTGAAGTCCTAAGAGACACTGCTAATTTGGAGGCTTTCATTCTTTGTCTAGATTTCATTATTTATGACATCTTGGTAAGTAATGTGCATGTGCAAGGACCTGTCTGTTCAAAACTTGATTACATCCTGTGTTAATGTGGGTTGATTAACTAGTGGCCTTCTACCAAAAGGCAGTGGCCCTGGATATTTTTTACATCACTTGAAGGTAGCATCTTTCTGTGGATGTTCACTTGTTAAAAAAGTATTCTCAGCATGCTTTTAAAATTGTGTTTCAATGACAAATTTAGCTATTCATATGTGAAAAGTTCTAGTGGAGCACAACCCCAAAACACTGTTTCTTTTAAATGAAAGCCTTGTCATAATTTAGGTCCAACTGGTAACTAGCAATACAGTCATTTGCTCACTCCTCTCCCCAGGTGGAATGAGGATAAGAAAATATAACAGACGGCTCCAGGGTTGAGACAAGGATGCAGTGGGTTCACTCACTTATTCTGGTCGTGGGCAAAAAACTGACTTGACTTGGGGAAGAAACATCAATATAATTTGAACAACAACATTAATTTACCAATAAAATCAGAGGAGGATAATGAGAAATACAATGACATTTTAAAAATACTTTTCCCCCACCTCTTCCCTTCTTTCTGGGCTCAGCTTTGTATCCAATTTTCTCTAATGCCTCCCCATTAGCAGAGCAGGAGAACGGGGAATGGGGGTTGTGGTCAGTTCATCACATGTTATCTCTGCCAATTATTCCTCCTCAGGGGGAGGACTCCTCACACTCCTCCCCTGCACCGGTCTGGGCTCCCTCCCACAGGATATTCCACTAAATTCTCTGATATGAGTCCTACCCATGGTCTGCAGTTCTTCATGAACTGCTCCAGTGTGGCTCCTGTCCATAGGGTGTAGTGGTCCCAGTGACTCACTGCTTTAGTGGGCTTCCCTCAGAATCACACACACCTTTGGACACAGTTGCCTGCTCCACTGTCGAGTTCTCCAGGGGCTACTGGATAGCTTCTCTGCTGTTAGCCTCCATGGGCTGCAGTGGCTCAGTCTGCCATGTCACCACAGGCTCCAGGGAAACCTCTTCTCTAGTGCACCTCCCTGCCTCCTTCCCCAGTGGCCTCAATGTCTGGATAGTTGTTTCTCTCTCATGTCCCACTCCTCTCCTCCAATCCCAAACAAAAAAAAAATCTTCCCAGCAAGTTTTTCCCCTCTTGAGAATATTATCAGACACAATGATTGGCTTGGCCTTGGACAGAAGCATGTCCGACTTGGAGCCAGGGGAACTTCTAGAAACTACTCAGAGAAGCCACCCCTGCAGCCCCTCCCTTGCTTCCAAAACTCCACCACACAAATGCCAACACAAACTTCAAATGTATATATATATTCAGTATCTAAGAAAAATAATGCTGTGGTAATCAGTTATTTATTTTGTTGCACTAAGATTTCAATAACCAACTCTCCATTATTGTATCTGGTTGAACAGAGTAAATAGACCTTCTGTGTGATGATTTTAAGAGCTGACACCCTCCTATCCTTGACTATAATGAAATGGCTAATGGCACTTGAATTGGCATTCACTTATGTATTTGAAGATACAAATATAAAAATGAAGAATTATATTTTTTGCTTGGATTCAGAGAAGATAATTCTTCATTTCAAAACACTGAACACTCAAGTAATTCCAAATGTAAATATTACTAAGATGAATCATCTAGTAAGTGAACAATGCATATGACATTGAGAACATCTATTGAAAAGTGTTGAAAACTTTATTCTTGCTGTATTTTTAATATATATTATTATTATTCAGGAAATTTATATATCATAGAAATGTTGACTTCACTGTTTCTCATTGCATGACACAGAAGGTTTGGAAAGCTGTTTAACAGGAAAGATTCAGAGCAACCACAATACTAAGACTCCTATATTATCATACCTGTATTTACAGACAAAGTAGAGTATGTGCAACTGAAAAGGTAATATAGAATTCTATTGACCTCTGTTGAATGTATAGAAAAGGAATGATTAGTAAGATGGATGGAGAAAGACTTCTGTTTCTTTTAAAACATGAATTTTTATATTTCTGTAGGATAAAATACGTGGAATATTTTCCTCCTTCAACCTAGCATGGGTTTGAGACTATTTTAAATAAAATGCAGGTCAACTAAAACCATAACAAACCATTTTACTGCACAGAAATACAGAAATTCTTGCAAGTTTTAATATGATGTACTGACTTTGAGAGAAAATGGAAGCTTAAACCAAGTCATCTCTTGGGCAGTTGTTATTCTAATGCATGTGGCATCTCTAAAAATCATGAAAAGACAGTTTATTAGCAATGACACACTTGTTCCTTTATGGGAAAAGAAGGCAAGTAGTATTGCTTCCCCATTAAAAAATTCCATCTTGAAACAGCTCCTTACTGAATATTTTTTTCCCTAAAACTTGGTCTTAATTTAAATGCTCAAGCAAGTTCCCATTTCCTTTAATTTTATGAGCATCTTTTATAGTTTTACTTATTATTTTTCAATCTTAACAAATTCTTACCCTTCTTGAATGGAAAAGGACGAAGGAAGTTTGACGTTTCCCTGCCTAGACAGCCAAGCACAAGGCAATCTAAATGTTCCTAGGTTTGCCCAGGCATTGACATCTAAATTCTACCATCCTTCTGTGATTCCAAATCCTTATATAACCTAGAAATATAGATGGCCCTAGAAGGGACTATGTCCTAATTCCAGGTTCCAGCTGGATGTTCCTGAGCTCAATTTCATACCATATTGCACATAGGTAGAAGATACAGAATTCTAATATTTTTTTCAAATATGTTAAATTACATGTTAAGCATTCAGTCCAATTTTTCTTGAAATTATAATAGGTTTTTCCATCAGCCAAGTTCTCAACAAATATTAAAAATTATTAAAATAAGAATAGAGAAAAAATCCAAGATACACTATTTTGTACCTGCAGTTTGAATACACATCTGGCCCCCATTTGAAAAAAAAAATATAGTTAAATTGGAAAAGGTGCAAAGCAGGCCAAGGAGAATGATCAAAGTCTGAAAACTTCTGTTACCATTTTTCTTAGTTTAGAAGTATACTGTTTTGTAATTCAGCAGGTTTTTTCTGTCCTTCAATGTACTTTGAATAAAATTAGCTTGTATATAAATAACTTCCTCCAAGGTTATTTTATATAACTAACTCTTCCTTAGTGTCCTCACAAAGTATCAAAATAGCATCACCATTTTTAGGTCACTTCTCACATGGTGGAACAATTTAAGCAGGTGCTTAAATTTAAGCATACAACTGCTATTTGGTGCACTGCAGCCTTGATGAACTTCTTTACAGTTAAATAATTAAGTCATATGGATTTCTTAACTTTCAAGAGAAAAGCCACAGAAACTGGGACAGTCTTTTAGACATCCTGGTACTTTGTATGAAATGAAATAATGAACAAATATGAAGCAATTTATATTGCATGTGTTTTACTGGTATTAAACCTTTATGTTTTATTTCACTCTGACAAAGCAAAATTAGGTTCTATCTGAGTCAAAATGTTGTACATGACTTCTTTGCTCCTCTAATCTCTTCCCACAGCATTCTTTTTATGAGATAGTCATCCATATAAATATCTTATTGCATACTCTAAACAGTGGCTACTGGTAGAAGTTACTTCAAATGTCAACAGAAAGCAGTCGCTGTGCTTGCAATGCATATGCCACATCTATATGGAAAAATACAAAGTAAAGAGTTTGTAAAATATAGTTTCTAGGGCACCCTACTCTGTACCTATATAATATACAATTCTAAAACAGGAAAGATTATTCTCATTCAATTTTTTTTTTTTTCAATTGACTTCAAAGGTAGTCTGAGTTAGCCTGCAAAGGTATAGATGTCTACAAAGTAGCAGATAAAGGTCATTGAAATTAACTCCATTCAGGGGTCTCCTACTTGAAGTTGTAATGAAAATTTCACTACTCTAGCTGATGTAGGATGAGAATATCTATGCAGTTCAACTCAGTAAATAATAAAATACAGTATAATAATGATAAAATTTATCCTTAAAAGACACTTATGTACCTTTAGTATGATATTTTGAGTCTATTATTTTTTGCTTGTCTCCAACCTATGTTTATCCAGAGTTACTACTATTTCGCAGAGTTTGATACACCCTGATATCAGTATGTTTTCTTCAGCAAAACACTGATGCTGCAAGAATGAACTGAGCTACTGGAGTTCATCTCTTTTTGTCTCTTTCATTTTAATTTGTGTATTCCAGTCAGTGTTTTCCCTACTCTTTTTTCATCACTCTCTGTTCTTTTGTCAAATTATTTTTCTATCTCTCTGATTCTCAATTTATCCATCTTTTTCCAATTTCCTGTATGTGTACTTAATGATACTCTTTTTCTTGTGCACAGAGAGCTCTTTCGTTGGTGGTTTGTATTCATAAGAGTCTGAAAGACACTCAGCTTTAGTTCTCTTTCAAATGAAAGCTTGTATACCTTCTCATTTATCTCTGTGGGTTTATTTTCAAACTGCTTGTTCTCATTATTGAATGTATTTATAAACTGTGCAGTGTAGCATTTGACAATATTGATATATTTTGCTTACAAAGCTCTTCAAGAAATGACTATTTAAATGTCAAGAAGATCAATAATAGAATTTATAATAATTAAAGACAATTTCTAACTATTAAATCTCCTAAAGTGTTAAAATAGATTAAATAAACATCTAATAGGAAAAACAAGTAGAAAGTAAAACACATTTGTGGTTTAGATTTCCTCTCCTAAATTCCATGGCACAAAGTCCAAAACAAAATCGTTAACTAGTGGGGTGCCTCAAGAGTCTGTATTGGGACTAATACTATTTTTTGCCAAAGGGAAAATACATTTGACTACTCTGATAGCCTCCTACGATGGTGTGACTGAATAGGTAGATGCAGGGAGAGCAGTAGATGTTGTCAATCTTGATTTCATCAAGGTTTTTGACACTGTCTCCCAAAACATTCTTGTGGGTGAGCCCAGGAAGTGTGGGTTAGAAGAGTGGGTGGTGAGATGGGTTGAGTTGAGTTGATTGGATAAATAATAGAGCTCAGAGGGACGTGATCAGTGGTGCAGAGTCCAGTTGGTAACCTGTAGCTAGTGGTGTTCCCCAAGGGTCAGTACTGGGTCCAGTCTATTTCCCCAGGGGTAGGTACTGGGTCCAGTCTATTTCAACATCTTCATCATTGACCTGGATGAAGGCATAAATTGTACCCTCAGCAAGTTTGCTGATGATATGAAAATGGAAGGAGTGGCTAATCACCGGAAGGCCATGCTGCCATTCAGTGAGATCTGGACAGGCTGGAGAGCTTGGCAAGTGGGAACCTAATGAAGTTCAGCAAGGCTAACTGTAGAGTCCTACACCTGGGAAGGAATAACACCATGCACCAGTACAGATTAGGGGTTGACGTACTGGAAAGCAGCACCATGGAGAAGGACCTTGGAGTCTCGGTGGACAATAAGTTATCCATGAGACAGCAATGTGCCCTTGTGGCCAAGAAGGCCAATTGTATGCTGGGGTGCATTAAAAAGAGTGTGTCAATCAGGTCAAGGGATGTTCTTTTCCCCTTCTACTCTGCACTACTGAGACCACATCTGAAGTATTGTGTCCAGTCCTGGTCTTCCCAGTTCAAGAGGGACAGGGAAATACTAGAGAGAGTCCAATAGAGAGCTACAAGGATGATTAAGGGACCAGAGCATCTCTCTTATGAGGAAAGTGTGAGAGATGTGGGGCTGTTTATCCTGGAAAAGTGATAAGAGTAGGACAGAAATAGTTGTTAGCTAGAAGTAGTTATGCTAAGGCCTGCAAGGCCTTAAAACAGCCAACACTGCACCGACCTTGAGGAGATAAGACTGAGGATGAGAAAAGCAGAGCACCTGGCAAAACAGGAG
>WUAM01000358.1:350508-376794 GCA_024336885.1 Actenoides hombroni | reverse complement strand
ATCAGTGTTGTCTCGTGTATAAATATGGCCTGTTGCACTTAATAAAGCGACTTCTGATTACAACCATATTGGCTGTGATGTCGGAGTCCACCCCTGCACGCTACAGAAAAGAGAAGACTGAGAGGGGATCTTCTTAATGTTTACAAATATCTGAAGGGTGGGTGGCAAGTAGAAGGGGCCAGTCTCTTTTCAGTGGTGCCCCATGATAGGAGGAGGGGCAATGGTCGCAAACTAGAACACAGGATGTTCCGCTTCAACATAAAGAAAAGCTTCTTTACTGTGAGGATGATAGAGTCCTGAAACAGACTGCCCAGAGAGGCTGTGGAGTCTCTTTCTCTGGAGGCTTTCAAAACCTGCCTGGATCTGTTCCTGTGTGACCTGCCCTGGGTGATTCTGCTCTGGCAGGGGGATTGGACTCAGTGATCTCCAGAGGTCCCTTCAAACCCCTACCATTCTGATTCTGTATCTTCATCAATGATATAGTGGGACTGAGTGCACCCTGAACAAGTTTGCAGATGACACCAAGCTGAGTGGTGCAGTTGACATGCTTGAGGGATGGGATGCCATCCAGAGGGACCCGGACAAGCTCAAGTGGGCCGATGTGAACCTCATAAAGTTCAAAAAGGCCAAGTTCAAGGTCCTGCACCTGGGTCGGGGCAATCCTTAGTATCAATACAGATTGGGGGCCTACAGGAAAGATGGAAAGATGGGGAGGGACTCCTTATCAGGGAGTGTAGTGATAGTGCAAGGCGTAACAGTTTTAAACTGGAAGAGTGTAAATTTAGATTAAAAATTAGGAAGAAATTCTTTACTGTGAGTGTAGTGAGACGCTGAAAGAGATTACCCAGAGAGTTTGTGGATGCCTCTTCCCTGGAAGTGTTCAAGGTGAGGTTGGATGGGGCTTTGAGCATTCTGGTCTAGTGAAAGGTGTCCCTGCCCATGGCAGGGCAGGGTTGGAACTAGATGATCTTAAGGGTACCTTCCAACTCATACCATTCTATGATTCTATGAAGGGATTGAGAGCAGCCCTGCAGAGAAGGCCCTGGGGATACTGATGGATGAAAAATCAGATATGAGCTGGCAATTTGCACTTGCAGCCCAGAAAGCCAATTGTATCCTGGGCTACTCAACAATGAGACCCCACCTGGAGTACTCTGTCCATCTCTGGGGTCCCCACCAGAGAAAGGATATTGACCTGTTAGAGTGGGTCAAGAAGAGGACCGCAGAAATGGTCAGATGTGGTAGCATGGCTTAACATGTCATTGTTGAGATGTACTACACACTCACACAAACTCATTCACACACTGCTACTACTCCAAAGGCTCAAATGCTCATGCTTCTAATGCTGCTGTGGCTGCAAGCCCTTTTATAATCATTCTAATAATAAGTGCCTACACCTGATTGGCCTAATCAAAGACCACCTGTCCACAACTGGGTGCTTCTTTCTTTCTGTTATAACATTGATAAGCATTTCCTGTTTGTGAATTGGTGGTTCTTTTCTCAGGACTTTCTGGCCTTCTCAAGGGTACACAGATGTTCATTCAAAGTTAGCTATCTAATTCTCATTCTAATACCTCAGACAAGCCGAGGCCTCCCACAACAGTCAGAGGTCTGGAACACCTCTCCTATGAAGAAAGGCTGAGAGAGTTGGGGGTGTGCAGAGTTGTGAAGTGAAGGCTCCAGGGACACCACATTGTGGCCTTTATATATAAAGGGGGCTTATAAGAAAGACGGAGAGACAGTTTTTACCAGTGCCTATAGTAGTAGGACAAGGGGCAATGGGTTTAAACTGGAAGAAGGTAGGTTTGGATTGGACATAAGGAAGACTTTTTAAAAAATGAGTGGTGAGACACGACAACAGATTTCACTGTGGATGGATTTCACTGGAACAGATTTCACTGAAGAAGCTGTGGATGCCCCTTCACAGGAATTGTTCAGGGTCAAGTTGGACAGGCTTTGAGCACCTTCACCTAGTGGAATGTGTCTCTGCCCAAGGCAGAGGATTTGGACCAGAGGATCTCGGAAGGTCCTTTCCTACCCAAACCATTCTATAATTCTATGATTCTGTGATTCTTTTAAGGGATTTATAAAAAATAATTCCAAAAAACATACTGTAAATCCGTTCAGATAGCTGTAATTCAAATGCACTGCTTAGAACTTCCACTGCTTTCTGTATTTATTCAGAGGGTAAAACTGAGTGGTATATGGCATAGTTATAAAAACTGTAGGTGCAGATTACTTACAAGTTTGGCCAACAGTATTGCTTTGAGCAACTTTAACAGCCAAACCTTCTACTAATATGTACATTATTGAAGCTAGGATGAGGACTTAATTTTCAGTGGATAATATGTCTGATCATGAAGGATTTTGGGTGTAGAATTTTTCATGTATCTATACTGATTTCTGCAGACTGGCATACTATTTTAATCTCTTTACTGAAGTCTGCCTACTAGCATGCAAATACACTTCAGCTGGTGAGATATTTGCAAAAGATTAACTTCAATAATTTTCAGTCAATTATTTGTGAGAGCCAGTGATAGACATCTACTCTCCAGGGAAATTGAGAGTTGTAATTAGTTTTGGCCAAATGTGATATTCTCTGTAAAAACAGGGTGTCTTAAGACAGATTATGGGAAGTGATCTTGTGTTCTTCATTGTGCAGGCAGAATTGCTCATCACCACTGAAAGGTTAAATGCTTTGGCCTGTTGTCATGAAAGCAGTGTAAGCTGGTGACTACAGCATTGTCCTGGGACATTCAAGTTCAAGTCCTAGCATGACTACTGTCTTTCTTTTAACCTTTAAGAATTCACACCACCAGTGTTTCTTTCTCTTTCTTCTATATTTCAAGTTCTTTTGGACTGAAGATTGATCTTAATTCTCTATACAGTCTGACAAAAATTGTCATTTTATGTATCCATGTTACACAGGTGAATAATTATGATCGTTATTCACATCAGTAGTTTGCTTTAATGTTCATTCTTGTTCTATATGACCTCTGAAATTCAAATCCTGTTTTTTACAATTTTGCTTTTAAGCAGTTGACAAAAGGACTTTTCTATTTTAGCATGATTCACGATGAAGAGGTGCACTTAACATTTTCAATTTCATTTCACTTTTGCTTAACTGAGTTTTCTTTTTTCTTTGCAACTTACAGTTTTATTTTAATCCATTATTTTAGACCAGAGAGGCATAAGGCAAACTCTGCATGTTGCCTTTTGTATAACTTGCATCACTTTGCATGAGCTTTAATCAACAGATCTCCCTCTAAACCCATACAACTATTTACTCATAACACTTGTTTCACATTAGACCTCAAAATCATTTCTAATGTAACAGTTACATTTTATTCCTTCTCATCCTTCAGCCCAAATATCATTATATATGCTATGCCCATTTCATTAAAAATAAATGAATAAATAAAAGAGAAGCTATCAGTAAAGAGCAAAAGAATCAATGTACTCTGCAAGTACAGTAAGACTTACCATAAGGTTTTATTCTTAAACATGATGAGAGTTTTTGGAAGTGAATGTAGAATTCAAGATCTTAATTATGTGGAATGAGTAGGGAAAATGACTGAAAAGGTGGAAAACAAGCTTATTGCATGAGTAAGGGCATATGCATATATATACACACACAAACATATATAAGGATATTCTGTGTTGTGGATGCAAATTATCCAATGAGTTTCACAGTTCAGAACGCTTCTTTACAACATGTTGATGTGGTATGTAAAACTTAAATCTGCAGTTTTGCATGTACATGCATGTATCTTTTCTCCACTTAAAATGGAGTGACTTCATAAAAAGTGAACTAATTTAAAAAATGTTATTTATAGATCAAGTTTTCCATACTTTTTGGGGTTAGTTTTTGAAGTGGAATTAAAACAAAAGCTCCTTTGGGGAAAATATTTTTCAGGGGGGAGGGGAGGGGGGAGGGAGGGGGCAGTGGAAGGCATCTTGAATGAAATTGGAGAGTTACACTTTTCTGCTCAGGTAGAATTTCCTGTCAACAATTTTCTCCTGTAGAAACATCATCTTTGAATGTTTCTGTTTTTATGTAAAATCTTTCACACTTTCACATGCTTTATAAATCCATGTAATGCACTTAATGCCTAACAGTACTGGAAACACCTACTCTTCAATAAATTTCAGTTGGCTCAGCACCATAAATTGCAGGCTGCATCTTCAATGTGGGTTCTAGTACTTGGTTTTATTTTCTTATCTGAATGTGCTAACTTCTCGTCTGTGAGTATGAACATCTCTGAACAGGCATTTGAGAAGCTGTGGGGAGCTTGAAGTTGTGCGAAACAGTTTGGTTATTTGATGTGTTCAATGTTTGTATATATTGTTAACAACTCTGTGTACCAATAAAACATTTACTCTAGACATTGATTTTAAAGGGAAGAAATTAATTATAAAGCACTACTCAGAACTGCCTTAATTCATAAAGATTGCTCACTTAAAAGAAAGGCTAAGGTTGGATGCAATCTCACAGTCACTGGAGAAAGACTAATCTTTCTTCCTGTGTGAGGTTTGCCCCTTAACCAGGGACAAGTTCCCAGGAAGCCTCATGTAATTGGAGTGCAGTCTGGCTGTGCAAGGTTGCTAGGGAAGGGAGTAGACACTACAGAATAATCCTGGCTGATGAGCAATTTCACAGTTTCTGTCAGGTAGACAGAATTGGTAGCACTGAGCAGCAGCAGCTCTGTGTGTGTGCGCACGTATATGTGTATGCAAGATGTGCAAGAATGAAAGTTTGATGGGGAACTAAATTGTCTGCAACCTTTTCTTCACCCATCTTCTCAGCAAGTTTATGGCTAGGAAAAACAAACAAACACCATGGTACTGCCTAACTATGGTCCCTTTTCAACAGGACTTAAAGACCCTTGGATTTAAAAACTTGGAGCCTAGATCTTTTTTTTTGCTTATATTCACAAAGTACAGTAATACATCAAGCATGAAGATAATAAGGGAAAAGTGTCTCAAAAAGTAAGTGATTCAGGGATACAATTCAACAAAGCCTCTGTCACATCTAATTTTAGCCAAGTTGGGAAGAAATGCAGTGAAGTTTCTGTCCCTGTCATTGCCTAAGCTGTTAGTATGATCTTGGGCCTTGAGTAAGAAACATGACCTCAACCCAGATGGAAAACTAGATTAAAGAAGAACTCTAGGATAATCAGATGCCTTAAATGAAATGAGTAATACACATGCAAACTATGTATGAATGCAAAATATTGTGATCTTGGAAACTTTTGAGTACAATGACAGAATATAGACAAAAGTTGGGGTTTTAAAGATAAGTAGGCACTTTGGTACTCTCTTCTCCAAAGCCTTAGGGACAGATGAAAAATGTGACATAGGCAACAAAGTTGAGAGTGAAAATTGCAAGTGATATTTCTCCAAGTTAGCTGTCCAAATCCAGATTAATCACCCTCAATGACTTTTACGGTCATGGCAAGGAAAGGTAACCCCCCAGAGGGCTTAATACAGACACACTCTAGGTGTGACTTTAAGAATGTGCACGTAATTTTCCTGCATACTTCAGATTTCCAAATAATGGTTTCTACAATCCCCCCACTTCATTAGTTGAGAATACAATTTTTAAATTCAAGGATGATTGAAACTGCTAATAGAACTGTGTAAGAGAAAGGCAGATGAGCATGTTGAAAAACAGGTCTAAGCTGATCAGCATGTAGATCGTGACTGTACCAAAAGAAAAATCCAGAAAAAAAACCAAAATAACCCAAGTACGGCAGCAGATACTGAAAAATGTGTTGCCAGCTTTTCAATAAGCTTCATAAGAGTAGTTTTCGATCAAAAAGCCCAGATCTTGAAGTACTTACTTTACCATATAGACTTCGTGATTTGAGAGAGAAACAGTGGAGACAGATGCAAGCCCCTTCCAGTGACAAACAACAAGTAAAGAGAATGATTACTGTTCATTCTTAAGTTCTTTAAGCCAATCATGCAAGTTGGGAGTTTTTGCCTTTTTCAGTACTTGAAGTTGACCATACAATGGATGACATCTAACAATATGAAAGAAAGAAACGCAACAAGAACTGGTAGTCACAGGGAATGCCTTGAGTTCCTATGACAACTGAGGACAGTCTGGAGGCTGCAGAAGAATCCCATCCTCAATAAGTGCCACATAAAATAATCAAAGAGGATATTTTCCTTTTATTCTTGAATTTTCATTCAGAATTTGATGCTTGCTTAGTATCAAGATGAATATCATACAATACCATGACAAAGGCTGTGATTTCAGCTTGAGAAGGCTTTGTGAATAATGTAAAACTTATATTCCACAAAAGTAATTAATAAAACTACCAAAGGGAGAAATGTTCTTCATGTTTATTCAGTTATTTTAGCTTCCTCTGCTTTTAACAACCATAGATTATAAATAGTTCACTGTACAGAGCATAGGCTAGGCTGATAATTTTCATGGGTTTGTCATGGAGAAAATATTAAATTTTATGCCTTGTCAAAGATTAATAAGAAAACCACATTAATACTATGCAGACAATTTATATAATTTAAACTGAATTTCAGAGGCATGCTTTGAAGAAAAGCAGAATAAAGTATGAATTTACTTAGGAAAACAATGGTGATACAATGCTGAGACATCTTGGAACTTCTCTATGGCAAAAGAATCCTGTATCATACTGGGTTTGTCCCTGTTGTACACAAATACTGAAAAGAAAGGATATTAAATCTTCACAAGCTTTCTGTATGATTTATCTCCCCTAACTACCTAAATGTTTGATATCTAAGCTGGTCATCCTAGGTTCCTTGTAAAGTTATCAAAGAGAAACAGGCATTTCCTGAAGGTCATTCATCTCTCTTGACTCAGACTCAAATTTTAAAATGAGATTAAGTGATTTCTAGATTTTTTTTTTGAAGAATCTACTCAGATAAAGTCAATCTCACATTCTGTGTGGAATTGTGGGATGAGTGATGATTCTATTCTGTAGATATTTTTTTTCTACAGGACCTTTAGAAAGTGTTGAATAAGGCAGCGGTAGAGTGCAAGAACAAACCAATCAGTCTTTTCTAGTTGTGGGAACAGAGAATTAGTGTTTTTCTGTATCTAGATATCTTCAAAATTTTAAATTACACTATAAATACCACAGAAGAACATTATATTTTCTGTTATGAAGATTTCTAGAAAAGACCTCAATATGGCAAAAAATTGAATTCCATATGACTGAAAAATATAGCTTAATATTTCCCAAATAATTGAGATGCATATGTTTCACATATAATTTCTCTGTACAAACATCTCTTTTTCCTTATGGGGATACATCAGCACATCACAATAGCTTTGTTTTACTTTTTTTTACTTTTTTTTTACGGTTTTAGTCACTTTGAAGTCATATAAGGACAAGTATGTATTTTATCTCCATTTCTTTCTACTGTATCTTTGTGATATTTAATATTTTCAACTCTTTCTTTCAACATTACTGTTCTCAGGGTACTATCATGCTCAGCCTCATCAGTTGAAGCAATAATCATATCATCAGCAATTATGTCTTCCCTGGAAGTATCACCAAGTGCCTCATAACTCTCTTTTCTGCATTATTTCACTAACACATTGAATCTCAAATGTTAATCTAGAAAACTGATAATGCCCTCCTGGAGAGTTAGAGGTACCTAAAAAGAGACATATCTATCTAATTTTACCTACCAGGCTCCATCTTTCTTATCTGAAATGACAACAAGTTTCTTGACTGTTAACTGATGTTGCAAATCTTCTGATGTCAGTACTAAGCAGAGGTAATACGCATGGTGCTATTTAACCTTCTGGTGTTGAACGTACTGAGTATTTTCTTGTCCTTTTTTCTTCTCTAGTCAAAGTGCTGATGCATTCTCTTGTGATATCAACTTTCTTTGTTCTTTATTGGTTAAGGACAAAATCTTGATATTTTAAATTACTTGAATCATACTTTGTTCCATAACTGGTTGCCTTAACTTTACTGTTGATTATAGTGAAACTACATGTGCAGCTTAGCAACTGGATTTCAGGTTTTCCAAATACAGCAGAAATTATCTTACTGAAACCTTATAATCCAGGTGCAACATCTATTTCTATGCAAACAAGCTCATGTTCTCCAATTCCTTTAAATGTATCATGGCAAACTATGACAATAACATCTCTGGATGTTAAATTCATCAGTAAACTTCTCTCACTTATATACTCCACATATTATAAATGGTCATTCCGTTATGAAAAATTTGCCTTTTTTTTTTTCTTGGTTGTTACTTTTTTTGAATAAGATATATAAGGCTATATCCTCTGCTGCTATAAGTAGGCAAAATATCAGTATGTGCTTTATATTCCAATACTTTTGTGGCTTTAGAATCTGTTTGGGTTTGTTGTTAAAGTACAGTAGACTGTTGTGTCATTCTGAATGCTGAATTCCAGTCCAAATTTGTCAGAACAAGGTCAACAAAGATCTGAGTTTAGACTTCTGTTTAGTTTATTGTCTTCTTCAGCCCTCCTGGTTGCCCCACCATGAGTGATATGCCTACAATAGTAGAAAGACATCATGGAGCTCAATATTGTAACTGTCTGCATACCTCTTTTATTAAAAAAATTAACCTTTTCTCCCCTCTACCTCATTATGTTACTATGAGGCTTTTCCAACATTAGAGCCTTCTAAAATCAGTAAATTCTGTACTCTTGTTCACATAAATATTGCTTAGATATATACATTACTTATATATCACGTAGTCCCAAGCACATCAGATAAGTTAGTACCTCTTCATAAATGTGACTAAGTATGATTTGTTAAAAACAAAATTAACTGAGAGGAAGGAACATTCTAAAAAATAATTTGCACTTTTAATCCCATTATGAAAATATTACTTGATAGCAGCAAGGAGTTCTCCCTTTGGGCCTTAATTATAAGGAAATAATACTTAAAATATTAAACTTAAAAAATAATGACTATGGTAACAAACAGCAGGCAAATTTAAAATATTTGGTAAAATGGAAGTTCTTTTCTTCCCAGATTATTTTAAAAATCATTATAACACTTTCCCAACAAGTGCTACATCCACTTGTTTTTAAACAAGCCTTTCTCTCTGATGACACTCTTTGGACAGAAAGCAGAAAACATGGTCAATCTAGAACCTTTACAACCCTGGAAGAGTTATACACTGTCGTTCTGGAAAAACTGAGTAACATTAGTAGATGACTTTCCAGAAAATTTTTATGTGACAACATATTACAGCACCACTCTCACATATTTGCTAATGAAAATAATGTTTATGACTTCACAATGACAAATACATAAAATTAGATGCAAAAAAAAGAAGGCTCATGAAACAAAGACAACAAAACCAACTATGTTTTACATACCTGACAAGAGGAAATAAAGTTGAAATAAGAAGACTGTTACAAAACATATGAACAAAAATGGAAATAGATTAACCTTGCAAGAGCAAGGAATAGATTATTTTTTTTTGTTCAAGGACTAACAGGTTATATCCTATAGTAGGCTGCTTTTGTTGTAGCAGGGTTTTGCCAAATTCAGGATGATGGAGAACAAGATAAAAGGCCATTGCTGTGATGAAGGACAAACATAGGCTTAAACAAAGGTAGTATCTTTTGAAAGTGCTCTCAAATTATCCACAGTTTCCTTCACCACAGTTCTGCTAAGAAGAGAGCCTCTAGATAATCCTTTTATCTCTGGCATGGAGCTCTCCTTGTGTTTATCCTCAAAGAACACAGAAGTTTGGAAACTATTGATGTCAGCAATCAACCCTGGTTAGTAATACTGCCCTGGCTGGCCTGTGTAGAGATTGCTTTGAAGATGCATGGGAAATCTTGGATCTTCTGAGGCACTGGTAACTTCAGAACACTTTCACCTTTAGTGTTGCTGCTTCTTTTCTGTGGAAAGTTCTGTGGTTTGTCAGTCATTCAAAAAGTCTCAGAAAACTTTCTGAAAAAAAAAAAAAGTTGCTGAGAAAAACTTTCTCTGCTAAAACAACCAGAGACAGAAGCTGGACCTTGCATGAAAAGATCTTAAGGATAGTTATATTTTTTTTGTGGTTTGACTGACACTATAGAGATTGGCTGTTACAAGTTCCTGGGCTGTAGGAGAAAATGCTAGGAAGGTTCACAATCAAAATGTGAGTACAGATAATTCTAAACAGTCTCTACAAAAGTAGAAGCAGTTCATGGTTTTGTTAGTAAATCATAAATCTGCAATAATTTTCTTAGAGTTTTGGTGTTTTTAGGTAATGAACCTTGTCCTTATGTAGTTTGTAATGCGTAAGTAATTATGAGGCAAAGAGGGTAACCACTATCATATGAGATGGCAAAAACTGTGCCAGTGTGCTCTTTGTGTCCAGCTGAGCAGAAGCTTCATATTTGCTCTCACTGTAACAAAAGCTGAGCAATCCAATGTCATTTTTACTTGTGTGTCTCCTACAACATATTCTTATTCATATGATACTGATGACGTGGTTTATCACACAAGAATCATTACAGAATTATACCAGATGTGTGACATTTACCCACATATGGTCACACATATGGGACCAATGGACACCTCTCCACACAGGATTCACAGAATTTCCAAAGGTGGTATTCAGATTTTTCAGAATATCCAAGCACTTATATAGGGTTCAAGCACACACTGCTAGCCAACTCTGCTGGCAGGTACCTATGACCAGCCACAGATGTCAAAATTTATATAGGAGCCCAGTTCTGTAGATTCAGCATCCCTGAAAATTCTAGAGCATATATTCTATTTCCTAGTGGAAGTAGCCAAGCTCTAGGAGATAACAGTAACAAAAAGAACTGAAAAGAAAAAAATCTAAACCACCAAGGAAAGCTCTAAATATGGCAACAATATGTGAGATACGATAGATCTTCATCTAAAAGGAAGTGAAGTAATTGAAAAAGAGGACTTATTGAGTGCTCATTAAATGGGACTGTGATATGCAGACATTTGTGTGAAATGGTGCAAAAAAGATGGACACTAGGGTCTCATCTTCATCAGAGAGACTGCAGCTGTAAAAGTCCAGTTGTCCTAAACTAGTACACTAAAATGAAGAGTACAAACACAACAGTGACCTGTATTTAAGTGGCTTTCTAATGCACATGTGTTCACTGAATTGACAAGAAAAATTGAGATTGTATTTGGAAGTTCTGTGATAGCTTTGGGTGCTGACGATCCAGCCATTCTCTGAATATCCAGATTCCCTTTGGCTTTAGTTATCCAGCCATAACTTTGGATTCAACAGGACTAATTCATGCTGAAAAGGTTGTTTCCAAATTTCTGCCTGACAGTTTGTGAGTAAGGCAATATGGAACAGATGGCCTTTGCATGGTAGGAGCTTGCTAGAATCAACTTCACTTCTTTTTGCCAGAACAGCTGACAACAGCATTAATTGATACCAGTTGTTGCACTTTTAGGAAAGGATAGTGAACACATAAATTCTTATAATTTCTAAAAGAGGTCTATAAAATCTCTCGTGCTTGGACAAGTTCATACAAATCTGTTGGGAATGGTGCTCTTTTTGTTTAAGATTTTTTTTTTAATACAGTTCCAAGCTTTCCTTTGCCAGGAAAAATATTAACTCTGTTGCATTCCAAAAAGATATGCAGATCTGTCAGTGCTCTGAATACATCATTGTCCCCATGGAACTTGAGAATTTCAATACAGTGTCCAGTACCTCTGCTCAGATACTTTTACTGATAGCAACATAATGTTTTTTGTTTCAGTGTAAGAAAAACAATATGCTATTTGATTTTTGATATTAAAATTGCTTATGTAACTGAGGATCTTTTTCACATTAATGTCTCTTCTAAAACAACAACAAAAAGTAACTAGAAAGCATCAGAATGTATATGGCAGATATCATCATAAGCATTAGATGCATCTGTTCTTTTTACAAGTGGATAATATCACAGGTTAAGAAAGGAGATCTTTTCAAAGTACCTCATCATGTATAAGCTACATGAAAGTAGATGCATATTTTCCTGCTTTATTCTAATAAATATTTGGAGTAGACAATAGGGATTGAACTTTCTCTGGAAAAGTAATTCTTACATTAGTAATAGCTCATATAATGCCTTTGTCTATTATTTATTTATGAGCCATGAGACAATTGATATTCTCAGCCTGTTGGTCATTTAGACATTTCTTTCATAGAAAATATCTGCTGGCTTTAATACTTTATCTTCAGGTTGTTAACTTTACAGTTTTCTCAGAGTACTACAAATTACCACAAACTATAATTTTCTTCAAAGTAATCTTAAGAATATTTTAGTTTTATTCATTAACAACAGCTTGTGCACACCCATAAAGTTCTCTCTGTTAAGAATTGAATTCTACCAGATGTAAACCTTAAGAAGTGATGGAAATAGAATATGGGAACCTGTTAGGGAAAAGGAGAAGATGCAAAGTTTGACTTCTATGGAAAATGCAGTATAAAAAGCCTTTCTTTGTAGGGAAGTGCCAGAGTAGGAGTTTAGGGAGAAAAGTAGAGAAAAGAAGGAAAAAACCCCAACCAACAAATGAGAGAAAGTCAGAATATGCTGGATAGAGGTTGTATTTGGTTTGTGTGACCAGCTTTGGTAGTGAAGGGGGCTGCAGGTGTGGCATTTATGAGATGCTAGACTCCTCCCCCATGTCCAATAGATTCAATGCCAGTCAGCTATAATGCTGGCCAAGCTGAGCCTATCACTGACATTGGTAGCACCTCTGTAATAATATGTTTAAGAAAGAGGAAAAACTGCTGCACAGCAGAAGCCAGGAGAAAAGAGTGAATATGCGAGACAAACATCTCTGCAGACATTAAGGTCAGTGAGGAAGGAGGGGGAGGAGGTGCTCCAGGTACTGGAGCAAATTTTCCCCTGCAGCAAGTGGTTAAGATCATGGTGAAGGCAGGCTGTTCCCCTGCACCCCATGAAGGTTAACAGTGGAGCATATATCCACCTCTGGCCCGTGAAGGATAATGGTGGAGCAGCTATCTGCCTGAAACCCATAGAGGACCCCACTCCAGAGCAGGTGAATGTGCTTGAAAAAGCCTGGGACACTGTGAAAAGCTTGTGCTGGAGCACGCTCCTGGCAGGACCTGTGACCCCATGGAGAGAAACCCACCCTGGAGCAGGTTTGCTGGAAGAACTTGTGACTCTGCAGCTGACCCACACTGGAGTAGTCTGTTCCTGAAGGACTACACCCAGTGGAAGGGCCCCATGTTAGAGAACTTCATGGAGGACTGTCTCCCATAGGAGTGACCTCAAGTTGGGGAAGGGGAAGAATATGAAAAAGAAGGAGCAGCAGAGAAAACATGTGATGAGCTGACAGCAACTGTCACTCCCTGTCCCTCTCTGCTGCCTGGGGGGAGGAGGTAGAGAAATTGAGAGTGAAGTTGAGCCCAGGAAGAAGGTGCTTCAAGATTTATTTACCCCACTCTGACTTTTGATTGTCAATAATTTAAATTCCCAGAATCGAGTCTGTTTTGCCCATGATGGAAATTGCTGAGTGATCTCCCTGTCCAGCTGTGGAGGAGGAGTGATAGAGTGGCTTGGTTGGCAGCTGGTGTCCACCAAGGTCAACCCACCATAAGCCTGAAGAAAATCCATCACTGGACCAGTGCTGATGACCCCAAGGAGAAGCAGAACAAGGAAAGGACCAAAAGTTCCAGTTAATGGGAAAAAATGTCTACGGAAACTGTTTTGAACAAAGTGTTATTTTCATTTGCCTGCCCCAGCTGAAAGGGTGACTATAGGATAACTCCTATAGAATATAGGCTGAAACCAGCAGCCATTTCTTGATGGGCTAATTATCCACTAGTTCATCTTATCTACAGAGAAAATGATAAAATCATAATAAATAAATATGTATAAAAAAACCCCCAAACTGTAAGAATTTGCAACAAAACTAAAAAGGTTTTCTTTGTCATGATTTAACCTGATGAGAGCAAGAAAGAGATTTCTATATTACTTTTCCAGTTGTTTTGGGGGGTTTTTTCTCCTGTAGCTTAGGTCAATGTGATATAAGTTCTTGTTACATAACATTTAAATGACTGCATTATTATGCTTTCTTCTTCTAGGTGTGCTTGTTGTACTATAATTTGAATAGTATTTTCACTTAGATCTCCAGATTTCATCTTGAAATAGCCAGCTGTGATTTCCTGTGATCACACTGGAAAAGGCATAAAATGGGATTAATCCAATTCCTACTAATTTCTATGCTTTAGGAAGCAAGACATATGTTCTTCAAGATGATAAAAAACAGGTATCCTCTTAAAGGAAAAATAGGTATCTTTTAAAAAAAAGGTATCTTTTTTAAAAAACATCTTATGTATTTAATACATTTATTATTTTGATGATGTGCAACATATGGAGAACATCTACAGTAGTTAATTTCTCTACATTCTATCATAAATCCCTTTGGCTCATTGTTTTGAGTCTACCAGAAAGATGTTTTCCAGATGATTCCAAAGAGCTTTTCAAAACTGTAAACACAGTTTCTTTGTTATGGGCTTCTGTATTTCCTGTTATTCACATGAGGGGTTTGGAGTTTTTTTTAGAACTATTAAATACTCTTTAAGCAACAGACGAGGATTAAAGGGTTAAAGCTTGTATGTGCAAAAAATTAAAGGGAAATGTTGACATGGTAACTCTGTGCTCAGTGTGAAAAGTCTGAACACTGCATAAATCCTGTTAGTTGCTCTCAGCTCAGTCCAGCAGGCAGTATTTAACGACAGCAGCAGAACTTGAAAGTGAAAAACAATATCCAATTAACAAAGATAACCGTATTATGGAACAGACACATGAGAAGTACAGATAAAGGAAAATGAAACTGCAGGGTGTTTGTGGGTTTATGAAAGTAAAATGATGAAAACTCATATCAACACTTAATATTTGGAAAAATAAAACTTAACCAAATGAAAAAATGAGTTTACATTGCAGAAGGAAGAAAAGAAGAGCAAACAATCTATGATATATAGAAATTTTAGGGGTGGTTAATGGTTTGCATAAACAGAACAAGGAAAAAGTCTAATTAAATCCACCCACTGTTGACATGAAAGGGAAGCAGTTTCATTTAATTTTTCTCAACTATGGAAATTAAAAAAATTATGAACCTTAAAGATGAAGTAAACATTTTACAAAAATCAGGAAAAATAAAGACATTTACATATAAAAGAGCTTTCTTTTTTTTTTTTTTAATATGTTTATTCGAAAACCACTTAGGAACAAATAAGCCATTTTTATACCAAAAGAAAAATGCTGTATGTATGTGCTGTATTTGGGGAAATGCTGTCCTCTTCAGCATTCATAAATAAGGCTAGCTTTTACACACGACCACAGCTTCACCAAAATAACTCTGCCTGAAATCTTGTCATGTAGTATTATTTAAGACATGCATCCTTAATGCAGTTTGAAAGAGCTAGAAGACATAAACTAACATTAAAACAAGAAAGCTGACATACATTAGTTGACACAAGTTAGCTTTTGCTAACATGACTTAGCAGAAAATTAGAGTGTAGTAGGTCAAATCACAAATGGAGAAGTTGAGGTTTAACTAACTCACTGTTTTAGCTCACTGCAAGATAAAAGTTGCTCTGCATGAAATGGCCCACATAGCCACTGGGAGGAGGGCAAAACAGTGTGAGATGGAATTATAACTATAAAATGAAAGCAACTTAGGATGGATCACTTTGGAATTAGTGGTGATGTGTTTACTGAGACCCCTGATCTTTTGTCATCTCCATAAGAATCTAAACAAAGTGGAGAACAATAGAGAAATGCAAATTCATGGTTCCTAGAGCAGTTAGATCTGATTTCTCTGATTGTTTATACAAAGATTATATGGACAAGTGGAATTTTTTTTAAGGTTTCCCAGAATCACTGAACCAAAAAATGTTTGAGACTGGAATGTGCCTCAGGAGACATCTTGTCCAAACCCTCTGCTCTAGCAGGACCATTCAGAGCCTCTTGCCCAGGATTGTGTCCAGAGAGCTTTTGAATATCTCCAAGGATGGAGACTCCACAACCTCTCTGAGCAACCTGTGCCAGTAGTCAGCCACCCACACAGTGAAAAAAGTGTTTCCTGATGTTCAAATAGAATCTCCTGTGTTTTGTTTTGGGCCTTTGTTCCTGTAAATGGGCACCATTGACAAGAGCCTGGCTCTGTCTTCTTCACATCCTCCCTTCAAGTTTTTCACATACATTTATGAGATTCCCCCCAAGCCTTCTCTTTTTCAGAATGAACAGTTCCAGATCTCTCAGCCTTTCCTCATATGTGAGGTGTTCCTGTCCCTTAATCATCCTTGTAGCCCTTTGGTGAACTCTCTTCAGTATGTCCATTTGTCTTTTGTACTAGGGAGCCCAGAACTGGACCTAATACTGCAGATGTGGTCTCATCAGTGCTGAGTAGAAGGGAAGCATCACCTCCCTTGACCTGCTGGTAATACTTTGTCAAATGCAGCTGAGGACACCATTCGCCTTCTTTGCAGCAAGGGTACACTACTGGCTTATGTTTGACCTGGTATTCACCAGGACCCCCAGGTTCTTTTCTGCCAGACTGCTTCGCAGTTAGGTGGCCCTCATCATATATCAGTGCATGGGGTTGTTCATCCTGAGGTACAGGACTTTATACTTCCTTTTGTTGAAAATTACCAGGTTCCAGTTAGCCCATTTCTCCAGCTTGTCAAGGTCCCTCTGGATGGTAGCTTAATCCTCTGGCATATCAGTCACTCCTTCCACTTTGGTGCCATCTGCAAACTTACTGAGGGTACACTGCTGAGGTTTTATGTAGAAGATAACAAAGAAAACATGCAGTACTCAACTATAGTCCAATGAGTGGAGTAAACATGTTTTCCAGGACAGAGATGAACAGTATAGGATTAATCAGCACCTACTAATTGACCCTGGAGACAAGGTGCCTGCGACATCCCACATGGCACATTGTTAGGAAGGGAAAAAAGGGTGATCCTTCCTAACATTGTCAGAACTCTAATCCAACTAGAAAGAACAGTATTACAATGGTAGATTTTTAGATATGTATAGATTACAGCATTTTTGTAAAATATGGCTATCACATCCGTATTTTGAGTTCCTAAGAGCACATCACATTCATAATCTAGATCCTTCATTAGATTTAGGACAACTAGTGAACTATGCAACTGTTAAGTTAAGGATGAAATGTTTCTTGATGTGTTGGTGACAACATCTGTGTTGTTCTGTGTAAAGGTTGATCTCAATGTACTCAGGACAGAGCATTGTTGGTAAGAGACATTGGCTTTTAGGAGGTTCTTCTAGGACTAAGAGGATTCCAGACTGCAGCCGTCTGTAGTGAAAGCTGTGAAATCTTCCACTTTCAAAAAACCTTTCCTATGTTACAATTTCCAATATACCTGGTAAATGAAAATGAGGGAAACAAATAGGTATTTCTATCTATTGGCTATATAAGTACAACCAAGTTTTCCACTACATATATTTATCATATATACAACATATCTAACAAAAGAAACTTTCATTCTCCATCAAAATCAGCTTTATATTCCTGGAACTGAAGAATAAACAGAAATGTCATGAAGCATCTTTGCTGGCTTTTAGTTGTTGTTGTTGTTGTTCACAAATTATCAAATCAGTTGTGACAGACAAACCACTAATATTTAATAAATAAATAAATATACGTCCTGAGGCATAGCTCCTATTGTACCAGCTGATGCTGGAGAAGTGGTGTACATGTTATCAGCAATTTCTGTAGAAGAGTATTTGTCTCTTATCAGTATTCTTTCTTTTTGTGTTTTAGTTCTTGTACTGCAAACATTTCACTAAAAGTAATAGCAAATGGGCTACACTGAGTGTTTATATGCCTTTAAAGCTCTTCTTCATGTAGTCTTTAAAAATATAAGAGCCTTTTAGCCTCATTTCCCCAAAATACACGGTTTCTTTTCACATCCCCCTAACCTTTTTTCTTCCTTCCAAAAAACCTGACTCTCCTGGGCAGGTTTCACCAAATTTGACTGAAGTCTCATAAATTTGCACGAGTTTTGTGATGATTAATAGTGGGATACATGTCTATATGAGAGAGGACAGGTAGAGGGACAGTAACAGGGATATGGAAACCAAACTGGGACTCCTATTGAGTGGAAAGCTGAGCTGAGAGTTGACGGAGGTGGAAAGTAAAAAAGCCTAGAAAAAGGGAATGGTTAGGAGATGTTGTGGGGCTGTATAGGGACATAAAGGGAGTATGTAAACACAAAGTTAAAGGAAACAAGAATTTCTCCACCTGACATACCAGCCAAATCAGTCTAGTCTACATAGGTTTCCTAAATAGAAAATATTATGATTTTTACAGTGTAATTATTATATTGTGTTTAAATGATAAAGGCTGCAAAAAAAAAAAAGTAATAAAGTGCTGTCCTTTAGAAGATGAAAGATATAAAACTCCAATTTAAAATGTTAAAAATACTTCTCTCAGTTTGTAATTCTGTAATAACTAATACTTAAAGCATTGATTTATTTTCTTTCTTTTCCTTTTGATTAAGTTCCAAAAGGAATATTTTTGTACATTTGGACTTGCACCCATTTTTTACTCTTTATGGGGCTGATATACACTGTCAGCTACAGCTGCAGAATCAAATTGAAGCACAGCTACTGTTTCTTCAAGGAGTCATTTCACATGTCATTTAAACATTTAAAATACCAAAGTGATGGCTTAATTCCTTGGAATGTGTATAATTCAAATGACATAGTAAAAATGTCAACATCAAAGTGAATACCAAACAAACATTAAGTGAAAATCAGATCATTTAAAATTCAAACACGTCTTATAACTATGAAAGCTGAAGATAAAAGCAGTGGAAGGGCACAAACCTACACATCCTTGGAATAGAGTTTCAAGAATCCATATGTTACAAGGATAATATAACAGCACATGCCCATTTCTCAGTGATTTATACCAGAAGCAGTTGAAATACCTGCAAATGTCTCTATAACTAACTTAATCCAAATCTCTGGTGCAAGTCCTTAACTGTCTTTTCTAAAATACTGCTTTTTCATGCTCCTTTTGATATTCAGAGACTTTTTTATTTAAATCAGGTTCCTGATCATGCTCACTCTTACCATTTTTTGAACAAAAAAAAAAAAAAGGCAAGACTATGCATAGTTATTCTCCTTATATAGTTCCAGATGTAGTTAGTTGTTTGAGGTTTTTTTTTTCCTAATGGAGACAGGGATGCAGTTCATTACAAGAAAACTGCACCCAGAAGAGTGAAACATTGCCTTGCATAAGGAGGCAAAAATGCCGACATAACACCACATGTAACTCTCTGTTTCCTCACCTCAGGCTAGCTCTTTGATGAAACAGAGACCAGGGTTCTGTCTTTTGGGGACTCTCAGACACATTATATTGAATTAAGCCTCAAGGCTATTCCATCTAAAATCTAGCATTAAGATTTCAACAGTGCTCAGTCAATTTCATAAAGACCCAGTTCCTTGTAAGCATATTTGTAAGGCATGCAGGAAACAGAGTAGATACTGTTTAAAACAATATAAATTTGACACAAAAGCTGTTAGGCATTTATTGGCATTCTCTGTAATTTGTACTTTCTATACAGGGGTCCAATGCAACACCTTCAGTGATTTTTAGAATATACAAGAACATGCTTTTTTTTTTCTTTTCTCAGTAATAACTGTCTTTAAAGTGTGATTGTTCTGCTGTGTTTTCTCTGATTTTTCAAGGTAAGAAGAAAAGTTTTAATGCTGACCTTTCCAAACATTTATAATTTCCTCAATATACCAGGCATGGATTTAGCAGCTGATCAATCTACTTAGCTTCTGGTGAAGCAAAAATTAACTCTGTAATCAAAGCGGTCTATGTGTTGGGATCCACATCTGAGATAAGTATTGGTAGGACTCCACAACCAGAGCAGTCTTCCCGAAATATGTCCAACCAAAGTTGGCAGGAATATGCTGAAACAGAGTCTCAGTCAAAAAAAAAACCAGTTGTGTCATTGCCAGTAACAATCTGCATAATTTTCAGCTTTCTATTTCATTCCATAATCATTTGCAATGGGACATAACCATTATTACATCCCAAATCTATTCTACTAGAGTAAGTTACAGAGATACTTACCTTTTGGCAAAGTGATGTATTTGTTGAAATGGAAGCCTCCTGAGGAAAAAGCAGCTCTTGTTGCTACATGTATTAGTCATTCAATTAAGACACCTACCTTTAGCTTCTGTGTATACAGCTGTCTTAATTTACACTCCCGTTTTAGCTCATTCATTTCTCACATTGTGGGTACACAATGGATGTGTCAGGGACCCTCCAACTTGCTTTGCCTTCCATACTGTACATCTTAGGCTTGACAGACAATATTTATGCTGCAAAAATAAGTTGGATTCAAGGGCAGTACCACCAAGAGGAGTACACAGAGTATTTAGAGAGCAAACTAGTCAGGCTGGGCTCAGGCACAGACACTAGAACAGCTGGCTGTTAAGAATTACTATACCATCAGGCATACCCAGATACTCTGTTGCAGGCCTCCTGCTGTGACAGGCAGGTAGAAAGATGCTAGGGAGAAAGTTGAACATATTTTCTTTGTTCAGAGCAGGCAACACATAGTTCCCACGTCCTTTTTGTGCACATCCTTTCTGGGGAATATATATGTAATATCACGTTGTAGTAGAAGAGAGCTATGCAGGTAAGAAACCCACAGTGCCAGTGCTTATCTTCTTGAGAAAAAAAACGAAGCAGAGAAACTGCTGACTGACAGGCTGCTTTGCTGCATAATTACTCTCTTTACCCACACCTTAAATCATCCCTATGTCAATATTTATCTGTAACATTGCGTGCACTGGTTTTGAATTCATTAGGAACTGTTTCCTCATGGTAGCAATAGGGACAGTCCCTCAGGAAGGCCATTGATTAAAAAGACTCTTGAGTAAATGCTTACAGAGTTTGCAAAACTCTTTTTTTTTTTTTCTTTTTTTTTCTTTTTTCATTTATTTATGTTCTCCATTGATTTTAATTAAATCAAGGCATGAGAAATATCAGTGGTTGTTAACTGAGACTAGGATTTTAAATTGGGGATGTTGAAATTCAGATTATGTAGGTTAACTGTAGGCACCCAGAAAATGTTATGTGCCATGAGATTTCTTTATCGTGGTTCAAGAGGATAGGAGTATGAATATCACCAGCAGGTCTATTTCCAGAGAACTTCAAGTCAAGAAGTTGCTGGGTCACAGCTTTGCGCTCAAGTTTACATCTATGGGGTGCCTAGTCATGCCTACTATAAATCATCTTCCCAGTGTCACATCAAGTATGAGTATAATCTGGTCAAATATGGATTTGAAACTATCATATCCTTATATGCAAAACCAAGGGACAAATATTTAAAGTAGTGATAATTTAATGTATTAATTTCTTTAGATTGCTTAAATATTCATATATCAAAAGCTCTGGGTGCACATACAATATATTAATAGAAAATCCAGGAACATAATGAACTCATATGATATATGTCACAGAGCTACTCTGTCAGAGGCAACTGCTGTATTCTAAAAGCTTTATTGCTCTCCGGAGCTGTTAGATTTTTTTCCTTCTTTTTTTTTTTTTGTGACCTTAATATTAGTAGAGTACTTTAGGAAAAGAACTTTGTTTTTTCATATACTCTGTGTAGCTTTTAATAGAGAAAAAAAAAAGAAAAAAAGAGAAAGGTGGAGAAGGGAAGGAGGAAGAGAAAAGGGGAAGAGAAGGGGGAAAGGGAGAGCAAAGGACAAGAAACAGAAAATAAAACCAAGAAAAAAAATAAATTACAATTAAAAAAAAAAGAAAAAGGAAAAAAAGAAAAGAGAAAATTCCAGTGCATGTCCTGGTTCAATAAACTTAACAGGATACAAGTGTATGTTTTAAAATATCTTGCTATTAGGATAGAGCTTTATTATCCATTGGACTAGTTCAATGAAAAACACATATTTATTTTAAAAGACTTCAGTCAGGAAATCTGAAAAACCGTTTGCCATCTCAAGCCTCCTCCAAAAAAATATTTGTCTGACTTGATGAGACAAATCAGGATCACAGTGGTGATTTAATGCAGCAATCAGCAATGTGTCAAATCTGATTGATGTGTCCCTTCAGAAACTTGTCAGGTGTTTTGATCCTCGCCATTACAGACAAATCTTCTCCAGAAGACACTATTGCTAACACAAGCTGTGGAAAGATTTTTCCAGTCAACTGTTTTTTATTTTGCCCTTGAATTGAGGTGGGTTTTTTTTGCTCAACCCCTTTGCTTTGACTTGATTTGAATAGTATTGCCATGACCTAAAGATATTATTTATAACAGAACATAGCTCCTACCTTTCAAAATGTCAAATGTTTTATCAGATGATGAAACTTATTTCTCTGCTGAAGCTAAATTAAGAAAGCAATAAATGTCATTTGCACAAAACACCAATTGTAATAGCTATAGATGTATTTTAAAAACAGTGAAATTCACACTAAAATTCAAGCAGCATAGTTACCTTCTTTCTTCATTTTAAGTGAGTTACTCTAGAATGACTGCAGAAAAAGGCAGAGGGCAAACAGGCATAAACCAATTAGGGCTCATTTTATTTCAAAACAGTTACAAATAATTTCATGTTAAGTGATTATTTGATTTTATAAAGTATGAGTATTTGAAAGATTTATTGAAAAATGTCATTAAAATTATGTTTTGACTGTGTCAGTGGAAAGCTACACGAGTTGCTTTGCTGCTTCCAAATCTGTTAACTAAAAAGGTCTCTGTCCTTTCTGCTTTACAGAAATAATTTTTTAAAATAAGACCCTACTGTAATTTGATATCCCATGTTGCAGATACAGTGGTCCTGTGTGTATTAGTAGATGTCATTCTTGCTACGTTCAGGGACATTGAAGATATTATAAATAATTTACTGTATCAATTAATATTCAACATTATATAATTAGGGAGTTAGCATACTCTGATTATGTAATGCTGAAAAAAAATTAAAAATAATCAGAGTATGAACAGCACTGTCAGCAGAACAAATGAGCTGTCCAGTTTTCTTCTTCCTGTGAGGGCAACTCAGTGAAGATCTGCAGCTCACTGTGATGGAAGTGTGCATGCAGAGCGAGATTTCAGGAATGCAGAGGTAAAATGATGGAGCAGCAGCATTTTCTCTCTCAGTTTGACCCCTGCAAACCTGCTGCTGTGGGACAGGGAGAGACAGCACGTTGCCAGCACTTCTGTGCAGCTGTCCTCTGCTATTGCTGTCCAGCAGCATGATCTGGTCTCCTGCCAGGTCATCTCAGGAACAGCTGGAAAAAAAGAAGCTCAGGATCTGGAGAGTTCAAAGACAACTTTTGCTCCTTAGTCATTCTAGGTACTCTGTGTGCACCCAGTTTTTGTTGGTGCAGACTTTTCAGATGACAGGAGCATCAGCTATGAGTATACATGAACTCAAGCATGATCAATGATAAATATGAGAGGGTAGGTAAGCTGGTAGGAAGACAGGCCAGAGAAAGGAAAAAGAGAAAAAGAGTTTAATATATAAATTTTATTTATATAAATTGTGTCTCCATATAAGATCTGCAAGTAATTTTCATTAAAAAGGCATGACCTTCTAGGGAGAATTGGGAAGAGAAAGCAGAACATAATTTCTTTTTTAAAAACTTAGGTCTACATGATGGTGTTTATTTTTCTTTATGAAGTATAAAAAAGTCTGTTTAACCTCTGAGCAGTTGAATAAGGTAATTATTTGCAATGCATTAGCAGTAATATGAAATTTCATATAAAGTGTGCGTGATCTGAATCAAGAGCGTGTAAGGTCATTTCTTTTTAATGATGTCAGTTCATAATTAAAATCAACACAAGGGGTTTATTTTGGGAGGATGGGAGCTAAGCTTTAAATGTGCCTGTTACAGATCTTGTATCCAATCCCAGTCTGACTGCTTTATTAAAGTGTATTTGGTGTGCTTCTCTAATAAAAATCAATTTTAACACCTTTCTGCAAACAATTTCATTCCTGTTAGAATAATTTTCATTTGTAATTATAAAATCATCAATGTAGGAAGATACAGTTGAAGTTTGAAGAGTACATCTTATTTTTTAATCGCTTTCAATGTATAATTGAAACATATTAATCTAATGAAAATAAATTTGAATTTATTATTGTTTCATTTTAATTTTTACTAAATTCATTTTTAAGATGTTCATTGCAAGAATACCATACGTGTTTTACAGCATGAACTTTTAATTAAATATCCCGAATAGGATCAAAACAATTTGATCGCTTATTCCTGTTATCTCCTAGGTTATATGCATATGAATGTGGTCCGTTAGAAGCCTACAGTGAAATGAAGTTTCTGTTAAAATTGAAGACAGGGTTACTAGTGATGTAGGTAGGTCAATACTTTGTCCATGGAAATGTACAGAATAATCAACTAGACAGTCTTTGAGAGGAAATGTTGCCTTTGTCTCCATCAGTGTCCTGGTTTGAGTTAGAATAAAACTAATGCAGTTAGAACCTGAAAGATAATGATGACCCTTGGCCTTCATTACCATCCATAGAGTCTGAAGTGTTCAATATTTTCTCAGCATTTTACGATTATGATGGCATAGCCCCAAACCAAGACCTTATTAAAGGTATGTGTATGGCTCTTGTTGGCTCTGTGGATATGGGATCAGATTTCTTCTATGAGCCCTGAAGGTGAAAGGCAGACTTAGCCTTTGAAGCTATTGGAAGTCATTATTTGATGATGAGTAAATGATGCTTTAAGAGATTCATCTGACATAGCTTTATCCATTCAGAAGCTGAATGTCTGGTCGAATGTGTGGTCCAAATTTTCAATTTTTTAGAGTTTGTCTGTTTCATCTACCTTAGAAAAAAAATCTTAGGTTGAGATGGCTTGGCTTCTTAAGGTTTCCCTTTTTATATATGGACTGAAAGAAAGTTTTAAATGAGTGGTTAGATTATGTCAATACAGTGGTTTAATCCCAGTCAGCAAATAAGCACCACACTGTGGATGGAGGTAAGAACAGTTTAATAATTGAAATAAAATGATAATAATGATTACAATAATAATAATAGTAGTAAAGACAAGTAAGAAAGAGAGAGAAAGATAAGACCCAAGAAAATCAGGTGATGCAAATGAAGGCAATTGCTTATCACCAACCGACCAAAGTCCCTGAGCAGTGGCCAACTCACCAACCTTTCCCCCATTGTTGAGCATGATGTCATATGGTATGGAATATCCCTTTGGTCAGTTTGGGTCAGCTGTCCTAGCTGTGTCTCCTCCCAACTTCTTGTGCACCCCCAGCTGACTTGGTGGGGTCATCTGAGAAGTAGAAAAGGCCTTGAATCTGTGCGAGCGCTGCTTAGCAATAACAAAGACATCCTTGAATTATTAATACCCTTTTCAGCAAAATCCAAAACATAACCCCATTTTCTTTCTTAAATGAATTTATTAACTGTTTTGATACTGATGGCATTTCTGCCTTTACTTAGAACCAAAAAGATTCTTGTTCATGCTTTTCATAAAACAACCCCTTGGACACATAAAATTCAAGTGTGACTTTTTACATGTAACATCTCTGTGAGGTTTACTTAACTTACATGAGATGCTCTAATACTCACACCTGATAGGAAAATATAAAACTAGATAATAGCTGTGAGTGACAAGATGGTTCCTCATATTCATATCAATATATTAGGATCATTCAATTTAAATAAATAAATAAATAAATAATCTCATTTTGCTGGTTAAACATGATTAGCAAACACAATTTGTTAGAAAAATAATAACAAAATCCCTTAAATTTATATTAGGTAAGCAGTGTAATTTTTCAAGTTTCCGAAACAAAATAGGTTCAGAGATCAGCTTGTCATTTCATTTTTCAGGATACAAGGAGGCATTTCTTTCTTCAAGGTTATCATATGCCATATGCCTTGCTCTATAGGTTTGCCAAAAGCCACTTAATGCCATATGTCCTAAGCCATTTGTCTTCAAGTAGTACCTCAGCACTGTAGATATTATTGGATGAAAATAGTCAGAAAAAGATAATGTTTGTGCTTTGGTACAATCAGAAACTCCATTTTTCTGTGTAAAGTAGGTATCATGAGAGGTATGTACATTTTAAACCTTAATATTGACTTCTCTGTAAAAGAGTTTTAAGTGGCAAGCATTGTTCCACCTCCTGCAGCACAACAACAGAGGGGATCGGATCCCACATGACGGATGATCACCAGAGGCCCATGTGATTCAGAGGAAGGGAGCGTCCTCACAGACGCAGTTAACACCGTGTTATTAGCTG
>WUAM01000358.1:333357-343775 GCA_024336885.1 Actenoides hombroni | reverse complement strand
ATTTTAAATATTTTTACAATCTGAATTCTGCAGAAAAGCTTGCATGATATTTTCATTAAACCACAAAAGCAGATGGACTGTCTGCAACTGTTTGCTTAGCTGCAGTAGTATAATTCCTCTTAATATTACAAATCTTTGCTGACTTTCTTTGGTGAATGTAAGTACATGCGGCTCAGATGTACAAAGCTATTTAGGACTATAAACTGTATTTAGAACCCTGGCTCTCATGAATTGCTAGAGGATCTAGCCACCTAAACACATCAAGGGATCTGTGTCTGCAGTCCTTGAGGGATCCTTTCAAAAGGACTGCCAGTAGTTTCTCATAGTCCGGAGGTTCACTAAAGTACTATTAGAATTCTTCTAATAAAGAAAGGGGATGAAGAAAGACATATTTTTTTGACATGAAGTTCCTCTTTGTAATCTGTAGCTGGCTTAGGTCAACATAGTTGAGTTTATTCTTTCTGAAATCTTGCCCAACACTCCAGCAATGTGTTCATGCTGCATAATGAAAGGTTTCAGCTTCCCTCTCTTAAATATAGACTACTGGTAGGGGTACACAGCCTTTTGTCTATCATGGACTTAGACATTTCTGGTATCACCATTAAAAATTTGTGTCCCCTGAGCCTTGCTCTCATAAGAACTGAGGATACATTTGCTTTGAATGTACTTTGAAAGTCTGTGGACAGAGAAAACCCGAGACAGCGCACAATATCATTATTGTGTTCTTCAGTACAGTAATACCTTTGCCACAAAAAGGACAAGTATCTGCAGTCTCATCCTGAAAATGGGTGGCTTCCCACATATATACTGCAAACTGTATTTCCTCAGCACCTGACTGACCTAAGTTAAAAGGACTCTGTGAAGCTTCTGCAATATAAGAATAGCAACAGCTATAATTACTATCATGCCTAAACAAGACTGTTTATCTTCTTTTAGTTGAAAATCAGTTGTACTTCAATGACTGACTTTTTCTTTCAGTGTAACTGTTACATTACCACAGCACTAAAAAAAAAATAATCTGATGTCATAAATCATATTCAATACTAGTAAGATATGATATTATTTCTTCTTCCCTTAAGTAGGGTTGATTCTGCAAGTGCAGTCCCTCATTATGGAACATAAAGGTTTTCTCAATAGTATTTGAATGAAGATAGACCTCATACTGACAAAGCTTACAACTGGTAGCAAAAAGAAGTTAGGTATCAGTTAATAACAGCTTATTTTACTTAGAAATAAAAAATTCCTTCACCATTATATTTAAGCAGTACCATCTTTTACAACAGAGCACACATACCATGATTCACTTTCCATCAAATAACTGGGGGGTTTTGTCCTATGGCTACAAATATTTTGTTGGTGTTAATGTTTATCTGACATTTATAAAATGTCTTGCTATTGGTATTGCCTTGGTATTGGTTGGTCAGCATGTGACTACTCCATATTGCTTTTGTTCTGCACCAAGTTGTCCATCTGCAGGTGTCATAAGCATCTATTGTTTATCTGTCCATTCTTTTTAATCTGGACAGAAAACATGTCTGCTTATCCTGGAACACCAAGGATATAAAGGTTCTCCAACCTTCTCAGAGACTGCAGTTCTCTTACCCACTGCAGATGACTGGATTTGACCCAGGTTCTAGTCTTTAGCATGGTGATTGATGCTCCATTGTCTGCATCTCATCATACTGTCATGACCTATGCATCCAAAATTTATTTGACCTTAAGCATGCCTTCCATGACAAGTCCTACAGTCTGGGAGCATCTCCTGTTTCTGCTGACAAGGATGTTTACCAAGAATCTGCAGATTTCTGTTACTATGTAAAAGTGGTGCCACCTACAGTATATGGTCTAGAAAGTCATCCATCCTCCTGGCCACTCCACAGCCATCCTAGAAAGCCTGTGAGAACTTTGCAAAATTTATGTGAAATCCCCCTCGCACAGGTGATCTGAAATCTGGGCATCCCAGCTAAGCTGGATGGGTTTGCTTCCCCTGTTTCCAGTATGGAGAACTGGTGGGATGAAAAACCACCTGAAAGGGATTAGTGAGGAATGTTAATCATCCTCAGGAAGTGTCTGTGTTACACAAACGATGGTAGAGGCAATGTAAATAATTGCTTGGCCTGGCCACAGTTTTTAGATCACTGAAATTATGAGATAACTTCCATCCTTACTTAGATACCCTGTTTTTCTCACTATTTTGTGTTGCCCTTATTGTGACTAATTTTTATAACTGAAACTAAAAATTTGTGGGAGCAGAATCTCCCACAATTATGAACTGAATTAATTCAATAATGAATTAATGATGAAAGCATCCATCTGCCAGCAAGATATATCAGATACTATGTAATTCCCTGTAAGAAAAAAATAGTTGTAGTCATCAAAGATAGATAAAAATTAAAGTACTCTTTTTTTGTAATTTGAATGAAATTTTTTTTCATGTCTCTTACATGAAAATATCATTAAAGGGTGGTTACATAAGTTATGAAAAATCAATTACTTACAATGGTTTACAGCAGTAATAACTATTAAAAAAAAATAAAATGAAATGCTCCAATATGCTATCCCTATGGTTTAGAGTTACCATATAACAGTTTTTGCCATGTGAAGTATGTTCTGATATGTTCAACATGATGAGAAGGGGCTTCTACCTTCCTTTCTCAGCACTAAAGGATTTGGTTCAAGAAAAAAAAAGGGAGAAAATAACTGGATTTTATATTTATAAACCTTCCAATTTAGAGAATAATCTTAGAATAATTCTACTTTTATTTCCAGTGAATAAATATTGTAATTGCTAATACTGTTTCTATACATCTTTAGACATGCCAAAGATTTCAAGAAACACTAATATATCTGTGAAAACAACCTGTTTCTACTGCATTCTGTAAGTGCTGTAGGCAGGTTCTTGCAGATGCATCTGTAAGTTTTATGAGTACGTTTTTGAGACCTCTTAATCATTAAGCCAAATAACTTGGCTTCTGTTCATACAGCTATTTATTTCACAGAGCTGGTAACAGTATATTGTGTTTCCTAAGCAAGGTTCTCAAGTTTTTTTAGATGATATATTAAAAAACACCTTTCCAATTTTCATACTGCTGAGAAAAACAATCTTTTTTCCAGAGAACTTTCTCTTAAGGTAAAAGACATAAATTAACTATAGACAGTTTTATTGAGGCTACATGAGAATGCTGATAAATTTTTAAATAAAAAATAAATAAAAATTCAGGAAAAATATTACAACTTATATTGTCCACAACTACACTAAAAAGGAAGTGATATATATCTGATGTACATAATGTGAAAATTAATGAAACTTGCTTATGTGCATGTGGCTGATACATCATTTCAGAAAAGTGAATTTTGCATGTAGTAAAGGAAAAACTAAGAGGTATCTTTCAGGTTGGTTACCTGTAGGCATAAACTAGGTCATCTGTAATCACCAGGAAATTAGAAGAAGACAGTCTTACGATACCTGAGAAATATCTCTTTTTAACATATTGCAAAGTAAAGCAAACTAAAATTGCTGAAATGTTCATTATGACAGGTTTATCAGAAGCAAAGGAATTGCTGTTCTCATCAAGACCTTCACATTGGCACATTTAACTGCAGTCCTTGCTGAAGAGTGAATCCGGAAAGAGTGTTCACTGGAGGAGATAAAAGTCTCATAAATACAGTCAAACAGTGAATACACTGGTGGAGGTAAATCATCTGCTCTTTGTAAACAGCTTCAAGAGGATGTGTTGACAACAAACTTCATGGCATCTCTACAGCTCTGTAACAAGGGAAACTTTGGGAAAGTACAAAGTACTACTTCTGGGGAAATCATAGAGTGGTAGGTACACATTTCTGTACAGGTGAAGAATGATCAGGTGACTGTGAACAATGAGCATGGATTTACCAAAGGTAACTCATGCATGATCAAACTCATTCTCCTCTTTGATAAAATGTCTGGATTTGAGTGTGAGGAGAGAGCAGTGGATGTCATTTACTTCAACTCCAGAAAAGCTTTTAAAACTGTCTTCCACAAATTTCTTGTATCCAAGTCATGACATTGCGGTCTAGATGGGTGGACAAGGTTGGTTATGTCTGTGGTTAATACATCACATTCTATCTGGAGGACAACAGCAAGTGCAGGGGGTCTACCCTGGGACTTGTCTTGTTTAACATCTTCGTCAGTGACATGGAAGAGGCAAGTGAGGGAACTTTCATCAATTTAAATCAATTAGAGAGCTCTAGAAGGTTTGAGCAGTAGGTCTATGTGAACCTCATGACATTCTATAAGGACAAATGCAAAATCCTGCACCTGGGAAGGAAGAGCTCCTTGTAACAATCCATGCTGTGGCTAACCAGCTGGGGATCAGCTCTGTGGGAAAGTCTCTGGGGGTCCTGGTGGGCAACAAGCTGAGTGTGCGATAGCAGTGTGTCCTGCCAGCAGAGACAGCCAGCAGCATTTGGGGCCGTACTAACAAGAGCATGGTCATGCAGTTGAGGTAAGGGATTATTCCCAGTTTTGAGTCTCACAGCATGGGAAAGATACTGATAAACTGGGGTAGGTTCAGTGGAAGCCACCAAGAGCTGTGTCGTGGCCAAGAAGGCCAATGGCATCCTGGGGTGTGTTAGATGTGGTGTGGTTATTAGGTTGAGAGAGGTTCTCATCCCCCTCTACTCTGCCCTGGTGAGACCTCATCTGGAATATTGTGTTCAGTCCTGGGCCCCTCAGTTCAAGAAGGACAGGGAACTGCTTGAAAGAGTCCAGCACAGAGCCACAATGATGAAGGGAGTGAAGCATCTCCCTTATGATGAAAGGCTGAGGTAGCTGGGTCTCCTTAGCTCAGAGAAGAGGGGACTGAGGGGTGACCTCATTAATGTTTATAAATACATAAAAGGTGAGTGTCAGGAGGATGTAGCCAGGCTTTTCTCAGTGATGTCCAATGGTAGGACAAGGAGCAACAGGTGTAAGCTGGAGCATAAGAGATTCCACAGAAACATAAGGAAAAACTTTCTCACTGTGAGGGTCACAGAGCTCAGAAACAGGCTGCCCAGAGGATTTGTGGAGTCTCCTTCTCTGGAGACATTTAAAACCCACCTGAGCACTTTCCTATGTGACCTGTTCTAGGTGGTCCTGCTCTGGCAGGGGGGTTGGACTAGATAATCCTTCAAGGTCCCTTCCAACCCTTAACATTCTGTGATTCTGTTTTACTCTGTCTGCAGCATTTGCCCTGTGAGGAAAGGCTGGCGGAGCTCGGCTTCTTCAGCCTGAAGAAGTCATAGCTTCAGGGGGATTTAACAGAAGCCTGCCAGTACTACAAGACTATAAGGAAGACAGTTCTAGGCTGTTCTCAGTGGTGTATGGTGAGAAGATAAGAGACAGCAGACATAACTTTAAACCAGAGAGCTTGTGACAAATAAAAACATTTTCCCCATGAGGAAAGCAGAATGGTGGATCAGGCTGCCCAGAGAGGTTATAGGGGCTCCACTCTTGGAAGTTTTCAAGATGCAACTGAAAAGAGTGCTGAGCAAATTCACCTAACAGCAGAGCTGGCCCGGCTTTGAAGAGGAGGTTTGACTCAAGAACTCCAGATATCCCTTTACACGTGAGTTATCAATGATCTCATGAACCGAGCATATTGAGTCTATAATGAAAACATGTCTACTGGGGCATGCTATCTTCTTCAGTATGGAAAATTGAATGAAACAACATGACATTGATGCATGCATCTGCACTGCTGAAACAGCTTTTATACAGTGCCTTTCTCAGTTGTTACAATAGCTATCCATTTTAACCATGAAAAAAAAAGATGTTTGTTTGTTGAATACCTTTCTCAGGACACAAACAAAACTTCTGAATGTTCAGAGCTCCCTATTTACTCTTCAAACAAGTTTCTAAAGCTTGACAGATGAGAATGTTAGGTACAGAAAGATGAGAAGAATGCAAAAAGCAGTGTCTAAAGAATGAGAATCACACTGTATTTACCTGAGGAAGCTGCTGGTATGTGAGCGATGAGTTTGGAAAAATAGTTCAGGTCATACTGAATGCTGCGATGACACTGAGGCAATAGCACAGATAATGGAGGAACTTTAAATTGAAGAGTCCTGGAGATTTGTTTCAGTCAGGGCTACAGCATTATACATGATTTCTAAAGCTAATGTGCAATGCTAGTCATCCTAAATATGTGTTCAGATGCAATTTGAAATCAGAAGACCCCAGTGATATTGAGAGAGAAGATTATGGTTAATATTCGTTTGATCAGGAGCTGAAATTTTATTATGGCTATAGTAATTGGCATATTTTTATGGATTCATTTTTTAATTTGGCACCCACTCAGACTTCATTGCTTATGCTACAGTAGTGGTATGATGGATTACTGTGTTTTTTACATTATTATTTAATTTAATTATTTTTGTTCATGTGCGCAGATGTGAACAATGTCAACAGTTCTAATCTAATCATACAGACTGTTTGGAAAATATATGCTGTCAATTAGAGGCATTTTATAATAGAAACGATAAAAAGAATCATTAATGAAAATAGTTTGCCTCCCTATGTACTGGCTTCAGTTAATCAAAGGTGCTTTGAAATTGAAATCATTAACTTTGTTAAAATTCTGGTTTTGTACTGATTGAAAGCTTTCAGAGTTGCTGGAAATCTGTGATATTAAATTCTTCTGTAAAAAGAAAACAAAATTAATGTGGATTATTTTCCAAATGCATTTTATTCTTTCCTCCCAATAATGTATTATCCTTACATTGCTGTCAATGCTTAAGTAGAAGAAACAGGCAAATAGATAATGAAATACAACAGTCCATGTATATCTTAGTTTTTTCTTAATTCCCTGTAATATTTTAACAGGTGCACTGATTCTCAAAACAAATCTAAAATTGAGACTTTGTAAAAAATTTGTTGAGAAACTGAAAAGATGTATGACCAAATCCCTGACAGGATGATTCTGCGAATGAATCTTTCTGACAAAGGTGTAGCCCCCCTCCCCACTTCTCTAGCATGAATTTTACACTGGGAGAGAGTGATACAGGTTATCAGAAAGTGTTATATTAACTTCTCTCTTTGTGCATTAGCTTCCAATACAGAATTTCTAGTGACTGAAAACACCAGGGTAGCTACTGCATGGATTTTACTTCATTTTGGAAATTTTATTTTTTTTTTATGGAAGGGATTTCTCCTGCATTTTTTTTTATTTTCACTAACTTACATTTTAAATTTTGTTGGTTCATATGTTTAAAAGTTTATATAAAACCTTAAATAAAACAGTGCAAAGTGTTCAGTAAAAAAATTAATCAGTACTTCTTAGTTACTAAAGGATAAGCAGCTGAATTACATTGCCTAGTCTAACTTTTGGGTTTGGGGTTTTTTTTTTAGATAAACATACACAGAAGAGTTATAAATATCACCAGCTCAAGTAAAGTAAATTTTAGCTGTATGTAACAGTATTCATGGGAAATTGAATATGGCAAAGAAGAACAGTCTGAAAACTGATCCAATGGATACAGTCGTACATCCTGGTAAGGGTTTTTTCCTGGATCTACACTGCACAACTTGGACTACAAAGATCTTCATGCAGGACCTATTGCACAGAAGGTGCCAAATATCCTCGCCTTCCCCTGACAGTAATAGGAGTTGAAACGGCTCAGCAGTACAACAGGGAAAATGTGCATCTTTTATTTCCCAGAGAGTCAATCATGTTCTGCAAGGTCACAAACTGACAATATAAGAATTTTAGAAGCTTTTGGCAAAAGGAATGAATTAAATGCTTTTCAAAATTTGTGTTCAACTGTCATAACTGTAACAAAATTGTAGTTACAATAATTTGCTGTATTTCTACCATGTTGTATAACACAAACTCACAATGACAGATATATTCTAAAAATGGCTATGCATTTACTGTAAGTATGTCTGCTCTCCATGGAGAATGACAACACTGTTCTGTTTGGGTGAATAAACCTAAGACTGTACATAGTGACTAACATGTCAGTCATTTTAAGCAAATTTTCTGAATTTAATATAGCGTTGGATTCTCCCCACGGAACTCCATAAAATAGCTACAGCAAATCTCTTACTGACCACTAATGACTTAATAGCAATTTCTGTATGCCTTTCTACATTGCTTACTACTTGGATGACTTACTACTAAACTATGTAAAATTTCTTCATAAGATTACATAATGTAGTTGTAATTATAAAAGCATGTGATTATATGACTGACCATATTCACTTGCATGTACGATTAGCACAGCTTGACTATGATCTTAATTGTAAAGAGCATGTTACTGAAAGCCATAGTAATCTTAGCTGTGATATTATGAGCCATGTCTTCTTTCATTTTTCAGAATAGGTCTATTGTTAGGGTGACATATCAGCTCTCATTATGTCAGTATGTCAGATTACAAAACATACAAAATATGTCAAACCTGGTAGGACTGAATAAGGCAGGACTTGCTAATAATATAAAAGTTACCAGTTTTTTAATTCCACCACAAATGTGTCCTGTTTTATCAAACCCCAATACAAACAGATGCAATTATTTCTTGCCAGCATGTGTAGACACTTAGCAGTCTCCACCTTTTTCTGTACACTGTGAGCTTCTTCCTTGTTTTCTATGCTGTGTGCAAGGAGAACTAGAAACTCTGAATCATAAAACCCTAACTCTCCCATTTTGTGCTAAAATGGGTACCCCTATTCTGTGCCAATGGATATACCTGAACAAACATCCTGCAACATTTTTTTTTTAAACAGTATTAAACAAAAACAATCCAGTAAGTTATTTGTTAAGATATCTTTAAACTCCTGAGTTTTATGTCTTGGTTTTGTTTGGGTTTTTGTTTGCTTTGTTGTTTTGTTTGTTTGTGTGTTTGCTTTCTTGGTTACTTTGTTGTTGTTGTTTGGTTTGGTTTTTTGTTTGTTTTTATCATTCAGTGCAGTCCATTCTTCCCCAGAAAGTTCGCATGCCACATCTACAGGTGGAGCTTGGAATCCTAAGGAACAACACTTCTAAGACACCTTACCTTCTGAGTCACATTTCATAGTACATCTTCTCTCTGGCACTACCATGTCTCTAAATACCTAATGGTAACCCTTCTTACCTCATTAGGCCAAGATGCTGAAAGCATTTGAACAGTTCATATTACTGTAATCAATTGTTAAATACAAGTAAGAGGCTATGGATAAGATGCACTAAAAATCAAAACAAGAAAAGTAAAATAACCAAGAAGCTGGATGATGGCACACTTTCCAGAGCTGTTTTGGTCTACTTTTTCATTATTTCATTCGTAACTGCAAAATGTGCCAAACATTTTTTGAAGTGTTTTGAATGTGTAGAACCAAGTGACGACTACCAGAGCTTAAGGGGACTTCTTTAAGTTGTCAGAACACCAGAAATTTCTTAAGCACTAGAGGGAAACCATGAATTCATTGGTATTATAAGAAAATGAAAAACTTGATTTAGTCAAATGTAATTTGACAGAAAGATGACAAAAAGAAACCAGGATAGATGTATTAGCAAAAATTTATGGCAGCACAACCTGAGCTATCTGCAGTTAATAACCAACATGCAAGTGTGTATTTCTGAAAGATTCCTGGACTTTATATCCATTCTTAGCCATGTTTTATTCCTCAGCTTTACTAACGGTATAGGTGAAATTATAGCTGGCAGTAAAATCTGAACTCAGATGTTTGAAATTTATCATTTATGCCCTACATATAGGCAGGGAAGAGATTATCACCAAACATCAATCAGAATTTACATAGGCTGAACAATCTTCCATAGCTGTCTTTCCTCTCTACTTTGTCTTTGGATAGCTGCCTAAAATTCAAAGTGATAAACCTGAAGGCATATATTCAAGCCTGCATTTTTGGGAAAGGTTGAAGTGTAAAGCAGTTATATGCGACACTGTACAGTCACCAGAGTTTCTTCTTGGAGATAAAAAAAAACAAAAAACCAACAAAAAACCCAAAACAAAACAACAACAAAAACAAGCAAACAAAAACAACAAAAATCAAAAAAACAAACATTGAAAAGAATTTTGGAAAATAAAAACACAACGCAAAATATAATATTTTGAAAAAATAAAAGTTACTTCAACGGTATGCAGTCTGGAAAAGTCTTCCTTGTGAAGTTACAGCCTTTCTAACTATTTCATGTATCAAAGAGAATTTCAAGTGTTAATTTTAGTGTGGCTAATTAATACTTAAAAGGTGACAAGATTTTCTGCTGAAATGGGTTTCTCAGCCTAAGAAGAGCTATTGTAAGAACCAGAAGCTTACAAATATTTAGATAAGACAGAAGGCCCTTATTTTTTAAAAGCTAACTATAAAATAAACTTCACAGTGTCCTACTGTCGGAGTGGGAGTCGGGCCCCGAGTAACGACGCGATCTCAATATGAGTATGATCGTTCTCCTTTATTCATAACA
>WUAM01000358.1:316788-333257 GCA_024336885.1 Actenoides hombroni | reverse complement strand
CGAGCCTGACACTTTGCTTCAGCAAGCATTTCCCTTAAAGATACATGACCCTTGTTTTCTAGCCATTCCCCAACATCCTACCATGTTCCTAGCCACCACCTGAAAACTTTAAATCGATATTGTCATTCTTTAAAATGTGCCATAATACATGTTTCCCTAGTACCACAGGAATCACTGAATTCTGCAGCCTTGGATTATGCAGCATCTTACATTAGATGCTGTTACATTGTCCTTAAAATTCTACAGCCTTGAAAATCTACAGCCCGTATACTTTATGAAAAGATCTAGGCCTGCAGTGAAAGCAGTTAGCTAGAACCACCTGGTAAAAAGTATAGAAATTTCTCAAACTGCCTGCTAAACGAAATAATACTCTGCACCTCCTGCAAACTCATTTCCTCTTGCTGCTGCTCTCTGTGCCAGAAACTCAATTGCCTATGCATGTGTTTTGACAGGTGGCATTTTTACTTTCCACCTTCTTAATTATGCATAACATTGGCAATCTCTTTAGCTGGACTGTTTTTTGTCCCAGTTCAGATTCTTTCTCTCTCTGCCTCCAGACCTGCTTGTTGTCATCTCATGCCAGACCACTGGAAAGGTGTCTGGAGCCAGAACTGCCTTCTTGCTCCTTGGGAGGTTACATGATGGGTCTTTCCACAACATTTGCAAGTAATGCCAGTATTCTAGTGAGGTCTGACCAAAGGACTGTGACTCACATTTCTGTCATTATAAATACACCTGACATTATAAATACATCTGACATAAATACCTTTGGGTAAACTCCTGAAGATTAAACACTTCGGTGGAATTTTTAAGTTTACAAAGATCTTTGCAGCTAAGTACAGGTCCAGGCCAAGAAAAAAATGTTAGCATCCCTTTCAAAAGATATTGAAGGACTTGGTTAGCCTTTAGTAAATGGCTCTAAATTGATCAAAGCAGTGTTTTGGACAACAATACTGCCGTAAGAATCTTGTATGTGGATGTTGGCATCTGCTTTGGTGGTTAGAAGACTTTACAGGTGGTGAGTTTGGGAAATTTGTCACTATTACAGTTCCAAAACTTTTCAGGAGGTGTTTTAAAAACATTTAAAAACTGTTTTTAAAAATAACAAAAGGAACTTCCAAAAAAATTCAGAATGATATTGAATTGTCCTCTGAGCACTACAGATTATTTTAAAAATGACATCTCTATTCATCTCTGCAGGACGTTTGTCCAAAGATGATCAAAAATCTCACCTTTTTTTCTGTTATATCCAAGAAGAGAACCTTTCAATTGAATGAAAACATTACGGAATTAATTTAGTAGCTTTTGGGTTAGATCCTAAAAGGAGGAAAAATATGTCTACATGCAGTCCTTTGTAGGCATTTTTCAAATTAATAACTAGTCTTCAATATTTATAATATAAAAACAATTCAGCAAATTTTAAGGGACATTAAATAACATCTTCACATTAATGTTCTCTTGAAATTTTAAGGCTACTTATTCCTGAAATTGTCACAAATATGACATTTATCAGGACTGCCCTGACAATCAAATTAAAATAACTTTTTGTCTAATGAAAATATGGCAAATAAAATATTTTGGAAAATCGGTTTCTATAGAATAGTTCCTACATGATATGAAAAAAAAAAAAAAAAGCAGATGAGAAACAGGATCAAATATGAATCAAATAGATAAAAATTCCGCTTGACAAGAGTTTTATGATCTGCACTGAAGCAAATGTGACTCCTGACTATTGTCCATTTTCCTGTTCATAATACATTGACTTTTTTCACCCTCATGTAACTTGTCAAATTCTCTAGGAAAAAGAAAATATAAATTAGCGCTATAGTATTTTAACAAAGATATTTGCTTTGTGAACAGAGAAACTATGTGAGTATGAAAAAAGAATCAGGAAAACATTCATCAGCACAAATATTTGAAAGTCTTTCACTGATGTAATTTCACTTGGACATCAGTTAGCAGCATTATTTCATGCTCACATTTACTGCCATTGTTGGCACATTTCGTAGGTGTGCTTACTGTACTTGCTTACTCGATGCTCAGCAGAATAAATTATGTCATTAAACAGAAGTAAATTTGATATTTTTTAAGGGATCTATGGGAGATCTGCCTTTTATCCATATAGATATTGCCAAGATACTCGGTACTTCTGCTCAGCTGCACTGTATTTTCATGGGTGCGGTGTTATAATGTTCCCCCATTTCAAAGGAGCTTTTTGCTGCAGGATGAGTCTTATGTTAATGATTTAAACTAAATTATGTTTTTGAGGAAAAAGGAATTTTAAACAGTAAGAGTAAGATCAAAGATGATGTTTTCCAAAGTGAGCCAGTTATTTAGGAAGGCACTTCATGTGTGTCTGCCACACTTAGAGTCACATTCTCTGTAGCTTTACTCAAAACCAGAACTTATGCTGCCTCTGTATTGCCAGTTTCTCAGTTGTGATGTCAGATCTGAGATTGTCCTTGCTTTACTTCAGAGGATACCTCACCTGTTGTAGGTCACCGTGCCTGCTGAGGGATTTGGAGATTAAGACAGCACACCGAAGCAAACCCACCTTGCTTATGCTGCTGGGTTTCTTCTATGCCAGAAACAGTTTTTAAGGAAGACTAGTACATGCTTGAGTCTTTAAACAGAGTGGACATGAGATGCTGCCATGTGAACTAACAGCCACTTCACGCTCTTTTATTCAGAATCCAAGTACTGCAAGACCAGGAGCATACTCCAGAGTTTAATATGGGTTCTTTTATAATATATGAGTGCAACCATTAAGAGCCAAGGTAATTTTTTTTTCAAGTGTATAATACACTGCCTTAAAAAGGCATTTTAGAAGGAATTAAATGAAGTATATAATCTGCAACTATCTTTAATGAAAAATCAAAAATAAAATATAAAATATAAAATTAAGAATGTAGAAGAACCAGATGAGTTATTTTTATTTTTAATAAGATATTTAATAATTTGTATTTAAATATTTAACTTCAACCTCTTTTAACTCTGAGAAAGCCTATATTTAAAAATAGGATTTTATACTCAAATTTGCAGAAGAAAAATACCCATAGGTAAAGTAAAAATGGAAACTGGACTACAACACTCCAAGCACTTTATTCCATGTTATAACAGTTTTGATTTTGATATTGATTGTTAGTTCAAGCCAAAAGCCAACATTCTTCTTTTTTCAATTTTGGGCTTAATATTGAATCAGAGGAAGTTTTTTATCTTTCTGCGTACATAATAGGTGTCATCTGAGGTAGATAGAGTATGCAAGAGTCTAACTTTGTAAAAAAACCCACAATAACATATTGATAAATATATCGTAACACACTGTGTTACAAAGAGAAGCTTATGAAAGCTAGACAATAATGTAACACAGCATTGATAAGCAAAAATATAATCATAAATAAAACATCAAACACAATAAGGGAACTATGAAGATGTACTTTAAATATATATAAGAAACAAATAATCTGTAAAGTCTGACACTTCAGGCAATTAATGGGAACAAGAAGGAAGTTTGACAGGTGTTTATAGTAATATTACAAAGTCTTGAAATGAAGTCTTTGCACTCAGAACAGAAGCTTATTATCAACACTTGAAGCTTGAATTTGCTAGAGGAAGGAATTTTTGTAATAGCACAAAGACAAGCAGCTCAACTTAGCTTATTGAGTTTAATGCAGAAGTGGTTTTAAATTCTGTGAAATCCAACTACAATTATATACATTTACAAGAAATACACTTGAATCTGGAGCCTATGAAATGGACAGGAAGCGAGGAACTGATATTTCTAGGTAGTTTCCTTGTCTGATACTTGGTGAGGCAACACTGTGACGTATATGCTACACTGCATGAAATTGTATGAAGCAACAAGTTAAGTGTTCCCCCACATTGTATTGCTTCTGAGGCCATTCCCTAAAAAGCACAACTCATCAAATTAGTGCACATTATATTGGTTTAAATGTAATGTTGAGAGTTGTTCCTGCAAATTGGAGACATCACCTGTAATTCTGCCTACAGTGTAACCTGTAGCACATCAAAAATTAATACAAACAATTGTGACGGTTCCTTTTCACTGCAATGAACTTTTGGAAATGTTTTGATATCACCTTTTGGCAGTAAAAAGTAATATTGTAGTGCTAATTCAAAATGAGTTATAAAAAATGAGTACAGTACAAGACTTTCTAGAGTTCTACAGAAACAGGTAAGGTCGGAGGTTTCAAGAGACTTAAGGTCTCACTTGGCCCATAAAAGTCTAGTATTTTCTAATGCTTTATATCTTATCATTTGTTCTTATTAGGAAATGCTCAAAGCAAAATTCCCTTGACAATCCAATCTACAATCCTGCTTTACTACCATCCAAGAATGAAAAGAAAGATTTTCTCAAGATTTGCAGCATACATTGTAAATAACGGTTAACAGTAAAAGAAAAAAATTACAACTTGTGCAAAAACTTGTGAGTCTACGATTGAGATGAGTTTTCTCAACTCACATTGTTTCACACCTTCCATGAGAAAGAAACCATCAGAAAGAGGCACTGTACACCCATTGGTGTAGAAGTCATATAGTTGAACCCTATAAAACTTGAGCCTGAAAGTTTTCCCCACATGAATATTAATCATGTATCAATGTACAAGTATTAAAATGGGACTTGCAAAAAAATATAGACAAGGTCTTTCAAAGCGATGAGTAACCAAATAAATTTTTGGCTTGTCTGTATCTCTATTTTTACTTTTGTAAACCCGGAACTCATCCTGTTGGCAATTTTGCCATCCATGGTAATTTAGATGCCATCATTTTGTAAAATTCTTCTTTTTTATTGTTACATGTGAAAAAGACAACATATAATTTGAAGCAATTATTAGAAAGCAAAGAACAATAAGCTAATGCTATTGTCTCCTCAGATGATAGGATTTTATTATTAGAAGGAAATATTTGCCTTTCTCCCTTTGAAAAATCTCACTTCAATTAATGGAGTTGCCTTTTCTTCAAGAACTGCCTGGTTTATACAGTGAAAATGATCCATCCCATTAGAGACCCAGCAGGATCTTCACAACAGATGGATGCTGCCAAAAGCAGATGACAAAATTTCCTGGTATATATGGGGTATGATCAGAATCACTCAAGCTAGGAAGAAGACTCTGAGGATACCCTTCAAAACTCTTCTTGGTGTAACCAGACTGTAGTGTATCTGCTTACCGTAGGACAAAAATCACATCTTTTATTGTAATTGCCATTATGGACTCTAGAATATAAGTGTTTAATAAACAATATGGCAGCTGTTGTACCAAGCACATGGCAAGTGTTTGTGGAAGAAACACAGTGTATAACTCCGTCTTGGCAGTGGCTCAAAGATTCCCTCAGAAGTTTTCTTTCACTCCTACCCAGAGTAGCTTATACTCTCATACTGAGAAAATGACATTTCCATTTTCAATAAAAAGCCTATTTGATCTATTTAATCTTCCATCATCCCTTAGATGTCTGCAGCTTGACAACTTCATTCCTCCCTCTGAAGTTTTTCTGGGCTGTTCAGTCAGAGAACACCTCTGCTATTTCTATTGTTGCATTGGATTTAAATGGCAAAAGGTTTTGGTAGCAGCAGAGCTACAGGGGTCACATCTGTAAGAAGCTGCTAAAAGCTTCCCCAGTGTCTAATAGAGCAAATGCGAAACAGCTTCAAGAAAGACCCACTGCTGGCCACAGCTGAGCCCCTCAGTGGGGTAGTAGTGCCTCTGTGATAACATATTTACAAAGAAGAAAATCTATTGTGCAATAGCAACTGCAGCCAGAGAGAAGAGTGAGAATATGTGACAGAAACAACCCTGCAGACACCAAGGTCAGCGAAGAAGGAGGGTAAGGAGATGCTCCAGGCAGTGGAGCAGAGATTCACCTGCAACCTGTGGTAAAGACCATGGTGAGGCTGTCTCCCTGCAGCCCATGGAGGATCCCATGCTAGAGCAGTTGGATGCACTCAAAAAAGTCTGTGACCCTCCAGGAAGCCTGCACTGAAGAAAGCTCCTGGGAGCACCTGTGGACCCATGGAAAGAGAGGAACCCATGCTGGAGCAGATTTTCTGGCAGAACTTGGGACCCTGTGAGGGTCACATGCTGGAACACTTAATGAAGAACTATAACCTGTGGGAAGGACTCACACCAGCAAAGTTATCATAGAATCACAGAATAATAGAATGTTAGGAGTTGGAAGGGACCTCTAGAGATCATCAAGTCCAATCCCAGTGCCAAAGCAGGATCACCTAGCTCACGTTGCACAGGAACGCATCCAGATGGCATTTGAAAGTCTCTAGAGAAGGAGATTCCACAACCTCTCTGGGCATCCTGTTCCAGTGCTCCGTCACCCTCACAGTAAAGAAGTTCCTCCTCATGTTGAGATGGAACCTTCTATACTCAAGTTTATACCCATTGTTCCTTGTCCTATTGCTGGGCACTACAGAAAAGAGATTGGCCCCTTCCATTTGACACCCACCCTTTAGATATTTCTAGACACTAATAAGATCCCCTCTCAGACTTCTCCTTTCAAGACTAAATAGCCCTAGTTACCTCAGTCTTTCTTCACAGGTTAGATGCTCAAGTCCCTTACTCATCCTTGCAGCTCTCTGCTGGACTCTTTTCAGTAGATCTCTGTCTTTCTTAAATTGGGGACCCCAAAACTGGACACAGTATTCCAGGTGTGGTCTAATGAGGGCAGAGTGGAGGGGGAGGAGAACCTCCTTACACCTGCTGGACACACTTTTCTTAATGCACCACAGGATACCATTGGTCTTTCTGGCTTCAAGGGCACTTTGCTGTCCCATGGATAACTTGCTGTCCACTTCAAGGTCTTCAAGGTCTTTCTCCCTGGTGCTGCTCTACAGCAGGGCAATCCCTAAGCTGTACTGGTGCCTGGTGTTATTCCTCCCCAGATGCAGGACTCTACACTTGTCCTTATTTAACCTCATGAATTTCACCTTCGCTCAGCTCTCCAGCCTGTCCAGATCACATTGGATAACAACACAACCTTCTGGTATGTCAGCCACCCCTCCCAGTTTCATGTCATCAGCAAACTTGCTGAGGCTACACTCTATCCCCTCATCCAGGACCCAGTATTGATCCCTGGGTAACACCACTGGCCACAGGCCTCCAGCTTGACTGTGCCACTGATCACAGCCCTCTGGACTTTGTTGTTGAGCCAGTTTTCAATCCACCTCACAGACCAATTGCCTATGCCAAGTTCATGGAGGACTATCTTCCATGGGATGGACCCCATGCTGGAGCAGGGGTAGAGTGTGAGGGGTCCTCCTCCCCCTGAGGAGGAAGGAGCAGCAGAGGCAACCTGTGATGAACTGACTGCAATCCTCATTCTCCATCCCCCTGCACCACTTGGAAGGAATGGGGTAGAAAATTTGGGAATGAGGTTAAGACCAGGAGGAAGGGAGGGGTGAGGCAAAGGTGTTTTTAAGATTTAGCTTTTATTTTCTTATTACCCTACTCTGAATTTGGTGGGTAATATATTAACCTAATTTCCCAAAGTGGAAGCTGTTTTGCTCATGATGGTATTTGCTGAGTGACGTCTCCCTGTCCTTGTCTCGACCCATGAGCCTTTTGTTTTATTTTCTCTCTCCTGTCCAGCTGAGGAGGGACATGATAGAGTGGCTTTGGTGGGCACGTGGTGTTTAGGCAGGGTCTACTCACCACACCTGTCTCCAATCCAGAGAAATCATTACATCTTTCTGTCCTCCCTGACCTAACAAAGCCATCAAGTAAATCTTTTGTATGCTTTCCCATTTTCTTTTTTATCTAGATCTTTTTGACTGCCTAACAGTTCTTGGATATCTCTAGGAAACTGCAGTAACTTTCCACAACAATTTCTATAAGGCACCTGCCAGTTAGCTACCTTCTCCACAGCTGTCCAAAGCTCATACATCCTTTTTTGCCCATTTTTCCTGTGCTTAACAGTTCCATCTGCCAGCAGATTACTTCAGACTAATTTAGGGACACTGCTCTGTCATAGACACACTGAATACAATTCATTAATAAATTTCATCTGCCTATTTTTTCTAACTATGGTATAGACAAAACTGATGTGAGAAACAGGGCAATGGGGAGCTACCAGGTCTCTCCAGACATTACTAAGTGCTCAGTGGAATATGAATTATGCTGGTAAACCAGTACTAAGTCCACAATCTGTCTGTATTGCTTTAACACACTCTAAAAGCCACTAAGATAAGCTATCTTCGACAAGAGCCCTGAAAGTAACAAGCACGTATGTGATGTTTTTCTGTGGTCTGTCTCGTATTCATTTCCTTCGACTGTGTTAAGAATATAGACAGCTTATTTAAAAAAAAAATAAATTCATTGTACTTTGCATATAAACCAATTAATCTTTGGGATGGATTTGCTTGCTTTGTCAGCTTTGATGACACTATGCATTTTACATTATATTGTGGTGATATAAAGCAGTCTAAACTTCATCTTCCATTTTCATACTGAGAGATGACTCAGGTTGCAGGTCCTTCCTACTCTACTCCAGCCTGGTAATGAATTCCAAGAACCCAGATTTCTACTCCCAGTCAAGCATGTTGCAAGACAAAGACCTGTATATTTGTCTTACAAATCCTTCAAACTTATATCAGTACTGACTTACTTTTTTTCATTATTACCCTCTTGAATGATGAAGCATATTATCATTCAATACTGGTAAAAGCATTTTGCCAAAACACTGTCCTGAGATATCAGAGAAAATTATAAGTGAGAAAGATAATAGTCTATCTTAGCTACAACTGTGAGAATATGTGAGGAGCATCATTTCTTACATGGCCTCATGATCCTCAACTCAGAAGAAGTTATTTTCTTATTTTCTTAGCATCCTTTTGTTTAGAAAACAAGAGGAAATACCACTTGTGCAGCAAAGTGCTACAGCTGAATTGCTTCTAAAATGATTCCAATTCCAAGGCTAGTTTTGCTTGATAATCTCTACAAAAATAAATGTCAGTAGTGTTTTCCTTTCAATTGCTTTGTTAAGGGACAAGTTTAGAAATGTGAGTTCTGCAATTTCCAGACAGTTACAATCTTCCTCTTTTTTTTTATGTATAAACCTTCTGAGGATTGTTTTTTTAACATGGACTGTTGTAAATTTAAAAAATAGAGTTAATTCAATCTGACAATAACAGAGTCTTTTCAGACTTGTAAAACAGTTTTCCTTGAAGGTGTATTTTAAAGGACTAAAAAGTGATGATATTAGTTCACTGTCCTGAAGCAACATCTTTAAATTAAAGCTCTCATTTCAGTAAATCTCATACAACTGAAAAGCAGCTTAAACTGTTTGCTATGGAAAAACACAAGGCCTTTAAAAACAAAGATTGTAACAGTTGCTTAATTCCATTAGCATTTGTCTGAAAAAAACCCAACATGATTTATCAGAAGGACCTGAAAAAGACCATCTAAACAAACCATCACTACTATCTGGCACAGGAGATAAAAATAGCAGCACCTTTCTAATAATAAGGCAAGGATTTTCTCAGGAAAATCAACCTAAAACGTCCATCACCTTCTATTCAAGTTGCATATTTTGCTGATGCCTTCCTCAGGTTTGAGATAGCTTTCAAAGTAACACCACAGACACTTAAGACAATATCTGCTAAAGATGTCTCCTACAAGGAGCAGGTTGCCTGATAAAGAGGTAGTCTGGCCCCTGCCAAATCTCAGACAAAGGCAGATCAGCTGAAGCCTGGAGCTGGTGCCTTGTGCAAAAATCATGTAGTTACTTACCTTATCAATAGCTAGAGGCCCTGGCTCCTCATCCACCTTTCCTCTGGGATTTCTCCAGCTGAGAGAGAAGAAGCCAGGCTGAACATCAGAGAGGCAGAGACCAAGGTGCTGGGCATACAGAGAAGTAACAACAAAGCTGCCAAAACCTGCTAAGGTCAGCTGTCTGTGACCCCAAATCTCTGGTGAAAAAAGTGGGATCAAAAATTAATTATTAAGTCAGAATCTTCAAGCTGAGTCCAGTGAAGAGGAGAGATAGTGTTAACTGAGGAGAATCTGACAGAGGGAATACTCTTCCATCACTAAAAGTAACAAGCCAGGAAATTTTTCAAAACTAATTTAAGTTTCTTTCCCCTCTGTCAGAAAACTGATTTGTACAAGAAATGCAGAAAGAATAAGATGTCTGCAGAAGAAAAGGATAATTTAAAGTCAAAAGATAGATTGTGAAACAAATTAAAAGTATAAATCAAGAAGGACTCTGCTTTTTATTGACATATGCATGTGCTAGCTTTTGCATTCTTTATGATTTTTAACTCCAGAAGGCATATTTCTTGAGAAACTACATGCAAGATACAGTCTGAGAGTAGAAGTATAATGTCAGCTCTGGAGAAGAGTCTACCTCCTCTTACACTGCCTGTAATCTTATATATACCTGTAAGGGGTTTTTATTGACATCTGTTAAACAGAAATGGTGACCTCACAAAACTATTTTGTTTTCTTTGTGTCAGTTAAAGGAAGGATTCCCCTATTTTGCATGTTAAAGCACTTTTGGTGGGTTGGAACTGTACAAAACTAATCGATGAATCTAGACTTTACATCCTATTTAGTGGCTCAGAACAAATAAGAAAACTTTCTCAAGGTTTAAACATATTAGGGACATAGAAATTAATGGTGTTAACCATTTCCTCAAATTAATATCTTCATTCATTGTGGTTGGTACACAACATATCCACGTTCATATGTACATGGATATCTGGATTGTGATAATAGCATTACTCCATGAGCTCATCAGAAAAATGGGGTATCACTAGTATCATTTGTCCCTTAGCAAGGGCAAATCCCTCCTTATGTAAGAAACTGACATTTTGTATGCCTTTAAAGACTCTTATTCACACACAATTTATCAGATTCAAATATGAAAGTTCACCTTTTCATTTCAAATTTTCTTTTGTATCCATCTCCTTTAGGGCAAATTAATGGAAATATTTGTCTGCTGCCTTGAAATATAATACCAAGAACATGAAGCCATAAATAGCATACTGTAGTAGTTTTGCATCATCCGAAATACAGATTGACTCTATAACCCAGATTATTTTTGACTTAATAGATTTGTGAATTCCAGATTGCATCAGTTCTGCACATGGTAAAAAACTGCTAGCTGCTTTACTAGCATTGGTATGTACAGGCTGCCACCAACTAAGAGAGAAGGGTGCCAAGTGACTTGCGATCTTTCTTATGTTCTGCAGGATGGCATAAATCATTCACAGGACTGAGAAAGAACAATGAAATAGCTGTCATTACAAATTCATAAAACTTGCAAATGCACATATGCAATAGTGCAGGGATTTATGCTCATGATTGACTGAGTTAATCCATACAACTCCAGCAGTTACGTTTTTTGCAATAATATAGTTACATTTTATCAGGACCTTTTGACACACATACACTGTGCCATTTAAATGTAGAGGAGTGGTTATTGTAACTTATTAATATTTTCTGCAAGTTCAATATGCTTTCAAAGTATGCCACTGTTTTACAGAGTTGTAGAATGAGCCACATGCTCATACACTGCTAAGAAATTAAGGGTTGGTAGCAGGCAAAATTGAATCAACCCTCCTCCCCCTCAAGGGATGAGATCAAGATAGCTCATGCTGGAGTATAATATCTCTGGAGCAGATAAAACACAATTTTGAAGTAGGAGAAAAGTTCAAAAAGGAAGATGGTAGAAGACAAGTTAGAGGGAATCTTAGATCAAATGATTGAGGATGGCTGACTTTGGTGAAACTGTGAGGCTGTGAGAGTGATACAAGTTTCCGAGATGCAGCTCATGGGGAAAATGGAAACACAGATGGTGAGAAAAAAAGGGCCATGCCTTAGTGTTGGGTTCTTTCCTTCAGTAGCAACCATCACCATGTTTAATTTTCTTCTTCCTGGACAAGCTTCTTCCAGCCTGCCTCAGACTCCAGATGTCTCCCATTGCACTATACATTAACTGTATGATTATGGCCATTGGTGTTTTGCCCTGAAATGCTCTCTTTGGGAATCTGGGAATCTCCCTGTTTGCAGATCCTCTTGCACCTCCAGGCTCTATTTATCTTGGTTTAGTGGTGGGTTAACTTTGGCTGGCAGTCAGGTGCCCAACCAGCTGCTCTCTCACTCCCCTTCCTCCACGGGACAAGGGTCAAAAAAAGGGTGAAAAAGCTTGTGAGACATGATAAAGACAGGCAGATCACTTACCAGTTACTGAAATGGACAAAACAGACTCAACTTGGGGAAAATTAGTTTAATTTATTGACAATTAAAAACAGAATAGGATGGTGAGACACAGAGAAAGAAGCACCTTCACCACACCCCTCCCTTCTTATGATGCTTAACCTCACTCATTCCTGACTTTTTTATCTTCTCCCGGTTGCATGGGAGAAGGGCTGGTGGAGAATGGAAGATTGTGGTCAGTCAATAACAGCTCCTGTTATTCACCTAGTGTGGTGAACTTCATAGATGTAAATAACACTCCTTTGTGTGGAATGACTGCAAGAGAGAGGACTAGGACACCGGCTGTAAAGTGAAGAAAGAAAACAAAAGGGGAAAAAATATTCACTGGGAAAATCTGGTAGTTATTTTTATTCTTAAGATTTTTTTTTCAGAGATGAATACTCTAAAAAAACAGTTTCTGGAAAACTGATTAAATTATGTTGGTCTATTTCTTTTCTGTATTTTCTTGAAGGTTCCTGAGAGTGTTACTTTTGTCCTTGCAGGTAAAACTAAAATTAACAACTGTCAGTTTTCCTATATTTTGTTTTATTTCTTATTTTAGGTTCTTTGTATTTATTTAAGATATACTTTACACTTCAGGTTTATGTGTATTCATAACAAATCAGATGTTCTCCTAACAGTCAGAAACACTCCAGAGGAAACTGCATTTTTACACTACAAAATGAGTTATAATTGCCAAAAACAAGGGAATTAACTTTGTGATGAACCACCAGCAGACATCATGAGTAGATGTCTGGTTAATTTATGATCTTAAATTCAGGAGAAATATCTCAAGAAATTGTTTCACTTTCCAAGCAAGAAGTTTTTGCAGAATGCTGTTTTATAGTTTAAATGCTATTACTTTGTATTGCATGATGATTGATGAAACCAATAAACAGTCATTTATATATTGATACATTAGACTTGGAGAAGGGCCACAAAAACTAATCTTCTTCCTGTAACTGGAAACCCTAAAGCCTCCAAAAGCAGAAATCTACTTGTGGCATTTCTAGGCTGATTAACTTCTCTTTGTCTGATTTCTGCTTATTCCAGAGGATTCATAAAACATAATTTCATTACTTGTCTTAGAGACTTCTATTTGTTTATGTGAGAACCTGGCCAAATGCTCTATTGAACTACTTTTTTATGAGTTTTATTTCACAAGAAACTCGATATCTTCTTTCCAATAGCAAACAAAAATTGGGTTTAATACTATATTTACCACTGCAATAGCCATAGTTAATTTAGTTTTAGCTAATGGAGTTCATTAATCCTGTATAATTCTTTCACTTCCTAAATGTACTGCACTAAATAGTATGCACTTTAAAATATTTAGTTGACAAAATTCAGTAAAATTAAGCATTTGCACTTCAGCCTAGTTTATATAAACTGTAGTTTATGGTTCAAGTCTAGGATTTTGAGTATTTACACTCAGGAATAAATAATAAAAACAAATGGAAAATAGTGGCATTATTGGTTTGTTTTGTAAAGTAAGCCATACACTTACTGGTCTCTATTTCTGTTAGTCTGGAATATCCTCTTCTGTCATTTTTCTCATTCTTTCATAAATTCCTTTCAAATATGGAGATACATAATTTACTTTCAAATAAACCAGCAAACCATTTGCTGAGAAAGACAGCAAGACATCTGCTGTCTTCAAAGAATCAAGACAGGGAGGGATTTAAATGTTTCATGTAATGTATAAAGCTCAACATTTAAAACCATCCTCATGCAAATAATTTGCATCAATACCTCGTTGTTACAGAACCTTTCATGGGAGAAAGAGCAAAGCACAGACTGCATTTGTTGGAAAGATTCATCTCACATAAAATTTCCCTTTGGTCTATGCAATCCATATATCTTCACAGTTTCCACAGCAGTGCCTTTTTCACTGAAGAATTATCTGTCATACTCCATAATGAGGTGCACTTTCACAAGTGTATTGTATAGATTTTTGTAACAACACTTCATTGGTTTTGTAATCCTTTTTCCTTAAGGGCAGTCACCCTTTTACAAAATGTTCAATACTTTGGAAAACAGAAAGGTTATATGGCATTCAGGTTTCTTTTGTGGTCCTTCAGACTGCAGAGTCCAAAAAGTTTCTACAGCTTACTGCTTATGGTTTAACCCTCCATAGATGTTTTTCTATTGTACACTGACAGGTACAATAAAAATCACCCCTGCTGTGGGTCTCATACCTAAAAATAAATCAGCGATCTGATGTAATTTTTACAGATTGTTTTTGTTTGGGTTTTTTTTCATATTGGATATCCTTAATTTCAGTTTCCACATTAGAAGAGGTAAGCTACTCAGATGATATTGATCAGTGGTAAACAAAAATATAGTTTATAGTTGGAGTGGCTTGGGGGACTTTTGTTATACCAATGCTAAAGATGAAGGAAAAGATTGCTTTATAGAAACGATAAACCCTGAAGTCAGACTAATTCCCACTTTTGATACTTATGTCCACAAAAGTAATCTTTAAAGCTATTTTTCAGCTGCTGCATAATTTGGCATGTTCTTAGCCCGCATAAGCAATCATGTTTTGATGTTGCTGAAGTTCTGTTTCCATTCATATTAAACACTCCTACTCTGTGGTGACCAATGAACATGATCCACCAGGTCCTGGTCCAGGCTACCCAATAACTGCTGTAAGAGAACAGCTGCTGGGGCTGGCAGCTTCCTATCAAAATCCATCAAATTCCATCAGTTTAAGCATTAACTTCCATGTAAATTTCCATTTCATTTGTCTCAAATTCAAGTGCAAACTGACTCCTGCAGTATTTGGGCAAGCTAAACATATAAATGCAGTCAGGCAAGTAAATCCTAGCAAAATATACTGAATACATGTTAGGCAGTTATTTGTCATATAGATGACTGTTACGCATGAATTTAAATGAGTGCATTTGTATTTCTTAAGGTAATATTTCCTGTTCATCTCAGGGCCTCCCTCCTTTGCAGTAGCCACTGAAAGGCAGAAATAAGCCACATCTTCATCTTGTAACTTTGGAAGACAGGAAAAGTTAGAAAAGAGACTAAAAATGATTAGCAATTAGCAATCCAGAGGACATAATGGATATTTTCTTACTCCTGACTCTCTTGTCCTCAGCAACGTGATGTTTGTAAGAGATGTCCTGCTTATTGGCTGACACTACTATTACTGCCAGTTAAATCATAACCTTCTGCTGTGGATGGAGTGGATTATGATGTGGATGAAATGGACATTTCACTCGTAAAAGAGAAATATCAATATGTTTATTGATATAAAACAGTGATTTAACAAAGTACAATAGTAAATGCAACAGTGGTTTCGCAAGATTTGATGGCAAGGTACACTTGATTATTTACTGGATAAAGGACAGGGTCAGACAAAACTGTCAGGGAGATCGTTGTATTGAGTCATGGGGTTCAGAAAGGGCCCCTTTGCCATCTAAACTTCTCCAAGTGGAGTAGGTGTGGCTGGATCGAGATTTAGTCCTGGACTCAGCCATGGTTTATATCTAAAGGATTATATGTGCACAACCAATTCTTTATATCAGTTAGTTAAGATTTCAAAGTTTCATTACTCTTATTCCCATTCACTTACTGAATAATTGACATGATAAGTATTCTCTCGCATTGAGGAGTAACCTTGAAAGGCATCCTTACTCAAGGGCAGATCCTGGTGTGCAGTCCACTGCTGTTCAGGAGACCTTAACGGGCTCTGGGCTGTCCACTATTTATGACTATGGAGTAAGATGATTGATTTGTAGCCATATTCGCATAGCAGCTGTATTTCAGTTGACACACGTTCAAGTAACCTTAGCTGTTAAGCAAGATTTATAGCCCTTATCTGTTGTCATCTTATCTCTTTCCTCAGAGTCCAACTTAAGCCAGATGCAGCCATCACAACAAACACTGGTAACTATTACATAAGCAAAAAGGAGGGGGAGCACATTGTCATACCTTCTGAGTTCCCTCTATTTCCATACAAGGCACTGTGAATCTATCATATGTTCAAAACTCAGTGATTTCACACTTCAACTTACTTACTTCCAGGTTGTAAGAGCCTGGCTACTGTGTGCCTCAAACCTTGTGTGGTGATAAGGTCTGGAAAGACCTGTCTGGAAGGGAGAAGTGTTGATTGCTTTTAATGTCTCTGTGCACCCCCAACACCCCCCCACCCCTCCCACCCCCAACCACTTTGGCTCCTTGTAGATATGTGTTAACAAAAGGATAGGTTCTGCATTGGTGGGACTCTGTCTT
>WUAM01000358.1:305028-316688 GCA_024336885.1 Actenoides hombroni | reverse complement strand
ACACTTTTATCTGTACTGTTTGTTGATTGTTCTATTAGGGAGAACTAATAAATTGTTTTGTTAGTGTTCCTTGGAGTCATCGTTGTGACTCTGCCGCCCTGGCTGCCCTGCAGTGCAGGGACAGCCTCTTTTGGGGAATCACAAAGATTCACCTCCCTCGTTGTCCACTGAGTGGGACTAGACACAGGTCATTAACCACAAATTGAGGCAACCTTGCAGAACAAAGTGAGAACAAAACCAGTTGAGAATATATGACCCTATACCATTATCTTATTAACATTTTGCAGAAGATATAAAGACCACATGTGAGTAAGTAGCAGCATAACAGAAAATTAACATCAGCTGAAGAAAATCTAATATTTTGGGCCATTTTTCTCCTCTCTAGATTTACATTGTTATATTACTTCCATACAAACTCAATATACTTCAAAGCTGGACCTGGCTTAGCAACTGGCATAAAAGTTTTGTGGTGATGACTGTCTTCTTAAGGCTGGATGAGGACCATCAACATTTTTTTCTTAAAAGACTTTGAGATCTTTCCAAAACTTCAGTGGAGAGTGCTATGGGAAGGGAACCTAAAATCTTCAGCTGAAATGAGAAACTTTTTTTTCGCCTTGTGCTCACTGTTCCTTTTCATCTAGAACAATGGGTATCACTCTAGCTTGGAATTCAGATATCCTCTTAATGAAAATAACCAAAACAAAACAGTGATGTCTACATTCCTACAGAAAATAAGACAATATTGTACTTTTTTTGTTGTTGTTGTTGTTTTGTTTTGTTTTTTAATTTACAAGTTCAGTTTTTGAGGCTTTTCTGGATCTGACAGATATGGGTTGGTTTTTTCCCTTATACATTGTCCAAGATTATGTGTTTCAGGCTCTGGGAAATTCTAATTGTCATAAAAGAAGAATTGGAAGCTCCTTCATTCCCTCCCATGGAATTTGTTCCACTTTGTCTAGTGAATTAAACAATCTCTGTGCCAGAAAAGCAACATGGATTATAACATGGTCATAAATTAACAAATTAATTCAGGAAGAAATATCAAATAAATGTAGGCTAAATATTACAATAATCTTTACAGCAGGACTGGAACATGTGTCTCCTCCACTTTACCTAAACTTCTTAATGACAAATTACAGTAATAGTATACTCATTTGGTCTGGCTTAGTGACTTCTGCAAAACACAAAACAGTTCTAGATGTTCTTTCCTTACAAAACTGAACCTAGGGGTGCCTAACTGAGATAAGAATATTAACTTCTTTTAATACCAAGGCATGACTTTGCCCCACAGGGCCAGATGAACTAAGTCTGATTCATCTGTCCAGAAGAATCACTCCTGAAGGTTCAAGGCTCATGTGAAATACTGTACACTTCTGACCCTATGGTTGTAAAAAAATAAACTGTATGATGTGAATTAAGCAAATCAAAGACCTTGAAAGGAATGGTTCCTTGGTTCATCTTAACGGGAAGCAAATTCAAAACCCTAACTAAAATGTGGACACCATGATTGCTAGCTATTCAAATATTGATTAAAGACCATAAAAAGAAAAGGAAAGTTCACATTATGATAATGTGATTTTATCATGGGTGCATTTTGACATTGTATGTAGCTTGGCCTTGCGTTATGAGTGGTTTGAGAGAGCACAATCACTTATTTTTCAAGCTTTCTGAGGAATAAATCTTACCTCCAGAACTGTATGCTTTCTACTCCTAGTTGGTTGAATGTAAATGCAAAGGAAGAAAAAATACCTTTGAAAGTAGCACTTTTATATAGTGCTTTAATTTACAGGCAATTTGTTTAATAATTTTTTCCATCTATAACAACTTATGCGGCATTTAGACTATGAACAGTTTGTATTTCACATATAGTTAATGTACTGACAAGATAATTTTTTTGTTATGTTAAAAGTATAAAAATAAACATTTTGGTATACAGAAAAAACTTTTGAAAGATTTATTTATGCCATTGTATTTTGCTAATGGCTTTATGCATAATATGTATGCACATATGGTTCAGCTATTGCATTTTCACTATTTATCTTCTATTTCTGTTGCAATAAAGTGCGCATATTATAAAACAACATAATTACAACATACATCATTCAGTCATCCACTCAGATATGTACACTGATGTAAGATCAAATAAATTTAGCTTAACTGTGACACATCTGCCATGTCTTCCTATTATCGAACTAGCTTAAGCAAAATGAAACTGGATTCCATTTTCCCAAGATTAATACTAACTCTGTCTTAACCATGCATATATAAGAAAATGAGTCAGCCTGGAGTTCTAGAATTGACAACAGTTTTAGTTCTTACATTGAGAAACAAAATTTTAAAGAAAATAAAATCCAATATACCAGAAAAAAATATTTTCCTGTTGCCATTTAAGAATTTTAGCTAAGGTTTCAAACCGAGACATGTTACTTACATTAATTGAAATATCTTCTCATTCACTTGTTACAGCACTGTGAATATAGGCAATTGTGTTCCACAGTTAGCCCTACAGGTCTTGGCTACAGATATATTCTTTCCTGATACATTATTAGCAACTAAGAAAAAGCTTAACTTCCAAATGCAGTCTTGGGTTTCTTCCTTTAGGATTCTTTGTGTTCTTCCACTAAGAAAAGGAGCAGAGATATAACCAAAAAAATATTTGAGCCTGTTGAAATTCAATTACGGGAACAAAGTGAGAGTTAGAAAGAGTTTATCCTATGTAATTTGTTAAAATGAATGTTGCAGCTACTTCTTTAAAAAATTTTTACCAAACAACATCATTGCATCTTAGTTCCAAAATGAGTTTATAGAGTAAAATTGTACTGCAGGTAATCCACACATTTTGCCACAATTTTTGCCATTTGTACAGAACATGTTTCTGTTCAAAATTTTTCACAATGTTCACCTCCCTCAAAAGGATTTCTTTTTTTTTTTTTTTTTCCCCGGAAAGACCTAACTTTTTTTGAAAGAAAAGATTTGAGGTGTCTGGAATTGAAGAAGTGCCATTTAGTTACAGAAAAATCTCATGTTACAATTGTGTGTTTAAAAATTACTTTATTCTAGTTAGTCTTCAATTTTAATTTATTCCTTAGTCTTCAATATGCTATGAATTGAGACTATGTAGATATATTATCTATACTTGGGTTTAAAATGGACACGAACTTCATGAAGATGGGTCTGAAAATAAATTACATTCACTTGGTATAAACTAAGTTCACTTAAACTACAACTCATTTTCTTTCATGATTGGTTCAACTTCTTATCAGAAGATTTTATTTACTTAAAGATTTGTATGCAGTGGAAATAAAGTGGTTTTCTGTTACCATTCAGTTACAGATGGCGGCCATATCCTGCCCATTAAATTGTTTCACAAGGTAAAGTTTCACTGGACTCAGATTACAGAGCACCCAGCTACTGGTAGTCAGCTATGATAAATTGAAAGATATCTTAATTTTCTCAGGGAACAATGTTCTATAGCAAAGTCTTGTGGACAACTTAAGTCATTGTAACTGGTAGAACTGACATACACCTACCCGCTACAGCCAGTTTTTCCTCCAATAGGTCTATTCATCAAATAATCCTTCCTAGAAAGTAATTTATGAGTTTTCAGATTTCATAGCATTTCATATCTTCATCATTATTTCTGTATCCTGTGAAAATAGATATACAGTAAAGCACACGTTGATGGTCTGCAGGGAATATAACTGTAAAAAAATTGCATATGGGAAGCTGATGTAGCAATGAATCAGAACCTTCTCAATCAGCTATACCTGTGTTGTATACTGTTACTACAAATTACACTGTTTGCTCTTTAGTCTATTATTGTCAATAAACTAGCTTGTCTGGAAATCTTACCTTTAGTGCTGTCTCAGTGTCACGAGAAAACCTCATGAGATCAAAATGAAGAGTATGTACCACTGTGATACACAAGCTTTTGGGACCAGGAGAGGACACAAACATATTCTGAATGTCTCCAGTGATCCTGGTGACCAGGATGCCTGTCAGAATATTACTTAAGAGGAGTAATAACACAGAAGAAATAACAGTAGATTATTATTTCAGGCAAGATGGTGAACACAAATTTTATTTAAAGATTATCTTTCAGAATTTATACAAGAAAAAAATTAATTCTTGCTTACACCTTAAACCCAAATACTGATATTTAATTAGGCACTGTAAGGCAGAAACATCAACAACATCAAAATTAGAAGAGAAATATAATGTTAGGCAGACCTTTTTTTTGGCTGTTCAAAATTCAGTCCCTCTGCCTATCATATTCTCTCTGCAATAACTCAGGGAAAACCCTTTGAAGAAGCTAAATTACAATAAATTTCCTAAATGGCAAAGCATTGTAATGCAGGCTAAGTCATCACTAATACAACTTCTGGCAATGTTTAATCACTTCAAAAGTGTTTTCAACACTAATGTTTTCAACACTCTTGATGCAATGGCCTGGAAATATAAAGACCAGTTCTATGAGATAGTTTCAGGAAATTGCTTCATGGAAAATATTGCTTCTATTAATCTTAAATAGCTTATAGACTATCAACATCTAGGAAAAATCTTTACAATCTTCAGCATAAATTGAAGTTATGCATAGTGCCTGGATGGCAAGAAAACAGATGAGCTGTGATAACAATTCAATCAAAATGTCATAAAGTCTAATGGTGCTCTTAAAATACAGTATGGTTCTCCTAATGGCAGTTCCACCCACCCCTGGTGCGAATTTTGGATAGATTACCTTTCTGACTGGAAATAGCTGAATTCTTGAAGCTAAATGTCAGCACTTAAATTTTTATTCAGTAAACAATCCACCATCAGCTACAAGGCTACTGAACACCTGTCTCCACAGCCCATCAGTTCACTCTAGCTATCACTTACTGTCTCAGAAATTCAGGTGACAAAGTACTTACTTTCATTTCAGTTGAGATTCTCAGAGGCTTTGAGGCTTCTTAATCCTTAGAAAGCTCCTTCTGCTTATGTGAGATAAAGTAGTGATCCCCCAAGACTATAAACGTTGTCTCTTTGTCCATCTTTATAAGAAGATGGATAGTAATTTTATACACTTCTCTCACTGAAGAATTCTCCTGTTAAAAATTCTTGGCATTATTACTACTAGATCTGTATTTAAACGCCTAACTTAGCCATTTAACAAAGATTTTTGCCTGGCATCAAATTTTGTTTCAGAGAATGAAATTAACAACAAGCTTAATCCTTTTTAACTAACACTAGAACAGAAATAGAGAGAGGTCTTTTAGGACTGCTCTCTCTTTGTTGACTTGACAGTGTTTGACACTGTTGGCAGGATCTTTACTTTAGGACTGGCTGCTTAGACAATTTCATTCTGAGGTTTAGACAATTTCTTGACAGAATGAAGGCAGGACTGGAATGTTTTCAATTCACTTTCTCCAGTAACACAAGCTGGTGTCATCTTACCAACACTGTTTAGTATATATTTTGTAATGCTGCTCTTAGATGATTCCTGCCTGTTTCAAGTATCCAGATTAGATTCAGGGCTTGATGGAGGGCTGTTGAATGCCATTGTTGTGAACAACAAGACGGTCTGATCTGTAGGCTGACAACTATACCCTGATTGCTCATTTCCAGGAATCTATGCAAATAGCAGTAAATTGAATTTCCTCTGCATATTCACTTTTGGAATGATTAATGACCTTAAAAACATCACTTTTCCCGGTAAGCCACTAGCCATTAGTTATAACTAACAGAAGGCGTGTGCTTCCAGCTGTAGAGAAGTTATCCCCTCAGAATACCTCAGTGGCAGGAACAAATGAAATTTCCAGCAAACCACAGATGCTCAGGGCAGCCTTCAGAAAATAACAAAGATATCTTTTTGACAAGAAAAGCATAATTTTCAGACAAATTAAAGTCTGAAAGTTGTCTGTCAGGGAGCAGCAAGAGTGGGCTGTTCCCCAGGGAAGCCGAACTGGGAGCCCGGGTGACAGCAAGATGTCAGGGCACTGTTCTAACCAGCAAGGACACAGTCCCACAGTGCCTGAACAAGGAGAGCAGGGCAGGTCTGGTGATGGTAACCAGGGTCAGTCACAGCCCAGAAATCCCCAGGTAAGCCCTGGTGATGAGGTAGATCTGAGGTCAAGATGGGAACTCAAGTTAGTGGGTCAGGGTCTATACAGCTGAATTTACTGCATGTAGTGCATTCTATGAATCTTTTGCGCTTGCTTTCTTTTCTCCTTCCTACCCCTAAAACTGATTTTTTCCAGATCTTCCAGATAGCTTTCTGTAAATGACTGCTAGTAGTCTATGGTGCCAGCCTGTTCCCACTTCTCAAGGCCACCACTATCATAAGAAGTATCTGTTCCTCTACATTATGTCATCACATTACAGCTATAAATGTGTCAGTCTACCTGGAATAATTACTTGTAACTACTTTCTATAGAAAACTATGGGTAGATGAAGGCTAGATGTGGCACTTAGTGTCATGGTCTAGCTGATGTGGTGGTGTTGGGTCATAGGCTGGACTTGATGATCTCAGAGGTCTTTTCCAGCCTCAGTAATTCTGTGATTGTGTAATTCTGTGATATATGTAAATATACACATATATAAATATATATATATACACTTTCATGCTTAAAAGTGAACTTTGGGCTTATAAATACACAATAAATACAGAAAACCACTAGATGCTGTACAGATATCTAGAGGATCCAAGAGAAATCTTGTCACTGCAGTATAATCAAAACAGGAGGGAAAAGAAGGTATTAGTGGTGAAAGCACCTCAGAACACAAGTTGAGACTATGCTTTCTTCAACATGTGTGATTTGTAGCCTTCCCAACTATAGTGATACGTTTGAGAACCAGAGGATGCAAGCACGCAATACAAATTATCCTACTACTTTTTTTTTCTACCCTTTCCATGAGTAGCAGTAAATTGGGCATTATTCATGCTTGTTCTCTCTCTCCCATTAACACTGTTGCCTCAAGTCTGATTTAATATCAGCTTGACTTTTTTTTTTTTATTAAGTAAGAAGGCTGGCAGCTTAGAAAGCAAGTGCTAGAAAGTATAGGAAAAACAAATATGATAAACTAACACATTTATAGAAGACTTCTACAGCATTAAAAATGGAATGCAGGGGTTTTTTTTTGTTCTGGCTGACCACTGCAAGAAGTATCAGCTGAAAAACTAGCTGTCAGCTAAGTAACTGAGGCACAGGAAATTCTGTCTTGTAACATTTTATTCCTTGGTTTGGGTTTTTATCTTGTTTTAGCTTGATTTCTAATACTTATGACCACATTCTACATTCAGTTTCCCTGGGTAGTTCGAGTACACTGGACTGTAGCGTCTTCTTGTTGGCTTTTCTCTTACCAGCATTATTTCACTCCAGCCTCTGAAATAAAAACTAACTGTAAGTATTGAACTTTCCCGGGCAGAGTATAACTAACTGCAAAGATCACTGGTACAGCCTGAAATGCTGGGGAAATAACTTCTATGCTTTTTTTCCTATGATTTTTTTAGGCTTTCAAAAAAAAAGTGCTAAACCAGAAATTTAGCACTTTCCTAACACCACTTTTTCACCTCAGGAACACCATGGAGAAAGGTAGTGGACAGTGAACATTAGACAAAGAGGGAAGCTTGGAGTTTAGCTCAGCTTATGAGTTGATCTTAACATTACTATTGCCTTGTCATCACTGAAATTTCGGCCCACAACGGTTATTGCTTCTTAATGAACGTGAGTAAAACAGATCTTCTCTTTGAGGTAAGCAAACCAGCTACCTCCCAAAAGGTAACTCTCAAGACTAACTCCTCTTCATGCTCTAGATGAGTGGAAGAATACACCGTTCAATCTTGCTGTCTCTTTAAGGCAACTTACACTCCATATGAAGATAAGCATTAAACAATGTAGGGTAAGAAAAGTAAGTTTTATTTTCCAGGACTCCATTGTGGACTAATGTGTCCATCCATTAAGGAAGGTCAGAGTGAAGGTTTCATTAAAGTAAACTGACTTTGAAGGAAATAGGTGTTGTCATCTGCTATTTAATTCACCTGTGGCTTGCTTCATTGTTTCGTGATTTTTGTTTTTCAAATGGAACTTATGTTTTAAATCAGATCATCAAAAATAGTGGAATGGCAAAAATCTGGTTTATTAATAGAATCTAAATAGGGCTGAGATTTTTCTGTCTGTAATTATCATTATTCTTCTCTGTGGCCTGATGATTTGCCTATTATTTCTGTTCTCATTTTATTAATAAAGAGGAAGTAAAATTTCAGGGCCAGAACTTAGTTCTACTAAATGTCAGGACTTAAGCTAGTGTGACATGGAGGGAGAAAAAAAAAATGAGTAAGCCTTACTGCACTGTTGTATATCCACTGAACAGGTCTTTACTTCAAAGGATGACAAACTACAGAGTACCTGCCTATAGAAGAGATTTAAAGACCTCATAGTCCAGGAGTAGTTTACTTCTTATCTGGGACTGGTGTCTTTTATACCATGCAACAGACCCATGACTCTCAACCCTGTAATTGTAGCTGGTAAAAAGTAGGTGGAAAAGATGCTTTGTCTCCATAAAACACTTTTTTGATCTAATCAGTACACTGATATAAGCTGTTCAGCATGAGGTGCTTACTTTTCTTTCTTTTTTTTCTTTTTTTCTTTTCAATTCCAAAAGGCCTGTATGTTCTGTGGTAACACGGAAAGCTGTCAGATGCCACCCTTAAAATGAAAACCCTCACAAGCTATGATATTTATGGAGACAAGAACTCTGCCAAGTGTGTGGCCGCAGGGGATGCAGTCAGACATTCCCCTGCTTTGTTTCCAAAGACCAATGTCCCCTTTTAGCTAGACAGGTCCTCTTAAGTTGTCATGTTGCCGATAGCCCTCACTAACTCTTTTGCCTAGTACTTAGGTCATTCAATCCACTCTTTCAAAATCCTGTCTTGGAAGCTTGCAGGTGATGCCTGTACTGTTGAGTGTAGATTAAGTATGTGACCTGACCAACAGTCATATTTACGTGAAAGTCCATGGCAAGTATGGGGCAGCAGAAGGAAAAAAAAAGAAAACAAAGAGAAAAGCAAGTCCTGGACTTGCATCTTAGCACTGACCCACCGTGCTCTTTACAGTGGTTTAGCTGGGCCGAGTCAGGTAAGTGGAAGAAGGATGGCTGAGTGTTCACAGGAGTTCATCCACTGATGGTTATCCTCCTGACCTGGAGGTGACGTGATTACTGAAGAACTCAGTGGCTATATCATGGCAAGTGGGCGCTCAGAATATGCCTGTACAGTGCCAGGTAGTACCTGGACATCCCTGAGCTAGCCAAAACATCAGCTGCCCTGGGAAGAGTGAATGACCATGGAAAAGCCACTGCCTGGGCCAGCATGCACTTCAATACTTTCCATTTGCCACAGTCTTCTCCTTCTCTACAACTACTTGAAAGGAGGTTGTAGAGTGGTGGGTGTTGGTCTCTTCTCACAAGTCACAACTGATAGGACAAGAGGAAACGGCACCAAGTTGTACCAGGGGAAGTTTACATTGGACGTGAGGAAAAACATCCCTCCCAAAAGTGTTATCAAAGACTGGAACCGGCTGCCAACAGTGGTTGGAACACTGGTTGAATCACCATCTCTGGATGTATTTAAAAGCTGTCTAGACATGGTGTTCAAGGACATGGTGTAGTAGTGGACCTGGTAGAGTTAGATAATGGCTAGACTTGATGATCTTAGAGGTCTAGAGCAATTCTATGGCTCTCCCCAAGGCCTTTGGCTTGCAAAAGCACATTCCCAAGCAATCTAAAAATTGCAATGCTACCTTTTGAAAGTACAAAGAAGTCAGTATTTTCCTAGACCTTTCTGACTGCATTCAGAAATAAGGTGGCTGTGCAGTAAAGTGTTGGAACCCTGAGTGAAGGGTGATATGGCATGAAACAGTGAGCATCCCCTGCCCTGGGGGACAGACAATTTGCTTACAGGCAGCACTGCACACATGTAAAGGCCCCGATGAACAACTGACTGCATGTTAGTCCTGGATTTAACCCATTTTTTATTGGCTGCACTTCTACTTGATTCTGAGAATTACTTCTTTCTTCCTCCACTGGTTCATTCCATGATTTCTATACATTCCAAAACATGCATTTTTCTTATTATATGCTTGGGTATACCTGGTCTGCTACTATTTTTCCTGGTGCTTTAACTGGTAAGCATATTGCTTTAGCTGATTTGCATTAATACAAAGTATTTGAGTATTTGTATTTGAATTAATACTGGGACCTTCAGGGCAAGAACACAGTTCAGTTTCCAGGACAAGTCAACCATCTCATTTGGACAGCAACCTTCTCCCTGCTGGAAAGGAAGATGTGCTTGTGTGTGAGGCATCAGCCAGCAAAGTTTGATATAATTCCTGATTCTCTAACATTTCCCTCGTGCTCTCCATGACAAATGCAGCAGCTCCTCAGCTTCAAAAGGGCAATGTTGTTTATGTGGATCAAAGGTAAGAGAGGAGGGAGGAGGGACCAGGGAGAGAAGCAGAGGTGAACTAACTCCTTTAGCTTCTGAACAACACTTGGCTCAAGTTCTGAAATAGCCAGATCCTTATCAAAGAGAAAAATGGCCTAGGACTGAGATGCTTGATAGAAATAGATAGATGTAGTCAAGAACTGTAAAATCTCTGTTTAGTACACTATATGAGGAGCTGTGTAATTTAACTCCTTTCTCCAAAGCAGGATTTATGAAAGTTTGTGGAAAGACAAAAGGAATTATTTTGGTAACAAGGATTTTCCAGTGCTGTAAGATACATGTGACCTCTACTGATGTTATGGCAACTGACATGGGGACACTGAATGATTGCTTTGCCCCACATGGACATAACATAATTTACTCTGCCTGAAGTCAGTGACCTGAGAACACAATGTACAAAGTAAAATAAAAAATCGGTCTGAGAAAGTCTTCCAGATGTTGGTATGGGTGAGGAACTGCATTAAGGCACCTCTCCATCAGATATTTAAGATTGGCTAAATCCAGTATGACAAACTCAGTAGAGAGAGAGAGAGAGAAATATCACTCTGTGTTAAAAACAGACACATCTATCAAATATAATCTTTGTAAATACTACGGAAAATCAAAGTAATAGCTACGGAAAAACAAAACAAAATGCTTTCATGTCACAGAGCAGCTTTTTTTTTTCTGGAACTGTTATATTAGTGTGTATCTATGAGATACTAATAATTTTAATGGTGAATACATACGCATGGCTCTTACTTCCCTCTAAACTGACCCAAATGAGTCACCTAGAAAGTATATCCATACATCTGCCACCAGCAAATGGTAGTTTCACTTACAATCAGTGGTGGGAATTCTCCTTCTAATCTCTGCAAAAATTTGGGAAAAGTAAATTATATTAAGTGGTTGTTTTGACCATTTCCCATTCCCAGTTATTTCTGAAGTATATGCAAGGTACCGTAAACATAAATAACAAGTTGTCTCTGATTTCTATCAGAAAAACTTGCTGGGAACAAAGTGAGCAGCAGTTGTGCTATAGCCATTCTGATCTACGGATGCAAACAAGGCATATAGGGCATAACCACAAAACATTAAGAAATGCTGGTTTGAAATGCACAATTTCATTATACAAATTAAAAAAAAAAAAAAAAAAGGAAAGGAAAGGAAAGGAAAGGAAAGGAAAGGAAAGGAAAGGAAA
>WUAM01000358.1:269845-304928 GCA_024336885.1 Actenoides hombroni | reverse complement strand
AGCAGCTGTGTCCATGAGCACCAGTAAGCAGCAGGTTCCCAGGGGCAGAAGGAGCCCCAGTGCAGTGCAGTGCAGTGGTGATGGCACCATCCTGCTAGAGATGTGCCCAGGAAAGAGGCCCTGAAATGCAGCTCCTATTTCCCTAGCACTCCTTTTCCTGACCCTGCAGAACTCTCGCTCTCCTGCTGCTAATATCAGACCCAACAAGGATGGTTTCCCTCCAGTTTGGATCCTTTGTTGGGACACAGCCCCCACTCTTGTCTGTGCCTGTGCCAAATGTCCTTGTGCAGCAGCTGCCCCTGGGAGGAAATCCTCACAATTCCCATGGGATTCAAGACCTCGTCCCCCAAAGCCAGCTGCTGTCCTACAGGGGTGTCCAGTAGAGACCCTTTTTTTGACACATCCTCTGCTGAGTGGGGCTATTTTCTAAGCCCATCTACCTGATTGAACGTGTGTCTATATGGACAGAGGTCAAGTTGGGGAAGCTCATCCAAGGCCTTTCCCCCTTCCCTTGAGTGACCTCTGTGAGATCAGAGGTAAGAGGCACCGTGGTGGAAGGGAAGGTCATGGGAGGGGTGTACCTGAAGTTTAGCAAAAATACTGACAGTCTCTCCTTTAGTTTCTTTATGACCAAATGGAGGATGAAGCTGTTGAGTTAGAGGATGACAATGTGGATGATTAAAATATCTGTACTGCCAGTCTCAGAGACCTGTGACCATGGTTCGGGGCATGGCTACTGTTCAGGGGACCTGGGACAGGCCAGAGAAATTATTTGACTGGATCCTTGTAAAGGCCAAAAGGTGCATGGCCAAGGTTCTATAACTGCTGGAGGAAGCAGCCCATGCAATCCTGCAAGCTGGGGGCTGGCTGCCTAGGAAGCAGAACCATAGAAAAGGATGTGGGGTGGTAGGAGAAACTCAGGTGAACATGAAACAGCTGTGAGCCTCTGCAGCCAACAGGAGTAACAGCATTGTGAGCTCTGTGAGTCAAAGTGTTGCCATCAGGTCCCAGATGGTGACCCTGACCCTCTGTCCCTTGTGACACCACATCTGGGGTATGACATCAAAGTTGAGGCTCCCTGATCAAAGAAGTCTATTGATATAGTGAAGCAAGTTGAGCAAAGCTCCATTTCCCTGATGTCAAACATGAGACGTGAGGGACAACGTTGAGAGAAGTGAGCCTGCTTATATAGAAAAGAGGTGTCTCAGGTGCTGAGGGAGCTGACAGAAGAACTGGCTAAGCTGCTCTCCATCATTTGTCACTGGTCTTGGCTAACCAGGGAGGTCCCCGATGACTGGAGGTTGGCCAATGTGACTCCCATCTACAGGAAGGGCTGGAAGGAGGATCTAGGGAACTATAGGCCTGTCAGACTGACTTCGGTGCCTGGCAAGGTTATGGAGCAATTAATCCTGAGTGCCATCAAGCAACATATAGAAGACAACCAGGTGATCAGGCCTAGCCAACATGGATTTAGGAAAGGAAGGTCCTGCCTGACCAATCTCATAATACTTCTATGACTGGGTGACCCATATAGTGGATGTGGGTTACCCTGACTTCAGCAAAGCTTTTGATACAGTCTTCCACAGCATCCTCCTGGAAAAGCTGGCAGCCCACGGCTTAGACAGGTGCACCCTTTGCTGGGTTAATAATTGGTTGGATGGCCGGGCCCAGAGAGTGGTGGTGAACAGTGCTGCATCCAGTTGGCATCCAGTGACTAGTGGTGTACCCCAGGGATCAGTACTGGGCCCAGTCCTGTTCAACATCTTTATTGACGACCTGGATGTGGGGATTGAGTCTCAGTAAATTTGCAGATGACACCAAACTGGCAGGGAGTGTCAATCTGCCGGAGGGTAGGAAGATGCTGCAGAGGGACCTGGACAGGCTGGGTTGATGGGCTGAGGCCAATGCTATGAAGTTCAACAGGACCAAGTGCAGGGTCCTGCACTTTGGCCACAATAACCCCACAAAGCACTACTGACTGGGGGAGGGGTGGCTGGAGAGCAGCCTGGTGGAGAGAGACCTGGGAGTGCTGGTTGACAGCCGGTTGAACCTGAGCCAGCAGTGTGCTCAGGTGGCCCAGAAGGTCAATGGCATCCTGGCTTGTATCAGGAATAATGTGGCCAGCAGGACTAGGGATGTGATTCTCCCCCTGTACTCAGCACTGGTGAGGCCTCACCTCGAGTACCGTGCACAGTTCTGGGCCCCTCATTTCAAGAAGGATCTTGAGGTGCTGGGGCAGGACCAGAGGAGAGCAACGAGGCTGGGGAAGGGACTGGAAGGAAAGTCTTGTGAGGAGGGAGGGAGCTGGGGTTGTTTATCCTGGAGGAGACTCAGGGGGGACCTTGTCGCTCTCTACAACTACCTGAAGGGAGGTTGTAGTCAGGTGGGGGTCGGGCTCTGCTCCCAGGCAACTAGTGACAGGAAGAGAGGGCATGGACTTGAAGCTGCACCAGGGGAGGTTTGGGTTGGATATCAGGAAACACTTCCTGACAGAGAGGGTGATCAGACAGTGGAATGGCCTGCCCAGGGAGGTGGTGGAGTCACCATCTCTGGATGTGTTTAAAGAAAGGCTGGATGTGGCACTTAGTGCCATGGTCTGGCCGATGTGACTGTGTTGGGTCATAGGCTGGACTTGATGATCTCAGAGGTCTTTTCCAGCCTCAGTAATTCTGTGATTCTGTGATTCTGTGGGTATGTATATGAAGATAAGCAAATGTGAAACATGCTAAGCATAGCCACCTGATTAACAAAACTGCTGCTGCAGCTAAGTCAAGTAAAAACAAAGCTCCAGCCAGGTCAAAATAAGTTCAGACCAAGCAAGCCTGATAAGTCTTGGTCCTGAGGTCTAGCAAAGACAATACAAAACCTGTGTCCTGTTACTATCAATGGCAAAACTGTATTTATGGACCCCAGGTATACAATATAGCAGTCTGCTTGAAGGAAAAAAAAAAATTAGAAAAAGGAATTTCTGCATTAGAAATTATTGCACATGCTTATTCAAGAATCAATTGATATCTTGATTTTGAAAGAAACTTTATTATTCTGAAAAGTTAAGTAAAATAAATGTCTTGTGAAGACTAAGGTTATCCAAGTGCATACAACTAGAGACTTGGGAGTATTACTAAGAAATATATCTGTTGTTTTGACATTCAGATTAAAGATCCTGATAGCTGTGAAGTTATTACTTATTTTATTACTTATTATTACTTATTCCTAAAATTCATTAGTATATTCAGGAGGTTAATACTTATAGGGCTGCAAACTGAAGAGGAGGTTTCTTATTCGGAAAAAATATTTGTTATGTGAGCCATATCTAGTGTTAATATTGGCATACTGTCTCTTCCATTTGTTAAGTGGCTGAAGGCTAAAGTGTCAAGTATTTAATGCACCTGCGCATGTGTGGTTCTGACAAGAATTTAGTAACAACTTCTAAAAGAATTGATGTATTTGGGCTGGGAGTAAAACATCAATCATTTTTGCAAATTCTAGTAAACAAAGACACAAATATTCATATGAGTAAATATTGTACAATCCCAAGGCAGGTCTATGTATTCCCCTCTGGCCTTCCATAAGGTTCAGGAGAGAGTTAGGACAGCAACTGTAATCACAGAATCACAGAATGTGTAATATTCTTCAAATTTACAGCTTAGTGTTTGTTGAGCCACAGTGAGCTCCAGTTCAGCTGAGTTAGAGAAAGCAAGTTGAAAATGAAGGTTTTAGAAGAGATGAACTATTGGTAGAAACATTTCAAAGTGCTTGGAGGCTTAATTCTGTTCTATGAAGATGAAAATCCAAGAATCTGGATATATACCCAAAAAATCTAAACTTTCTCACTTTGAAAGAAACAGACCAGAAATCTTAGACTTTCTTTGAATTCCATTGAGAATTAGTTGAGTTAGTGACACCCAAACGGCAATTTACAAATACACTGAAGTTAACCAAAATGTTACAAAGCTCAGAAGATTCATGTCTTTCTTGAGATAAAACTCCATAGATTTAAGATTTTACCCTAAATCAGAAAATCTGTGTCATCCTTCAGTAGAAGATTTTGTTCTTGCCTGTTTGGAAGTAGTTGGAGTTGGAAACCTGGATTATCTAGACCTTCCTGAAATAAGATTTATTTTTTTTTTTTTTACCTAAACCATGAGTTACTTGTCCTAGAAATATCCACAGATCAGATTTCTTTTGTATGTCTTGATGAAAGATAATCATTTTGTCTTCATTTTCCTGAGAGGTGTGTGGTCAGGGCACTGTGAGTTGAAAATGACTTACTGAAAATATTTTCATAGACATAAGAAGCCAAACTCACTGCAGAATATTGAAAGCATAAATAAAGAATTTTAAAAGAAACCAAATAAATACTAATATATTACGATGAAAGTGACTTAAGATAGTGTTGGACTCTACATTAAGCACAGATGATAGAAGTAATTCAGAGAAGTAATATGTGTATGTAACTCTGTTGTTACCACATCTGGAAAGACTCAACCATTTCTGAGTGTAACATTACCTAAAATGTTGTGTTGAAGAGACCTCCAAGGATGGTAAATTAATTAAGGGTACAGATAAGAGATATAAAAATGTAACTATGTTTTAAGACATATGAGTATTTCATATATTATGGTCATCATCAACCATCATTGTTAACAGTCCTCTTCACATGGTTCAGTATTTGGCCTTATCATATGTGTTTTGTTGGACTGGCCATAAATGTAACAGCCATGTATTTTTTTAACTGATGGGTAAGGGAAAAAGTCTAAAACCACTCAGGGAGTTTATTCTTATAAGGTTATAATTATCTTAATGAGCCACAAAATGATGTGAGTAAAATCAATAGGATGGAATTTGTAGAAGAAAAATGAAGGTTATACCTTAGATGAAAATATTTTCATTCTGAGATCCACTGGACTGTGGATCCACCCTATTAACTGTGGTGCTACTTCAAGGAAGAAGAATGAATTCTCATCTCTTTTTCTTCTTCCTGTGACTGATAAAACCAGATCGAAACAGACTTCAGAGAAAATGCACTTGAGTTTTCAGCTCATTTTCCTTGTTATAATCTCTTTCTACTGCTGTTAGGGATGGCTTATTGAAGGAAAAAAGTAGTCTTACTGTTGTAAATATGCTTCCTAGGAAGAGAGGTAAAGACAGATAAATGCCTTGAAAGACACTTGGCAAATGCATTTCTGTTTCTAATATTAGCCTGATGTTGAAAGGATAATGGAATATGTCCAGTGTCACTGAACCTCTCTCCTCTTCTTGATAATGTAACACTGAATAAGTTGGTAGATAATGCAGACTTAGAGCCTTCCAAAATAGCTTCTTACATGAATGCCTCTAAACACGGTTCTCATGTTCCTAAAAATGTGTAAGGGAAAACTAGATGGTTCAAAGACATCTGTCTATGCCTATCTAATATTGTAGACATTCAGTGAGACATATTTTGTAATTATATTCAAATTTTATACATGCTAACTAAAAAAATTTTCTTTTAGAACAGAAGAAAGTAGTAAAAACTGAGATGGCGATATAAGTAAAGATAATTTTCTTGCACATAAAAAAAGGAAACACATTGAAAATGGTTTTAATTTTGGATTTTTTGACTGGGAATACGAATATACAATATTCATATTTTAAAGTAACTAATGGTCAATGATGTTTTGGGTTTTTTTTCATTTGAATTTTCTCTAAGATTATTCACATTTCATGGTTTCTTGCAAGTATTAGTCATAATACGGATTTCAATCTGGTACTGAAATTAAAATACCTCTTACTAAATACTATACATGACAGCATATTATACTTAGCAGATCTAGATGAAATATTAAATATAAAGCAAATTAAATCCTATACTATGAAAATCAGTAACAATTTAACAATTATTTTCGATATTAATAGGGTTTTTTTAATTAAATATATGTTCATATGCAGTAGAAAGCTAAGAACTAACACTACATTTGTAATCATGTCTTGTTACGTCCATATCATAATTTATGTGGAATATCCTTGAGCAATTAATAGCACATTATAGGTATGAACAAAACTAATCATATTAAGTTAAATCAGTGGTGTAGCTTTGAAACATATCTTGGATTTATCTGAGGAGAAAAATCAGTATTTATCATTGCAAAAAAAGTTCATAGTATCTATTAAAATAAAGGTAGAAAGTGTATATATTTATATTGTCCATACATTCCTGTGATGAGAACATACTGATTCTAAAATTCTTTGGAAATTTTTTGGTTTTAACAGCCAATCTCACAACCATTCTTACTGATACCAGTGGAAATGGTTTAAACTAGTAGCCTTAGGAATTTTTAGAGGCAGGCCCACTGGAGCTTTTATTCTGAAGGTCTTCTCAGCTTTAAAGAGTAAATGAAATATCTCTTCAGATCATGTTTCTGTGTGTCATCTTGGGAAAAGAATTTCCAGTTCAGTTTTCCAAAGTGATGTGTTCTTTCTACTGATGTTCAAAGTAATCTCTGGATTAGATATATATAAAAGGAACATAACATTTAGCTATGTAAAGAGATCAAAAGATTAGATAGGACAGGATGGATGGTAATATCATTAATGTTAGACCTCAAACATCTCTACATGGACTAGTCATGAAGGAGCTGTTCCCTGATGCTCTTGAGGGACTGGCTCCATTTAGGAGGAATGAAATGCATTACTAATGTGTGATAGAAGAATGTGTGGGGGTGGGATTGCCCTACCTCTTTGTCTTTCAGATTCATCGCAGCTGTATCTCTCTGTATCAAGTACACGGAACACTCTTGCTTGAAATTCAGACTGAGAAAACTTCAAAACAGTCCCAACTAATTTAAGCCATTTTTCAGTGGAAGTTCAGCGTTCATTGAAGCCTCTAAAGGCTGAACTCCACATTCTGGACTTCCTCTGAAAAATGAGGCCTTGTTCACAGGCCTGGTTTATATCAGTAACATGCGAGTACACGGTAGCCAGTCCAGGATCAAGGCACCATTGCTGACACACTGTAAACACAGAAGAAAGAACAACTTCATACCTTGAGAGTATATGCTCTAAGGCACGATAAACACACTGATATAGCTACTACAGGAGATAGTGCTTCTATCACATCAGCAGATGAACCCTCATTTTCCCAGTGCACAGCTAATTTCCTAATCTTTCCCAAATACGGATGGAAAGAAAGAAAACAAAATTTACTTACCCATTATTATTTGACCCAGTAGAGGTGTCAGGTTTTTGTTTCATATCAAGAGTAGAAATGGAATGAAGAATACTTTGCTTAGGTTGACAAGCCACTATCCTTTCACTTAAACAACAAAGTGAACAAGTTTAATAGTCTTATGTTGTATACTCTTGCCATCATAAGTTAAGTACGATGTTACAAAAACTCTTAAACTATTCAACACTAAACCAACAAAAATCTTTCTGTGTGAACTTATGAAACTGTATTTTTGTCTCAAACTCAAACACAATATTTGCTATGAGGCTATTTATTATGAAGTACATGTGTACCATTGATATTCTTGTCTTTAAAAGGTATGATTACCTGGTACTTGTAATTCATTTACAGGGGTTGAAATGGCACAATGGGGTTTCTATTTCTCTTAGAAGATTCTCATGTGAGTTTGAGCTGGCACTCAGAGCGATGATATACTGTAATTTACAGTAGGTAAATTCTCTGGAATACTATAGAGAAAATGTAATTTAAGATCTCCCCTAGGTATACTGCTTTACTTATTATTATTGACATGCTTGAAGCCTATTCAGTGTTCTTTCTTTCAGCAGTGTTAATTTTAAAAACGGATGGAATCTGTATTTTAAAATTGTATTAGAGTAGCCAATTAGATGCAGAAATTTTGCTTATGCTTTGTGCAAGATTCTCTATGAAGTGCCCCTATGTTAATACCTTTCCTTACACTGTATAATGCAGTATGACATTCTGTGTTAATAGGCTTTTATTAAGCTGGATTAAGAGGTTGCCTGTTTTAGTGATTAAAGAAGTTGTATAATACTGTTTGCTCAATTCAGTGATATTAGAAAAATTATGATCTTCTAGTCAGGAAACGTGATGGCTTTCACCTATTTCTCAGCAGGCATTTATTTTTCCTATTTTTCTCCTGTTGTCAGACCTGAAGCACACATATGTGCTTCAATAAAATCAGCAAGCATGTGTTTGCTATTTCAATAGGCAATGAAAATTAATTCTTTTGATGATAAATCTATGATTTGTCTTCTCCATTAAAAGACAGCTTTAAAATTAGCTCACTCAAACATATCAACTGCAGTATTTCACATGATATGCATTAAGATATTTATTAAATACTGCTTAGCTCAACTTTCTGATTTATACCTACAACATAACTGTTCTAAACTATATCCAGTGGATTACTTTGGGCTTCAGCCCAATAGTGTTAACTACAGTACACAAATAAAAGGTTTCATTCCCCAGAGCAGAAAATGGAACTCTTGTGCTAAGCACCTAAGTTCAAAGCATACCTACAGAGTAGGAGGAAGTGACTAACAAATCAGGTGTCACTCAGGTGTCACTGAAGTATGATTCCCTGCCCCAGTAAAATGCCTGGGAAGAGATGGGTACCTCCAAAACCTAAGTTCACTGATACTCTGAACTGACATCACATAAGAGGCTCTGTATTATCTAGCCAGTAAAGAAATACACTCTTAAATTTTGTTCCTCAAGGAACTACACAGAGCTGGTTTTGTTTATATGGGATCCACAGCCCAGGAGCTCCTTCTGAGTATAGCTGTTATTTGATAGATTTTGAACAATTATTGACCAGTCAGCACACGGTTGGCACATTTCACATCTTGTCAAATCAAACATTCAATGAGCAAGTGTATCTGACAGAAAGAAACTTTACTTTCAAAGTCTTAATAATTTAGTACCTTAAGAAAATGTCAGGAAATAGGAAAATATTGTATGAACCTTTCCTACTCATCTGAGTTTTCTCTGGGATGGTAAGGTACAATGGATGATTTATTAGAACACTTGGTTTCTTCTCTTACTTTGTTTCTTCTCTCACTAGAATTTACAGATAAAGGAATTAATTTTTTAGAGGGGCCATGTCATTAGTGGAAACACATAAAGATTTGGGAAAATCCATTCTGTCGAACATTAAAAGGAAGGGTCCTTCAAAACCAGGCCACATTAGTTTCATAATAATCATGGGGATGTGTCAATAGAAGAAGTGATAGCAACAAAGGATTTAACCTTGAGACTTTGATTTCTAGAAGTCTGTTGCCAACCTCTCTGCCTTCTTTCTCTAGCTGGTATATGTTACCCTTTTTAAGCTGATAAAATGTAAACTGCTTTTAATAGGCCACAATCATGATATATTTATCCTCTTTACTTCCACACAGTGTTTCAGTCATGAGCTTTCATTTTTTATATAGCAAACTTGGTCACAATGACCCATTCTTTTTAATTTCAAAATAAAATTATGTAATTTCATTATTTTTGAGATTAATTTTGAAATTATTATATATTAAATCCAGATGGAAATAAACAGTATAAAAACTTGAAATTCATATTTTTGAGAGGACTTTAAAACTCTGATTATTAGACCTAACAGAATTCTCGGGCTGTTTGTCAGACTGGCACAAATGAGATAAGTAAAGACCTAAATTCTGGATCTCCCTAGGTGAGAGACTACATTGCCAGAAGGTTTCTGTAAAGAGGGGAAGGTGTATACATCAGTCCTAACCACTGCAGGAGGGGGTTAACGTATGTATACACATTGACATGCATAAGGAAAAGATACAGACAGTATGGATAGACAGTCATGGAAACTAGAGGGAAAACCAGTAAAGGGCTATCAAAGGACTGCAAGTAAATTGCTTAATATACTTTCCAGGTTGAACTGAAAGAGTATTGGGCATCCAGCTCAACAGGTACTCAACTTATCCCTACTGGCTGATTAAGAAATGGCTATAGTCAAGAAATACAGTTGGTAAGAACACAGGTACTTTTAAGTTTTTCACCCAGCTAGGACATTGTGGTTAAAGGATGATCACACCTCTATTTCTACTTAGTATTGAGTATGCCAACACATTAACATTTTTTAGCTGGACAGAAAACGAGGCACCAAAGGTGACTTGAGCACTCACCTGCAGCAGTATTCAGACAATCTTTCTTCCTTTCCCACAAGCTGATGTCTTTAAAAACCTGTCTGACACATCCGTGGGACTGCTCAATGTGATCTACAAAATATTGTCCCAGGTGGAGGATAGGCTTCACTCCCCACCTGTACTGATGAGTGTCTAAGCTGTCAAGAGAACATCTATAGTTTAGTCCTGGGTACAGGCTAAATGTAGACATTGGGACATCAATATCTTTCAGCCTTCAAGCATAAATTCAAGATACAGGGTCAACCTGAACTGTCTCTCCCAAAAGACCATGGCCACCATCTCACAGCTGTTACTGATGTCTAGTGCCATCTAGTCTATCTCTACCCTTGCTGCAATCATACACACAACATACCATTGAGATATCTTCTAGATGTGTTAGTCTCTGATGGTGCCAGATGCACTCATTTTATCTGTAATATGAAATTTTGGAGCCTGAGTTCACTAGAGAGCTTAAACATAGAATATAAATATTCTTTCTAATATAGTACCCAATCTATATGCCTCTGTTTGATTAGCTTCAAGATTTTGTCCTATATTAATTTCATATCATCACATTTTTATTAGTGAAAAGAATGAAGATTTTTTGCATTTCTTCTCCATGTATTTTGATGGTTATATAGCCTTCTTGTGATTCACAAAGTTACTGCTCTGGAAGTCAAAGACAACATCAGAATGAAAAACAGCTAACTGCTACATGGTGACAGAAATGAAAAGTAGTAATTTTGTGTGTCAGATAAATCAATACAGAATACTTATATTTTGAAAGTTGAAATAACTTTAAAAAATGAATATAGAAACAACCAAGACAAAACAAAATTTACCCAAACATGTCAAACATTTTTAGAAAAAGTACAAGTTGTTTCTTCTAATGATTCAAGGGGAAGATTTCATTAGCAAAATGCACATTTCATTATGGATATTTCAAATAGCATGATGCACAAGATGCAAAACTATTAAAATTCAGTAGTAAGGGACAGCTGTTTTATGTACTTTGAAACCGTAGCCTAAATTGATGGGCCTTTTTTGTCTATAAACCAGCTGTCCATTCCTTATTAAGGCATCTGTCAGTTCTTCATAGACAAAGATAGTAAAAATTAATGCAGAACAGCTCTTAACTCAGAACCTTGTGAAGATGTTACTTTAAAGGAATACAAAAGAAGAAAAGAAAATGTAAACCAGACAACTATAAACAACAAAAACACATACAGTCTGCATTAAATTTAATCTGTTTCATGGCAACTAATTTTATGAGCTTTCAGCTGAGTCATTAATCTCAGGATGCATTGTTTTGTTTATTAATAAACAATATTTTTTTCCATCTTTGATAACAATAATGTTGATAATGTGAAAATAATAACACCCTCACTCTCTAGTAGGAATATCAAATTTAATTATAATGGGTTACTTTAATCTGGTACTAGCCCTTAAAACAAAGCCTTGCATCTCTCATCCTCCATGAAAAAGGGTTAGTGGGATTTTGTTAGAGCATGGGTTCCTACAGATTCACATGTCTGCAGTTAATAATATGGATCTGGTTTTACTTCTCCCAGTGATCAAAACTAATGGCAAATGTGCAAGCTTGGGTCCATTCCCTCTGGAGCAACATCTTGACACTAGAAAAGAGTCTATCCATGTGGTCAGGGACCACACAGCCCAATCATGTTATATGTCTCTGAGAGATTCACCCCCACTTTATTAAGTAACCCAAAAATTGTCTGCCTGTTGGAGAATTTTCAAGATGAAGGTATGTAAGGGCATGGCCATGTGAGAAATTGCTAGAAGACTTCTGCTCCTCTGTTGTGGAAGCCCCGTGCTGGGGCCTTGTATGATGCTGTGTCCCCTCATGAGGCCTGATCCAGACCCACAGTCTTGAATGGTTTGACAACCTAGCTTGGCTTTGGTGACCTTCTGATCCAACTCAAAATGTTAACACCTCCACACCTCACCTCACTCCCACACCGCAGTTCCTCCTCATTTAGTCTCTCAGAGAAACAGGTGTGAATTCTGTTGCTCTAGACATTTCAGAACTATACTGAAAAAATCCAGACTAACTCACTGTACACTAGGGAAAGAGTACAATGAAAATGTGCTACACTTTGAGAGTAACACTGAAAGAATAAGGAGCTATAAAGAAGCATAATGTTTTTTTTTCATTTATCATTTCAGCAATTATATGAACCTAAATGCCTTTTAATTAAAAAAAAAAAAAAAAAGAGGAAAAATAATAATTCTAAAGATTAAATGCAAAAAAAAAAAAAAAAAAGTTCTTATTGCACACATAACACACATTGAGAAAATTATAACTGATAACTATCATCTGAGCATTGCTGGAAGGTAAAGAGAAATTCATTGTCTTTATATCCATAGGATCTAGGCAAAAAAAAGGATTTTCAATTTTGTTTATGTTGACAGTTTCATTAATTTTTTTGAACTTAATGTACACATTTTGATTGAAGTTTGTATTGAGCAGGAATTTTAATTGCCCACATTGACCTTTCTGATTAGTAGAAAGTCCTTGAGAAAGAACTCATTTTGTTCTTCTATTGCACATCTTTGGTTGGCTTTGCTGAGTTCTGATATTTGCATTATAAGCAAGTGAATAGAAAAAATTCAAGTAAATCAATATCACCATGTTTATCTTTTCTTTTTTCACTTCTATAGAACTGAAAATTTGCTGTTTTCCCTGAAAAACATGATACAATTCCACTGCCAGTATATCCTCTGAAACAACTGTACATGAAACTAAAATCATATTCACACAGTCTATTGATTACGTGTTTTTATTGCTACTTGTACACATTATAATGAAACAAAAAAGAATACTACTTTCACACAATGGATGTGCAAAGTCAAATCAAACAGGAAGCATAAAACCAATCAGGTTTAAATTTGATATTCTTTGGAGATTTTCGTATTATCAGGTATGTGATATTGTCATGAACTGTTTGAGTTAGACTGGAATGTTTGTGAATGTCCAATCTTAAAGTTATAGCTGTCAAGAAGAAGAGACATAGAGAGAAGAGAAGCTGTCTAAATTCTTTATCATGAAGCTTTATCTTACAAGATCCATCATTTAGGGTCCCAGGATACTTTTTTTTAGCAGGGAGAGGGAGCTAATTTAAAATATTAATAATGTAATTTCTTTTATTTCAAGATTGAAAGCATTCAATGCTTATATTAACTATAGATTTTACATTAACTTGACTTTGAGGTTTTCTGAGTCTTAGTGTTTTCTAATAGGACTTGAAAATTCAATGGAACTTGAATTTTGTCAGTCCTACTCTGTCTGCAGCTGGGAAGTACAATTTAATATCAATGAGATGACAGCTCCATTTCTTGTACTAAAATACTGTTCCAGGACCAACAGTGCTAAAACACATTTTCAAAATCCATTTTCATTTAATACTGAAGGTAGCAACAACTTTTATTCTCTGCATAATTGGGTCAAATGCCCATTCAAGTCAATGATCAACTTAAGCTTGAAGGAAGCCAGGATGTGAGACTTCAATCTATGGATTTGGTGTTCCCCTTCCTTACTCTTGGGTAAATCAAAAATTATTCCTGTTAATGGAAGCAACTTACTTTGAGCAAGCAGTGGATCAAATTCCATATTCCCAAACCCCACAAATAAGTAAATTAGGGTTTTTTGTAAGATATATAATTGACCTTGAATTTGGAAAAAAAAAAAGAAAATTGGAATTTTGTACATAGTAATATTCTGAAGGAGTGTTTCCCTTTTGAGGTGTCTGGAACAAATTGTTCAAATATAGTACAACTCAATATTTTGTTAACTCTGCAATTAAAAAAAAAGTATGCTCTTAGATGCTATTCTACCAAGTGAATGATTAAAAGGCTTTGAAGTTCACTTAAGATGCTGTTAGACAGTTAGTGGCATTGCCCTGTGAATTTTTGATGACTAAAGCTGTCATACGTAACATGTGATGGACCTAAGTACTACAGATATTCCCACTTTCTAAATTTAAGCATGAACTACAAGGTTGAACAGCCCTTTCCACACTCATCCTCCCTTCCTTTTCCCTCTTCTGGGACCTGACTAGGGAAACGCTACAGAAGTGCAGTATCTGTGTTTGCATTTATTACATACTATTTATACTGAGACCATGGCAGCTTGATCAGTTTTTCATTGGTGACCTCTCTCCCCTCTGAGAGCTGCGGAAGTGGGGTGTTTCCATTCCAGCATGTACCTTGTGCTTAGGGGTGGTGCAGTGCCGGGCCACGTACTGATGTGTATGCTGTCTGCTCTTAGCATGGGACAGAAGGAAGAGTGAGAAAAAGTTGGAAATTTATGAAGATCTAGTAGGGAAAGATCCCACTGTCCTCAATGCAGGAGGTGCCCCTGCATTGTGCCGGTCATTGAGGATCCCATACAGAGCTTTGGCCTTATTTGCTTAGATCACAGGACTCAGCATAATTCAGGTGGAAAAGGACCTGTGGAGGCCTCTTGTCCAACCTCCTGCTCAAAGAAGCATCATGGGTCGTAGAGCACCCAGGCCCAAAGAAGTGTTGTGCACTGCAGTTTGCTAGTGGACAAAGCAAAATGTAGCACCCAGCAGCAGGAGACTATCAACAGTGCAATGTCTCGCAGACCAGAAACTGTAACCTTCTCTGGTACCAGAATACAGGGGGAAAATAGCAAGCCAATTGTCTAACTGCATACTAACAGAAATTTGTCCTGTTTACAGCTATATCCATCTGCAAGGACTGTTTTGCCTAATTAAATATATTTTAGGCTATATCACAAAAATATTAATTTACACTGCATCTTTTTTTTTTTTTCCTGTCTCATCAGGTTGTTCCTCATTACTTTCTGGAATGATAAAGCTTTTATATATTTAACAAATGAAATCCTTATTAGGAAAGGAATTAAATATGCATTTCAGTAGCTGGTCTGTAGGCCTATGATGTAAGTTTTAGAACTGAACAGATGATGCACATTTTTATTGCCTTTTAGTATCTAGTTTATTTCTTATAATAGAGGCATCATGCATTTCACTCTGAAGAAACAACTTACAAGAAAAGAGATATCTATCCTTGGTTTATGTTGACTGCACTGTGTCTTTTTTGACTGAATTAAACAACTGTTTTGTTTTAGCACTTAATCTCACTGTAATGATGATAGTATAAGATCATTTTTCAGTTACTTTTCTTGCTCTGCTAACAAATAAATCTGGTGTGTTACTGAAACAGAATCTTTTAACATTTAATTAAAATAAATAACAATATACATAGGCAACTAAACAATTTTAACAAGTTCAAAACATTTAAGAGCTGAAAAATAACCAGATGGATAACCGAGAAAGACCTAAAGCCTAAAGATGAAAGTAAAAATATTTATGATTAATTTTCATTTCATTTGACCCTGTAAGTTTTTTTATTTGCTTTCTTGTGAGTAGTTTTGTTGGGAAACAACCTGAGCATTTGCCTGAGTTAACTGGAGGACTGTACAAAGGGGTTAAAGTCATGCAAAGGACTTGAAACACCACAAAAACATTCAAATCATCACTTTTCACAAGGTAGTTATTCTAAAATCTACAGTGAATGCAAATAAGAAACAAGTTGTCTGTTGCCTAAAAAAAAAAAACTTCTAAGCTATTTTTAATTTGTGCCTCAAGTAAAATATAAAGGAAAAACATTCATTCATGTAATGTTCCATAAAAATTTATTCATATATGTCTATTTGTTCAGTTTAAAGTCATTGACAAACTTTCTACCTGAAAGTGAATTCTGATGTTGACTACTTTTCTTCCACTTCCAGTGCAGATGTTTCTAACTATAAAGAAGTCACTCAGAACAGGCAATTACTCTGAAAAAATAAATAAATAAATAAAAAGTATGATCTTTTGGTGCAAGTTCATGATAATAGAAATTCAGGAACAATTTTTCTAGTGCACTTTGGTTTTTGGATACCAGAATCATCCATCTCAAACAGAAAAGCTAGAATGGAAATAAGGTAGTGAAATGTTTGACCATGTCCTTGCCCCTGTGATGTGGAATAAGTTTTTTACCCTTTAACAGATTGGCAGTAAAGGGTCCCCTTGCTGTTTTCTGAGATTATTATATAGCACAGTACTTGTTTGTGCGTTTTCTGGTGTTATCTGTCTCCATTGGCAGCACAATGTACAGCTCATTAACATTATTCTATGCCAGTTTTTTGCAGCAGTTAGTAATAGTCTTGATATTTGGGGAATAGAATACATATTTCTTTGATTTTCTTTTATTAAGAATTGTTCTCCTTTGTTTATTTTACCTTTCCAAATACTTTTATGAAGAAAATTGTCTCTCACACATACTTGAAGCTATGTGTATGCAACTCAGAATGTTGATTCACAATTAAGATTGGCAGGAAATTTTCTAATGCAGTGTTTTTTCCATAGAATATGTCAGCCCCTCAACACCGAAGTGTTCTGTGGGAAAGGGGTGCTCTGAAAATCTTTCTCTGTTAAGAGAGATCTTGGCTGGTCACTGTCCAGCTGTTGTCTAATGTGCTATTGGGAAGCCCTGCCCCAGTGGTGATCAGGTCCTCAGTCTCCTGCCTGATTTGTCAGCCAGTTCCCTGGGATCCCCAGAAGCCTCAGCTCAGATTGTGGCTATATTTGGCAGATGGACCATTATGGTGCTGGGACTTGAAAACCAGTAAAGTCAAGAAGTTGTTTTCTTAGGTGACAGGGTCATAAGGAATTGAGAAAGCAATTCTCTGCATTCTCAGTCATCCAGTTTCATGAGAAACATCAGGTCTTCTGCCATGTGCTGTAAGATACTGATAATGAAAAAAAGACCCAAATATTCAGAGTTTCCCATTACACTCTACTTTTGATAAAATATCACATTTTTTGACATTTTGTATGCTCTTGATTTTTAAAAATTTCTGTAGCACATCACATCATATAAGTAAATTGCTAAAAATACACAGTTACACCACTTCTGATATTTTTTTGAGAAAGTAGATATTTTTGTCATTTTATCAGCCTTTCAAACTACTTCTGCACTTCCTTCTCTTGCTGTCTCATTATGAACAGCCAGCTTCTTGGTCTCAAAATATTTTTAAGAAGTGCTGGAACATTTTTCATCTTTCATACTCTTGTTTTCTTAAATTGTTATGTCTTGTGTCTAGTGATACACCTATTTTAAAATTCTGAGCAATCACTTTGTCCTTCCTGGGTTCTTTGCATATTTGACAATAGCCTCCTAATTCTAGTGTCAGTCATTGAACTAAGTATGGTCTTTTCATATCAGGAGAATTTCCCTTTGTTTGGTGATTGAAGGGTGCATCACTTGTGTTCTCTTTGCAGAACTGCTTGCACTTTTTATCCTGGGCAGCTCTTTGCTTGTGTTCCAAGGTTTTTTATCTCAAACCTTTCACTGCTCTGTGATTAGGAGATCAGTGCATAAAAAATAAACCTCTAATTTTCAGGCTGTTATCAGTAATACATTATGTAAAATGGGGATTAGACTACTGACTCTGAGTATCTGTGTGTAGAAGGTAGAAGTCTAAAAGATATAACTAACCTTAGGGACAGCTGTATGTGCATAAAACAATCTTACCCTATTACTCTTAAATCTTTTGAAGCCAAAAATTAGACCAGCTCCAGAGAAAGAAACTTAACAGGAAACTGAAGAAAGCAAATTTCAGAATTAGAGATGAAGACAAGCCTTTGGACAGAAAATGAAATATTTGCATCTCTTTCATAATATTTAAAGTAGACTTTGTTAGATATTGCTCACAAGATTACCGAATGAATGAATTTCTGTTGTGTTTTTTTTATATCCAAAATGGAAAATACCAATATACATGCTTTACTAATCCAGGAGAGTAAGTAAATTAATGTTCTTAAGCTTATTTTCAGTTGTCAGTTGTTGGTTTTTTGTGGGGAGGGAGTGGTGGGAGTAGCAGAACTCATAAGGTGTGAATAAATGAGGTTCTGAAATGTCTTTTATTCATTTTCTTTTATGGAAATATTCTTCTTTTTCACGTTTTATATGAAACAGGCTATGAAACACACCTGTACGCCTAAAAGATAAAGCTTTTTGGCAGGAAAGTTCTCCACCTATAAAAAAGTCCTCTGCTGCTGTATCTTGTAATTTTTGGGAAGGGGTGGGGAACAACCAACAAACAAATGTCAGCTATAAGGCTTTGCTCTGGCAGTGGACAAATCAGTTCCTCTGGTTTCTGCCAGCTGTTACTGACTGTACTTTGCAAGAATATAGGAATCCTGTCAAAGGAACAGACAGAGCAAATGAGCATAGTTATTTTAAAGTCTTGAACTTACAGCCACTAAGCACCTGGCCTGCATGTTCCACTTGATTTCTGAGGTGAGGACAGTCTCATGTTTTGTAAGAATATGCCCTTTCTTTAATGCTATGTCCTTTCTTCATGTCAGGATAAGAACTCATCTCTTCATACTCTCCTCCATCTTCAAGCTTTGACCACCTAGGAGTCCTGGCCAGGATATATACAATCAAACGCATATCCCTGCCCTGGTCCCATACTGAAATGCCATTACTTTACTTTGGTCCCCTTTTGGTATTACATAAACATTTGCATGAAGGGTGAATTTGTCTTCTGGAAATTAAGATATAGTTTTAGAAGACTTCTGCCTGGTTTCCTCATCCATTACTCCAATTTTTGCCCTGTATCTCTTGAGACTGTAAGGTTTTTGTCACCTAGCAAATTGGTGGCAACTGCATTTAGTATAATATGTCTTTTTTTTAAAGAATGAAAACATAATGATGCTAGCATGTAAACTCAATTCCAGATACTTCCTTTCAGTCACTATTACTTCCAAGGACTATAAGACATTTCTCATATCTGACACCAGCAATAAACTCCTCTCTCTCACTGTGGAGATGGTCTATGTGCAGTTAACTGGATCCTCTGAGCTATGCTGATTCTTAAATACTGAGTTAAAGTGCTAAAGGGCTGAGAGGATCTGTATAAACCACAGTGGTGGCCTGTGGCAGTGTTCTGGTATGGTGAACGAGATTCCCTACCTAAGTAAAAGGCAACACAGACGAGAAAATCAAGTTACACCCATATGACATCAGATTCAATCAAGGTCCAAGGCATGACTATGAGCCTGCTGTAGGTTTGACAGATATCTTGGCTTTTTCACTGCAGAGTATGATGAAACACTCCTGGACTAAAGGAGTGCAAAGACATTTTCCAAACAGATTTGTGCTGTACTTCTCAGAGACGTAGGACAGAATAACCACAATAGCTAAATTCTCTGTCCATTTATGCAATTTAACTGATTGAAGAATTTATGCTGGATTTAGAGCCCTTAAGACCTTACAGGCAAGTCTCTATTATTTTCTAAATCTACCTGTAGCAGGAAGACTCCAAATCCCCAGATAGCACCTCTACAGTGTGCTTGTGTTGCTTCCCAAAATAATTTTTCTACAGGGGTGAAAACAAACTTATCCCCAGAGACTGCAGCTTCCCTGCAATGGGACAGGATAGGGCATTGGCTGGCACAAGTGAACCAGCATTGCAAAAGAAGTGATTTGTATTTATTACAAGATTTGCACACACTTTTGTCTCCCTGGAACAAGAAAGAAACGGAGAAAGGGAGTCTTACTTTCTTTCCTGGTTCATCCTTAATAGAGAAGATCTATTATTCTTTGCTCATGATGAAATTCAAGTCAGCTTTCTGCTGTATTGTTAAGTACTGAAGATAATGATAAAAAATGATCATCAGTGAACTCCTTTTATTCTTGAAAATGGAGGGGCAACTTATGTGTCTGTTACTGTTCATTGTATCTTTGCAAGCTTCAGGAAAAACAAAATAAAGCTGTTATCACCAAGAACAATGATTCTAAACCCAACAGAAACTTTTATGACTTTAGCAGCTCCAATTTCTCATTAAATATGGTATGGTTTAAATTTTAAAGTACCTAGAATTTTGAGCAATTAACTGAAATAGCAAGACTTTAAAAGCCTTTCAATTTTAAACATAAATGCATAAAAAAGATAAAACTTCATGCTTTACCAAGGTAGGCAGTCAACATCAGACCTTATATGTTTTAAGAGAAAAATTTTGGTTTAAAGCCACATCCTCCAGGTTCCAGATCAGAAGTCATATTAAAATATGCCACGCTCTTGCCCTCAGCTGTAATTCCTTTATGCAGTGTTCCAAGTAGTATGACGTGGAGAGACCATTAAGAAGATAATTTGTCCATGACAATCAGGAAATGCAACAACCTCTCTCTTGATATAAGTCATTTAGTCTAGCTCCTGACACAACTACATCCAAGGTAGATCTACAATGAGTCATGTGAAGAGAGATAAAGGGAAATACTGTCTGTCACTGGAATTCAAGAGAAGTGTTAGCCTATATTAGGTATTATTTTTCTGTTATTTCTTTTTTAATTTTTTTTTATTTGAAAATAAAAACCAACTACTACTAGTCTTACAAGATTCTTGCTTTATAAAACCAACAATTAAACTAGAGTTTTATAAATCCTTTCACTGGACGTATAAAACTACAGCTAGAACACAGCTGGGAAAACCCACCACTGCACAGAATTCCTCCTTTCCTTACTGCCAGCAAAATACCAGGGTTAGGAATGAAAGAAAATAACTTTTAAAAGTTAGTAGCCATTCTGATAACTGTGTTATAAAAGACTAAAGCAGTGCGCTGAAAAGTATATGAACCACTTCAGTGATTCTGATCAGATTTCAAACTTTACAACAAATTTACACTTAGCTTGTTAATCTCAACATATATGTTACTATGCTGTGTGATTATATGACCTTGGAGATACTTCACCAAAATCTTTCATATCAAAACAATTCAGCCTCATAAAGGCTTTGTCAAAACATGACACTGACCAACAAAGACTTCCTCATCTATTCTAAGCACCTTCTAGTACAGCAATTTACTTCATCATCTTGCCATGTTATTCTCTTTTTAAAAAATGATAAGGAATTTCTAGGTTTATCTCTATTAAGCCAAAGACTCTGTCTGCTGTTGAACTCTCATCAGAATGAGCTGATGTCTCAAATATTGTGTGAGGAACACTCTGACTTGAACAAGTTGCTGTAAGAAGAAGCCTTGAAGTTAGAATAAGGGACAAAATATTCCAGCTAAGGGAGGAGTGAAGTACATCAGACGATGAGGAGCCTTGTCCCCTTGTCAAGTTTTCAAATGTGCTGCCTAACAGGCAGATGGTAATAAAATACAGGGTCTCCATGATTACTGACTCAAGTGATGGAAGGGATTAATGATGCTTATCACCTCTTTAGGCTTTCTATGCAAATTAGCACCACCTCTCTACACTTTCATGCAAATTTAAGGGTACATCAAGAAACACTCATCTTAGCAGAGAATAATAAAGAACTTGAGTACACTGGTAGGTGTGCACCCACAACCAAAGACCTCCAAGGAATAGACCAAGCAAGATATCACTGGAACCCCTGTGGTGATCTGGAATTTCACCTACTCTTTCAGTCTCTCATCTCCTCTCTTGCTCTCCTCTTTACCTTCACTTTTTTTTTTTAAGTACATTGTATATAATTTTAGTAGGTTTTATAGTTCAGGGGATTAAGAATTAAACTTGTTTTTCTCATGTTATAGACCTATGGTGTAAGTCTCCTTAATTTGACCAAAGTGATTCACCAAAGTTCCATCACTCCATCTTCCTCACCCCTTTGATTGCGAAGGATGTAGACTTCCAGATGATTCGCTCCATTATTCATACTCCATTGCTGGTTACTAAGAAATTCAGAGGTTCAGTAAGAAACTTCATGTGAACATCAGAATGTTGCAAATGAGAATTATACTGAGGGACTGCATCTGCTGGCCTAGGAAGGGAAAGCACCTGTGTCTTTATTCTCCTCTAATGTGCTTCAGGTTTCACCAATGCACAGGAAAGAAATGACAACAGTTTTTTGAGGTAGAATCACAGAATTACAGAATGTCAGGGGCTGGAAGTGACCTCAAAAGATCACCTAGTTCAACTACCCCGCCAGAGCAGGATCACCTATACCAGATCAGACAGGAACATATCCAGGCGGGTTTTGAATATCTCCAGAGAGGGAGACTCCACAACCCCCCTGAGCAGCGTGTTCCAGTGTAGGAAACACAAAAGTAAGTAATTAGAAGAATTGAGTTTAAAAGTTTGAGAGAAATAATCAGAGTCTGGAATGGATTAGGAAACTAAACTTAAAGTGAGAAAGAGATGCCTTGGTTTCTTATTTTAAATTTCTGAATGCTTCAAAAGAGATTGGTACTTAAAAGTTATTTCTGGTTTTAGTGCCCTTATTAATTTCAATCATATTGTCGTAACCATTTGCTCAAACATATGAACTGTTTGAATAGCAAGGGTCATGTGAATACAGACAGCTGGAAAATTATCTTTTACTGTGCTTAAAGGACTGATGAAGGTGTAGGGGTATTTAAGAAAAGCTAAAAATATGGAAAAATATTATTAAAGGCATGTTCATTAGAAAAAATGGTGAAAAGTGCATTCTAGTTTCAGCTATGTGTTCTGTAAATACTGAGCTTCATCATAGACTAATATTTCAATGATTGCAAATTAGTACAGATCCATTTAAAACATTTGATGTCCCCTAAGTGTCTGCCCCCAAAAATGTATCTGAGAGCTAGTGCAATTCTAATATGTGGCCTATCAGCAGAACTATTTGTGGAAAATCTTTTGTCATGACAATTTATTTTCTTTTATCCTGAGAAAGACAATCTACAGCTTAAGGTCTTCAAATGAAACAGGTATTCTCAATTACATTAATCTAACAAAAAAAAAAAATAAAAAATACTACTTTGCAAGTACCAGTGAATGAACAAAATTGAAGGAATATCTAGTAATTGGTTTTGTGAATTACAAAAATGTGTTCTTCGTATTTGAAGGAGAAGCAGAAAATTGCAAACATTGATTTCAGAATAGAAGCTATTCCCTTTATTGTCTGGAGAGTGCCCATCAGAGAACAATAAAATTCACTCACAGTGATCTCTTGGTACTCATGTCAAAAAAAAAGAAAAAAATCAGAAAATAAGCTTCTTTTCTATGACAACATTGTCTCCCATTTTCAGGCTTCCTCTGTTTGCTGCATTCTGCAGAAAAACAGAACAAAACAAAACAAAACAAAAAAAAAAACCACAAACAATTATATGTATACACTGCTGAAAGTCTACAGATTACAAAAACTGATCTGTACCACTGTTGAAGAATTCTTTTGAAGGAAATCAATCAGTAGGTTAATTAGTTTTCCCTTTACGTTATTATTATCTCCGGGCAAAGAAATTGAGAACTTAATGAACTTTACACCAGATTTTCTTTCCCAGGTTATCTTAATGTCTGTTAACTTCAATAGAGCTGCATGATGATAAGGATGGGCCTGTGTACACTTGATTATCTGTTTAGAGCTGCACTATGTCGGCAAAAGTCAAAATAGTCACACTGCTATTAGTTTGAGGATTGGAGGCTGAGATAATCTGGATAATGGAATAAAACTAAAACAGAAATAGAACCTCTGGGTCTCAGCTGCTCTGGTCTAGAATGGTGTAGTCATGTCCAGGCAGGGCTGTGACTAGCTAGTAAATTGTCCCAGACCAGAAGTACATGTTAAACACATATTAGCTAGAAATATGTAGAAATACTAGAAATGCTAAAACTTCTTACACTTCCAACATTAAACATGTTCTTACATTTCTAGTGTTGAAACTTATAGACACCAAAGTAAGAGATCATAATCTTTTTAAAGTAACCCTTGAGGATACCAGACAAGAGAACACTCCATCTGACAGCATTACCATACAAAGGGTTAATGCCATCTCTTTATAGCCTCTTATTATTTTCTTGCTCTAAAGCTTTCTATTGGGGATGTTCTCTGGTGCATGTGAAAGGCAGAAAAGTGAAGTGTGGTAAATTAATATAGATACATGGTTATCAGGTAGTTTTAATTTATCATTTTAAAGGAAAAATATTAATGGAAAAATCAACAGCTTTCTGCTTTCAACTTCTAAGAGGAGTTTCATAATCATCCTGTTTCCATTTCACATCCCCAGATGATAAGCACAATGTTTTAATTTTAATCTGGGCAGACAACTTGCAGAAATATGATTTGATTGAACTCTTGTGACTGAAGAATTCTTTTGAAGGTCCAGCACCTTACTGAGAATATTGATCTCAAGTGAATAAATAAAGCACAAACATCAATAAGGATGAGGAAACTCAAAGTTAAATAAAATAAGATGTTATAACACAACCATGGGATATTTAAATGTGTAACACAGACTTTATAATGAAAGAAAGAAAGGAATATAATTAATCTATAACCACAGGTGAAGCTGTAGATCATAGCAGGAGGTAGAATAAAAATTAGTTGCCTGTTTTAAAAAAGTTATGTGTTCATAACCGTGGATAGGAAAAAATGGTGCTGTACTACAACTCTGTCATCCTGATTTGCATAACAGGAGGATGTGCTGCAATGTTTTTTAATGTTCACAATCTATACTCTATAGAATTATAGACTGTACATCAAGAGGCTAACAGAGATAACACTGTTAGACCACACAAAAATAAATTGGAAAAAAATGGACTTGCTTTCATGTCTGTGAAATCAACTTCAGGCTTTCTTAGAAAGTCATGTCCCACCATACTTGTATATGGAAATAAAAGGGATTCAGCCATTTTTGCTGTGCCTGTGGATTAAGATAAGGTCACATTTAGGTTAGGACTGCTGCCTCTGCTCATGTGAAGAACAGGGCTCACATTCCTTCTTGTCTCTTTTGTTTTCTGATATGTAGCATGTGAGTTTCTGTTGTGCTTGACAGGGTGTACCAACGACAGCCATCAAATATGTACCTTATCAGAAACAATCAAGAGTTTTCCACACACCCATGAACTATGGGCCTGATCCCTTTGGATGACTGACAAAAGCTGTTATCTGTGCTTTACGGAAGATGAGCTTTTACATGGAGAAATAACTAGATCAATAACCAGAATTGGCTAAAAATATTTTTTTCTTTTGGTAATCCCATTTATTCTGAAATGCGGAGCAATGGACATCACTGATATTTTGTCATTGCAATTATGACTGAGGACATTTTTTAAAAACAAAAAACAGATCAAAAATCTAGTCAGTCCAATAAATGAAAAAATATTTATAGCTGCCTTTTCCATTCTTGTAATGAACAATGCCTGATGGAGCTGCCATTTTGATGCAAGATGTTCAAGTCCTTCCTTTGGAATTATTTTTGGTGAAACTTCCACTGGAAGTCCCCAGAGGACTTGGTAGATGAAAAGGCTGCAATAAAAACCAAAAAAAAAAAAAAAAAAAAAAAAAATTCACCTGCAAGAGGTACCTCACACCATACCTGCATTACAAACACCTTTATCAGCAAACAGTGTATTAAGGACAATAGCACAGTTGCTAGATAGGACTTTTTAGCATATCAGATGTTCTGAGAGAAAAAAAACTATTGAATATGAGTGCACTGATAATTGTTCATAGAAAATATTTTAACACTTTATCATAATACAGCAACAAGAAAGAGCTCAACTGTTGAGTTTCATCTGCCTACAAGAAGCATAGTCATCTATGCGCTATGGAGACCTTTTGGTTGCATCTCACACAGTAACTGTTTCAATGTACATAAAGTTTCTGAACATTGCCCTAAGACAGTTGAACAAACTTAGGGAATTGTTTTGATAGAAAAGTGTTTCCAATATAACTCTTCATAATGACATGCCAGGGATATGTCAGATACTGGAAGCACATCTGAACTGCAGAGCACAACTCTTGGCTGAGGATCATCTTGGGTGTAAACCTTTGTAGACTGACTGAAGTCTGGCAACCATTAATGTGCTCTTAGCTTAAACCAAGGACCAGGCAAGACTGCAGTGCAATAAGAGAGATGAAGTTGGATTTTCATGTAACTAACTTTAGCACTTTTCCAAGGTGGAGCACTCCGCATCTCTAATACTTTACAGAGAGTAACATGAGCCTCCAGGGGGAATTTAGAAATCCTAAGGAATGTAGGTGCTATATCCTGAATGCAGAACTCCCTGTGAAGGCACCCATCTTGAATTTAATAATACAAGAAGTATAAGCATCCAAGTTATGTCTAAAGTCAGATAGGATGGATGCTCCCCAAAGCTCCTTTCCTTTCCGTTTCTGTTCAGAGTTGGAAAGAGCAAGTAATGCTCAAATATTGCTGAGGGTGGGGGGGAGCAGGTTCATAAAGCAAACAAAAGTTTTTTCTAGCTTCCTCACTGCTTAGATTTTATTCCCCTTAATTCCCAAGTCTTATTTATCCATACTCATCCCTGAAAAAAAACAAAAAACAAACCCAAAATAATAGTTTTAGTCTTCTTTTAGCCTTTGCAGTAAAAAGTGGGTCTGTAGCTTTTTACACAAGGGTAAAACCCCTGGGCAAGCAGAAGTGAAGCTGAGGTTGTTAACTTTGGGTAGTACTAAAATAGACTTTACAAAAGGCATTACAGAGTCTTTTTACTTTCCCAATTTTATTGCAAACAAGTCCTAACAACTCTCTTGAGAGCAAAAGCTGACTGATACTGATCTTTTTAGTCAATTCATCCAGTAACAGAAAATGAGCATCATCTTGACATTCTGTGCATTGTTCTAGTTATTTTCAGTTGTTGCTATTGTAACCTGCTTTAAGGCATCATTCTGAACACAGATTCAATTTCTAAAGCACCTGAAGGTACTGTTAGTATTAAGGAAGCATGCCAAAGTTGTCATCAAGTAGACTACAGCAAAAGATGATACAAAGCTAAGCTGCAAGTCAAAAATTAAGCATCTTCTAAAATGTTTGACAGAAAGTTATGCAGCAGTAAGGACTTACCCAAGGTAAAACCTACTGTAGCAGTCAGAGTGAATATAGAGGACAGGAGAGAACATTTTGACTGTGTTCATAAATTTGAATTTTTTTATACAATACATTGATTCCCCCCCTGGAAAATACTTCCTTTTCCATTTCAATATATATATTCCCTGCCCGAGGGATATCATGTTTCCCTCCATAATGTTTGCCATTTAAGAAAAAAAGGTATGATATTTAATTAAAATTGTACTGAGAATAATAAACTCTTACCAATGCAGTTATCAAATTTTCATTAATTACCAAAATCCTAAATGAACCACACTGAAACATTTCGATTCAATTTGATGCTAAAGTAGATCTCCAGTAGTACTTTTTTACCTTCTTAGACTTGCATAGATTTAGTATCAAAGACAAAAGCATTAAGGTACAATGTATATATATGCTATTTTCATCTTGTCAAGGCTTATATGATGAGGACTTGGCAAGACAGCAGTACAAAGACCTGTAACCTTCATTTCCACCATTGTTTTTATGAAGGAATCTGAGAGGCAGTAGGAGGACAAAGAGGTCTCCGTGAGTTCTTGAATGTATACAGAATTTGTGATTGTGAGGATGTCCTGGTTTGAGTGAGAACAGAACTAATTCTGTTCAGTAATTTTTACTTTTCAGCTCAGTTCTTCTAACTATCTGCACTGTCTGAAGTTAGCAGCCTGTTCTCACAGACAGCATCTGCTTCTAGCAGTGATAACACCTCATGTTTAAGGATTGGTGTGCAGACCAAGGCCACTGCTGGATGTTGTTTACCACATTGGGGAGTGCAGAAAAGTAAAAGGCCGCACCTGAAGGGAGGAGTGGACAGGACAAGTGACCCTAAACTGACCAACGAGGTATTCCATCCCATATACCTCATATTCAGTATAAAGCTGAGTGATCAGTACGGTCTGTGGGTCTTCTCCCCTCTTGGACAGCTTTGTCAGCTTTTCTTGGCTTGGCTCAGGTTCTCTTTCAGTTCCTTCCTCGGAGCATCCAAGGAGGACTCTGTCTGTTCTGCCTTTGATCCTGATCTGCGTGTTCCTGAACCCGGTACCAGAATCCAGCTCCTCAACACAGCTCCCGTCTGCTCCGGGGCCCAGTCTGGGACTCCCCAGGTGCCTGCTCCACAGCTCCAGTGGTGACTGTGATGTAATTACCATCAGGGGGGTTGGGTTTGATACTGGTTTTGTATGTATTTGTATATATTCCATTTTTTATAATTATTAGTTTCATTTATGAAAATGAAATTAAAGCTGTTCTAGTTTCCTTTTCTAATCGCTAAGTCTCTCTCCCCTATTCCTTCTCTCTTTCTCCTTTGGGGAGGGAGAGGGGTTAACAGAGAGCGTCTGTTATAGGTCTAAGGGGCCTCCCTGACCCTAAACCGTAACAGAGGAATATATGTTTTCTTTAGTTAAAAAGATCATTTGGCCCAGAATTTGGAAAGAGGTTGCTTTATGGTGTTGATTGACAAATAGATATATTTTTTTAACTATTAAACAACTGTAGTTGCTAGAAATAAAGAATTGCATCAGCCAAGGCCATTATAATTGATTTTTCTTAACGCAAGTTGAATAACCTGACAATTACTGTCTGAGTCACCATGGAATATTACCTCTTCTTCCAGGAAACAACAGGATTAAAGTTAGGTTATTCACTTTCCAATAGTAAGTAATCATTGATAAAGAAAAAAAAAAAAAAAAAAAGAGAAAAGAAAAAACCTTGTGTATAAGCAAGCAATAAAAGTTGTTACTCCAGAAATAACCTTTGCATGTTTGTTGCTGGAGTGCTTTTTACAGGCATTTTTCAGATTAGGTTTTTCTTACTTTGGGCACTGTCCTCCAAGTAACTCTGAAGTCTATTATTCCTCAGATCAAAAGTGAGTTCTTTCACAGCTGCCAGATTAGACTTTGCTTCATTCTTCTTCTTTGAGCTTCTGATGACAGTCCGCATCTGTGATAGGAGGTGAGGAAAGGAAATGTAAGTCATGCTGAGGTAGAGCAGCAATGTGGTGGAGCAATATAACCCAACTATACTTGGGATTGTTCTTTTCATACATCCAGACAAAGCACTACAGTGGAATGTCAACAAGCAGCTCACAGGATGTGTAGTTCAGCCTGAGCTACTGCATTAAACAGATCTTAAAAGAAATATGAGACCTTTTTTTTTTCTTATTTAGTGTCCCCAGTGGACTGACTCTTTCTCATTTTGGATTCACTCATAGCTCTTCTAGAAACAAGTGTATACTGGGAAAACCTGACAGACTGAAACTCAGTCTGCCTTTTGACTTGCATTTGTTTACAGTCAGTTGAAGTATGATAGAAAAGTCAAAATTAAAAGCACATAAACTTTGAAATTGGCTTTTTGCAGAATAAAAGATCATGTATGTGCATATGACATAAAATATAAATAGCGTGGTTAATGTGCAGGATTTAGAAATCTGTAAAATGATACACACAGATATGTACCTCCAATTTTATTACCTCCATTCTCTAATCAAGCCCCCAAGTTCGGATTTATTAGGAAAACATTGCTCTTTTCACATTAATTTAGTCCCCTTATGCACAGAGTATATAATATATATTTTTATTTAGAAATAACCCTTCATTATTTTCTCCCCAGACTTACTGAATATTCAGTGTATGTCTTCACAACTGACAAAACCCCTGTGCAGGTCTAAATTTGTGCCTTCACTAGCTGATCATCCACACTGTTAAATGACAAGCCCAGGCTGTCACCTCCTGGCTTCCAACCTGAAACTGTCTGAGAACCACGGAGGAAATCTGGGTCCCACAGGTGGAGTGCTGGAGTCACAGCAAAAGTCTGGCTGGGTGGTTATTGCTGAAAGTTGAGATGTAGCAAGAAAAGGGCTTGTAAAGTTGTACAGCTATGAGACCTTGAGCTCTTTCAGACTTTTTCAACTCAAAATCAAAGGATATTGAGATAATTTCTGACATTTTCTTTTATATATATTTATATACAAGTACCCCTTTCAATGACTTCAATAGGTCTGTATAAGCTGTTTAGACATTCATCTTGGCCAGGGACTGGACCGTAGCATGAATGCTCCATGACAAGTGTATTTTGGAAGGATCCTTCTTCCCTGTCATGGTTTAGGGTCAGGGAAACCCCTTAGACCTGTAACAGATGCTCGCTGTTAACCCCCCTCTCTCCCCAAAGGGGAAGAGAAGGGGTATAGGGGAGAGAGACTTAGCAATTAGAAAAGGAAACTAGAACAGCTTTAATGAAAATTAAAATAATAATAATAAAAATGAATATATGCAAAACCAGTATCAAACCCAACTCCCCCCCTATGGCAATTATGTCACCGTAACCACTGATGCTGTGGAGCAGGCACTGGGAGAGCCCCAGATTGAGCCCCGCAGCATATGGGAGCTGTGTTCAGGAGCTGGACTCTGGTACCAGATTCAGGAACACACCGACTGGGATCGAAGGCAGAATGGAGAGAGCCCTCCTCAGATGTAAGGAAACTTGAAGGGGACCTGAGCCAAGATGAGCAAAATCAGCAAAGCCTGCAAAGAAGGACAAGACCCTCATGATGAGCTTTACACCGAGTATGACATATATGGGATGGAACACCTCAGTCAGTTTTGGGGGAACCTGTCCTGTCCACTCCTCCCTGCAGGTGTGGTCTTTTACTTTTCTGTATCCCCCAATGTCATACACAAGAACCAACCGTGGCCTTGGTCTCCACACCAATCCTTGGTAGTAACTTTAAACATGTTATGATCGCTAAAAACAGAGACTGTCTGTGAGAACAGGCTGCTAACTTCAGACAGTGCAGTTAGTTAGAAGAACTGAGCTGAAAAGTAAAATTACTGAACAGAATTAGTTCTGTTCTCACTCAAACCCATTCCCCATTCAACAGACATAGTACTCAGCCACAGACTGCTGGGATATAAGTGCAATTCATGTAGCATGTCAAAGTTTTGCTATGCCAAAACCCTGAGACCTGAAGGTAGCACAAATGGCAGGTAGGCCTATGTCACGCATTTTCCATGTCTTTGCAACATTTATATATCATGCAGAGAATAAAGCAATGTCTAAGGACATCCATGGACCAATGAGGGTAAAATAAAGGCTTAAATTGTTGCTTATTCTGCAAGCACTGAACACTTTCTGCATTAAATGTAGGGGTAGGAGACCAAGTGCATCATATACTTTCGAATTATATATATCCGAAACTATATGTACAAGGGCTTAGAGTAAGGTGGCACCAAAACCTATAATTCTGGCACTCACTAAGTTTTGAAATTTTGAATTTACAGCCTTTCAAAGCACCCAGTTAAGTGTGCTTAAGTCTTCTGTCTGTTATGTATATGCATACGACAGAATTACTGTTTGAACATCAAAAAAGTATCGAACAAGCTTTTTGATTCTCAGTTCTATTAAAATTTAGTACCATTATGACAACAATTTTTCACTTTAGTATTTAACAGGTTTGCAACATAGACCTTATTTCAGCCAAAAAGAATTTCATATAATGCAAACAATATGTGTTTTTTTTCAGAAATCATTTATGCAACATCTTGTTCTAATCTGTATATACAGAAAATACCTGCATTTTCTGTGACAGAAGATCATAGTTTCATGTTTCCTATACATTCTATTCATATTCTGAGTGTAGACAAAAGACAGCTGTTAGAAAATACATTGGTCTTACAAACTGTCAAAATGTAGAGACATTAATTCAGGATTCCTTTTTGTGTCAACAGGATTCCCTCACACTTCAACAAATCTGCTCTGCCTTCTGCTGATCCCTGCATTTTGCTCTGACTTGCTGAATGAAAGCCTTTCCTCCAGTGACCAAAATGACCACTTTGTATACTGCATGAGTGATGTTTTTAATTTCTCTCCCTATTACTTTGGACATGTGTTAGGAAACAAATGGTTATAACTGTACACTTATGGAAGCATAAATAAGTGTGCCACTTACATCAAGAACATCCACAGTGAGTAGTATTTAGAAACTTCAGCAGATCTTTTTGACCTTGGAAACAACTACAATACTATGTAAGTTAACCCATAAGAAACAATCTTAAAACAAAACATATTTCCAGCTCAGTGAGAAAGAAAAGTCAATCTATTTAAAAGCTACTCTCTTCCTTTTTTTTTTTTTTTTTGCTTATTCTATCAAAAATGCAGGTACAATAAAGAAAGGAGTAAGATTTATGGTTTGTTTTCCTATCTTGACTGCAACAAAGACTGACTTGCAGTCTTTGTTAGACTGTTATTATACATATCGAATTACACCATAAAATGTTGTTATTATTTTTATTATCCTTATTAGAATTATAAAGTTTTATGGGTTAGATGGAATATAAAAATGCCTCAGTAACTCCAGCATACACATTTCCTTAGAAACAGTCAAAAAGAGCCAAATTAAGTGTCAGAAAGCCAATATCTTCAGTTGTACTTGTAGCTCCAGTGTGAAACGAAGCATTTTGGTTATGTTGATTAAGTCTTCTTAAATGTCTTGGAAAGAATGTGGTTTGAAAAAATGAAGCTTTATTTTAATTTATTTGACTAAATTCTACATTAAATCGTATCTTCAGAGATTTAACAACTCACTGCTAGCTTTGATGAAGACAGATTTTGGGCCATTATACTGAGAATCGTTCATTTTTGGTATCTCATGGGCAGTCCTGAGAGGTAAGTAAAAACCACAAAGGTCCACATTTTCAAAGCTATTTAGGATCTGCAGCCTACTGAAATTGTTGGAATGTTTGTTGACTGATGCCTGGAGGAACTAAAAATAGCTCATATTCTATATTATAGATACTATATTGTTCAGCTATAGTATACTACTAATAACCCCCCCCCCCTTTTTTTTTTTTTAATAAGAAAATAGTGTCAGTAACCCACCATGTTTCAGTCCATCCAGGTACACACATCATTTAATGGAGTTGTCAACACACATTAGTGGGAAACTGCACCATGTTTTTCTTCATTTTCTAGTCATGTACCAGAGGTGGAAAGACTAATGTTGTCACAATAGAAACAGAGGAAACCAGCAGAACTATTTTATAATTTTTATCACCAGAAGTCAGAGCAGCTGTGAGTATGCAATAGCTCTGCCTTTAAAATACTTTAACATGTCTTTCATCATGTGGTAGGATATTTACAGTACCCACACTGGATATCACCATGAAATGAATGTTTTGAGCCATGAAATGTCACTGCAATGTGCAAATGTGCAACAAAAACCAACAAAGAATTTCCAGATGCTGTGAAAATAGACTTACATTGTAGTAATTCTACTTTATTATTTTGTGCTTTGTAGTTTTATCTTCTGTTTTTTAATTCCACATTCCTCTGTCTAACTAATGTACAAGAGAGATCAGATCAAGCATACCAAAAAGTGTGTAAGAATCTGTTTTCTTGGCACTTGTGTTCTTATCCTTTATAGTTCTTTCCGTGAATAACCTCAATATGTTTTTAATAAGAGATGTCCTATTCATTGCACATAAATGTAATTCAGAAGATTTATCAGAAAGATGCTTTTTTTTAAGTTGTGTGACTGAAATGACATCAGTTTCCCTAAACTAGTGATATTGCATTTATTTTTAAATAAAATAATCCAACTTCAACCGTACAATACATGCAATAGCTTACATTGGCTTTGACCAATACCTCTCCATGAACTAGGAACTACAGTATAAGAAGTTCACCAATATCTTCCCTGAAAAGGCAGATTGTTTTTGTTCATCACCCTAGTTTAGATGCAAGCCATGCTTTGTTCCACTCCAGATAAAATATCTTATTATGATTTCCAAGCAGAAGAAACAACTATGGAAAAGTTTCACACAGTGAATGATTTTAACTTCCAGGAGGACTGGTTCTGTGATCTTCCCAGGCACAGAGGTAAGGATGAAAGGTCAGTAGTTTCCAGGGCTGTCCGTTCTACCTTTTTTAAAAATAGGTGCAATATTTCCCTTTTCCCAGTCACCAGGGACTTCGCCTGAGTGACGGGACTTTTCAAATATGGAGAGTGTCTTGCAACTACATCAGCCAATTCCTTCAGGATTATGGGATGCATCTCATCAGGTTCCATGGATTTATGTATGTTCAGGTGCCTCAGGTGGTTTTGAACCTAGTTCTCTTAGAGTGGGAGGCACTTTGTCCCCCAGTCACTGTCTTGCAGTCCGTTAACTCAGAAGGTGTGAGAAGAGAGGTTTCCAGTGAAGACCAAAATAAAAGAGTTGTTGAGTACCTCAGCCTTTTCCTTGTCTGTTGTTACCTGCAATTTTTGAACTGGAAGCATTCAATTATATGACATAGCAGTGCTACAGAAAAATAAGGAAAGCTAACGGTGAATTTTAATCATTCTGTAACCAGCTCACAAATATTAGCCATTTTATGGAAAATGCATCTAGTGTAACTAATTTTTTTTAATATATATTTCACAGAGTTAATTCTGAAGCCTTTTTCCACAGAAAGAGTTTCCTCAGTCTCTTAGGCAACCTTTTGTAAGAATAATCTCACTCTAAAGAGATGCTTTAGCTTGGTAAATAGAATTAAACCGTCTGAGTTTCTCCTTCTGCAGCTAATAAATCTTTTCATGGCCCCTTTGTTACATGTTAGGTTTTTGAAACTTAGGATGACTCTGAGGAGAGATTTAGATGCTTACAGTCTGTTGAGGCTCTGGGACTATAGCCTGATAGTGCAATATAAACACTTTGGTGCATTTTAATGTGTTGAACAGTGACCACCCTCTCTTCAAAATATTGTCTGCCTATAAAGTGCAACTACCAGTTTTTCAGGCTGAATGACAAAGGTATAAAATGGACTTCAGCATTTTTCCATCTAGCCCAGTATGCCTTGCTAGTTTGTCCACCAAGTGAAGATTTATTTGAGCACAAGTAAGTACACATAAGTATTGTCTTTCTCATAACATAAATATAGAAGAGAAGATTTGAACACTTTAACTTACCTACTTTTGAACACTAAAGTAGGTATAATATATGTATTATTGTCTGAAACATGTCCCATTTCCTTAAAATAAAAAATGTGATGGCAAATTCACCCACCACGTAAGAAAATTCACATTATAAGCAAAAGAGAAAAATACATAT
>WUAM01000358.1:258206-269836 GCA_024336885.1 Actenoides hombroni | reverse complement strand
AATATAAATATATGTTTTTAAATCAGCTTTGTACTGTATCATTTATAATAGAAATTTAAAAATAACATTTTTTAAAAGAACTTGTAATTTAGAAAAAAAAAATAATCTCAAGGAATATTGATTCATTGTAAGAATGTGATTTAAAATCAGTGTTCACTTCTTTACATTTACTTCCAGCAGGCAATACTTAAAATACATTCATTCCTTCAAATGAACCTTTAGGATATTATCCTTTATTGATGAAGGTAACCACAAGTATTTTTCAACACCACATCCAACAGATACAATAAGGGGAAAAAAGATAGCGAGAGAAACTACTATCTGCACATTCAGACTACATATGTGATTTTAATTTAAACCATACATAACAGGAATTCAGGTACATAAGATGTATTTATGGTAAAACCTGCATAGGTTGAATTTTTGCACACAGGCACAGCTTCGTTTACATTAATTAATTGCTCTATGAGTACAAGTATGTAGTCAAATAGATTACTCTCCTGAATTCTCAAATGAAGTCCTACCTATATAGAAAAGATTATCAAAACACAGACCACAGTCAGAATAGAAACATATATTCTTCACAGTCATGTTTAGTCTGCAGAAATCAATGCCTTTCAATAATAAAGAGAAAAGATTCTAAAAAGAAAAATAGAAAAAACATCTAACAGCTATAAGTGTCAGGAAATCCACATGACAACATGAGGATGGAAAATCTTTCTGATGTTATTCAAGCATGCAATTTTACAACACACAAAATATTGAATAATTAAAAAGCTGTGATCTTATTTTCTTTGTAAAAGAAAAATGAAAATTCAGTTCCTTACCCTACAGGTCTTTTCTAAGTTTATTTCCTCTGTTTTAGAAACTTTTCCCTACATTTTCTGCAATTAACAGTTTTGTATTTACAATTCCTCATTAATTACTTCCATATTAGTGTTCAATTATATCAGTATTGTGCTATGTTTTAATGCTTTTCACATAACTCTAACTACTCAACAAGCTGGGGGAAAAAAAAAAAGCAAAGAAACAGTATTTTGGGGATTATTTGAGGAAGGACTTTGCATCTTTTTACTGATTTTATGACTTCATCTAGCAATCAGAAAAATACAGATTATTGGATTCTGTTATATGCCATGATCATCTAGTCTATTCTCCAGCAAAACACAGACTACAGAATCCCTTGAATTAATTTATGTTTGATCTCAATCATATCATTTAATGAAATATCCAGTATAGATTTATAAATATTCTCCAGTGTTGGAGAACCCATTAGCTAAATGTTTACTATAGGCAATTACTTTCTCTCTTTGCTAGTTCTCCGTTAATAGATTTCTATTCCCAGGAAATTATTTATTGATTATGCTGGGGTCACCCCTACAGACTTGTCTTTTATTAGACAATTTGTTTGAGCTATATATTTCAATAAGAGCCATGCTTTTCCATCCCTTCATCATTTCCAAGACTCTTCTCTGAACCCACTCTAAATTCTCAGCATCCTTTCTGCACTATACATGTTGTATCCTGCCTCTTTGTTCCAGCAACAATCACTCCACTTTCAATATGAAATACACTCACTTGACATTTCCTCAGTATGCCTATTACTTTTGTATCCAAAAGGGTTTTTTTCCTCAAGATTATTAAGCAGCTCAGATCCATTCTTCCAGTCCAATGACAAAAAAAAAAAAAAAAAGTAAACTATGCATAGCCAAGAGTCCATTCCTCTGGGACACCACAGAAGCACATCTCAAAGGAGAACTTGCTACAGGCCTTTTCAGGACCATAAGCATCAACAACTCTATTACTTTTTCCAGATATCTTACAAATGATTGGAAAATTGTTTTTTCAGTATAACAATTCTAGTTCCTTATAATCCTGTTAATTGGTGTTTATTTCATTATCCCACTTTGACTGCTAATTAATCAAACCCCATCTCAGTACAGACTTAATGTCATGCCAATACAATTTATAGTTAGTACAGTAATTTTTTCCTTCCTTTTTGAATACTGTTACTATGTTGCCTTTCTCTACTTTTGCATAACTTTTGCAAATATTTTGGAAGCTGCTAACAATGTTGCAAAGAGCTCCTTCTGGGCACATAAGAATTCTAATGGTTGTATCTTGTAATCTTTTTATTTCTCCCATCTATTCAAATTTGGACATTACTCTCAAAATCACATCAGCTTACTTCTAAGAGGACAAAACCAATAGCACCTGCTGGGTGGATGAGTAGAGATCATTTAAACAGGTGAATCAGATAGACAGTATTAGGTCTCAGTCAGCAGAGATAGAAGACTTACAATGGTGGCTTTATCCAGATGGAGCTCCTTCTGCAGGTTTTCCTGTTTTTGTATCAGACTGATGAAAAATGATACGAGTAAGCAAAAAATGAGTGAAGTTGCAATGTTTTTCACATATGTTCCACTTCTTGCTAATAGTAATGGATTCCCATCATCTAAAGCATCAGTTAAGTAAGAGAGTCTTCCATGGTACTAAGAGGATTTCATTCCCATCTTTCCTATGTCAGTCATTTTAAAACCCTTTTTATTACCAAGCTGGTTTATACACACTTCATTTTAAACATCTTAAAATTATATCCACTCTCAAGTCTAGTAAGCCCATTGCAAAATAATTCAGAACTTAGCCTTTGTATAAATGCTGATTTCAGAGTCTGAAAGAGCTCACCTTCTTTCCCAGCAATTGTATGTTCCAAGGAAGCTCCAAAACATTAAGGTTCATGTCAAAATCACAGCTTCTATCACTTTCATAGACTTGTCCATCCCACTCAATATTTCATGCCAAAGTCTGAACGTTTTGGCCAGAAGAGTGAGAGGGGGTAAATACAGCAGCTTGTGTGCCTTCTTGAGAAGGATAGTTTTCCATCTCAGTCTCAAATGATCTGCCTAATAGCGTTGCATATAAATTAGATAGACTATAACATTAGACAGAAAATTTTACTAACACAACGAGTGGAGTTCAGTCTTCTTTTCATGTGCATGCTTTGGCCAGCAGTGAACTACTGCATGAGGAACATATGCGTATCTTTCACCCTGAGGGAACTGTTTGCAACATGTGTCTCAAGTCAGGAGGCTGTAGCTTTATTTCACCTCAAAAATAAAAGCAGTTATTTATCTCCTGGGTGACTGCTTTACCCACCAAATTGTTGTGTAGAAGAGTGGGGGGTTCACTTGACCTGCTATAAAAATGTTTCCCTGGGACTGAGTTATTACTTATACAAATCAAAATCTTACTACATCTTTTTTTAGACCACAATCCATTTTAGATTCCTATGCCAACAATGGTTGAAGTGTCCTACAAAAGGTGATATTCGTTAAAGAGCTCTGAATTCATTTACATAAGTTTCTGTTCTGAAAACAGTTTTGTAACTTCCCTTGGAAGAAACTGTAACAAGAAGAATTGAATATTGGCAGTAAAAGCGAATTTTTAATTAAACATTCTAACCTACGTAGCTAGCAATATAATCTTTCTGTGTTCAAACATTTCTGGACATTGCAAAAACATAACCTTTTCTGAATCTAATTATATCTACAAAGCTGGTGGCTAAACCTAAGACTTTGGTACGTTTTTCATTAGTATGAGTATTAAAATTCATCTTATACTTTCAATTTTTTTTTAAGACTACTAAAAACAGTTCAAGCTTTTGTGCATCTTCTTTTAATGTATTCTCAGCAAAATCTTCGGGATTTTTATAGCTATTCTATTTCCTGTATAAATTATACAGACTCACTTAACTGAATTAGAAGTTGGGAGTTTTGGAAGAATTGTATTAGGGACAGTTTCTAGCTGTACATAATAATGACATCTATCCTTCAAATTATTTTTTATAATATATTATATATACTGTAGGTCAAAGCAGCACTGAAGCCCATTGTTGACAATGGTTGCCATCCACATTGTTTCGTAAGAGCCCAATGCATGATAGCTGCTAGTTTGTTTTGGATTAAACAGATGTGTTTTTTGATGTTTAACTCTGCTTCCACAATCAGCGAGTATAGGATGCTTGATGAGGGAAGTGACAGACAAAAAAAACCAGTCCAATAAATTGCAGAAGCCTGACTGGACCTCAAAAAGTGTTGTTTACAGCTGTTGCTGTTTACTCTCTGCTATCAACAACTTCTGTGAATCCATTGGAGAAAGTATGTTTCATCCATCTCCTGTGGGAGCTCCATGAGGCACACAGCTCCAGCACAGTCTGTGTTCATGCCATAGACTCATCTAACAGAAGTTCTTGCCATTGGGCCAAACCTGTAATCCTCAGTTGAAATGTGCACAGGTTTGTATTGTTCACATGGCTAGATATCCAGCCCGCTCCAAAGGACCCACCTCAAGGCACAGCTGAGCCCCTCAAGTAAGATAGTGTGACTGGTAAGACAATGCTTCTGGGAAAAGGCAAATACTCCCTGGCAGAGAGAAGTGAGGAAAAAAAGTACAAGGAACAACGCTGCAGACATCAAGGTGAGAGTAGAGGGAGGAAAGGAAGTGCTCAAGGTGTGGGAGCAGAAAATCCCCTGCATCCCGTGAAGAGGACCAATGCTGGAGCATTTCCTGAAGGACTACATCCCATGGGAAGGACCTACACCAGAACAAGAGAAAAGTGTGACAAGGAAAGAGCAGCAGAGAGAAAATGTGGACTGATGACAAACCCTGTTCCCCATTCTCCTGTGATGCTATCAAGGATGACAGAGAGAAATCAGGAGTAGGGGAGTGGACTTCATTCTTGGAAAGGGAGTGGGGGAACAGAAAGGTGTTATTTTATGCCTTTGATTCTCACTATCCAAATACACTTTAGTCACCAGTAAATTAAGCTAATTTTCCCCAAGTCAAGCCTGTTTTGCCCATTATGGTAACTGGTAAGTTATCTCCCCCTCTTCCTCAGCCCATGAACATTTTTCAGCTTATTTTCTGCCTCCTGTCCTTTTGAGGAGGGGAGTGAGAGAGTGGATGGGCGGGCATCTGGCCCTATTATTAAACAAATCCAAATGATATACATCAGTTAGAAAGATGAAGAAAAATATTAGTAGCTACCTATCAATAAGAAAAGATTAATTGGTGAAAAATTACTATAAAAATAAATATTTTAAGATTATGATTTGGGACAAATACAGAAGGACAGTATTAAACTGTGCAAATAGTCATAAACATTTATTTAAACAGGATATATTTAAGCATGGTTTTTAAGATAGCTTAAAATTATTTTACCGTCTCACTATAGATATACAGCTGTATGTACATACGTGTATATATGTTTATTAAGATATCTGTCTATAATGTTGTTATTCTTAAATATTTACATGTTCTTCACATCCTTGATTTCCTACTATGCCAGAACAAACGTACTAGAGGATTTTTGCTGTAAATTCTCCTCTTCTGTAGTGGAACAAATGTTCCTTTGACAGCTTAATTATAAAAGGTAACTTGCTGTTTACAGCATTTCAGGTATTTGGAATGTAAATGCATGTCCTGCAGACAGCTAATGAGATAGTCAAGTGTAATTTAACATGTCTTTGACTCTCAAAGATAGCTTCATCATGTTAGTGGTATGTCTGTATATTGCAAAAGAATTTATATCTATTTGCAGCTGATCAGCTAAGTATTACTCTGAGCCATCACAAAATACTTGCAGTAAGAATAGATCAGAAATTCAAACCCAGCACTTCAGATGTTATTCCCTCTAATCTCATCCTTCAGCAAAAGGAGCCTTTCTGTTGTAATTAATTCTAACACTCTGACCAATTGGTTCTGAAGTGACTGTCACTCTAGGATGTTTTTGTCTCAGCTTCACTGGCTATCTTGTAGCTAGTCATTGTTAGCACTTTCACCATACTGTAACATAGCTCCACATTTCTTTTTGTTGTTATTGTTGTTGTTTTGTTTTCACATTCAGAATCTTTTTCGAAAGAGACTTGACTAAAATTTCTTAAGAGCACAGGCTGATGCACCTTGTTTCCACCAATGCGGCAGTATTACAACAGGATAGATAGTATTTTCCTTTAGTTGTAGAGTCACTAAAAGAACAGAATAATCTACATTGCTGTCAGTGGAAGTCATTTCTCAAAATCAAGATCTAATTATCAGTATGTTTTTATAGCAGATTCAGAGTCATCTTTTTGCAGCAGCATTCTGTGTAGTGTCAAGGTTTAAATGAATGCACTTTATGAGTATGCATAGAGTCTTCATAAAGCATTTTTGAAACTACTGAAATAACCTTTCCAGATATGTCAAGAGAGACTTTCTAGTCAGTATTGGGGTTCACACACAAGAGTCTCAATTCTTTAGTAAGCAACACAACAGCATGTATGTGCATTATAACTTCCACAGGAGGCTTCTGAGCTATGCACTCTAGCTTCTCTAAATATAAATCTTTCTGACACAGTGTCTAGTCCATTATTTGTAGGCAAAAAAAAAATTGAGGAGGGAAATGAAGAGGGGTAGCGTATAGGAAAAGAACAAGGAAGAATGGCAAAATAATGGGCCAAGAAGTATGCTGTTGTGCTGGAATAAAAGCAGAATAATTAAGGAGGGATGCAAAATTGTGAACTGAGAATTTTGTTAGTCCTATACCTATAAAAGCCTAATTAAATAGAATAATTCCATTTTTAGGACTATGCTAAGGTCTCCTACATTACACGGGTAAGGTGGTATATTTGTCACCCACATTAGTGCTGTAGTTTTTTTCTAATAACATAATTATTCCATCAACTGAGAAACAAAATAACAATAAAATACAGAAAATACACTTGTATGAATATATTTACTGAAATATGGTATGGTTGTACCTGTAATTGCAACTAAAAGAAAATCAGTAGAGCACTGAATTCCATGATTTTATTTTTAAACTTATATCTTTCTGAGATCGCACACTTCCATTTACCCGATTTCAGTCTGTGAAAGGTTAGCCATCCCTGCCTTAAGAAGCATCTTCTCACACAAGTTCAACAGGTCAGTTATAAGATTTCTTATTTGTTTTTGTTAAATAAAGTTTTAAGAATTATAATTTATTCTCCTTTTACCTGAATAACAGTAATATCTTGAATAATTTCTTATGGTGTGTCTTCCTATATTCATGGAAAACTGAAACAGATTTTTACAAGAAAAAAAAATAAAATATATATATATAAAATTAAAGGAGCAATAAGAACTGGCTACTATAACTGTGAAGTGAGGAGTAATTTGAAGAGGAAATGCTGTTCACAAACAATAACTTCTTTCAACTTATCATCAGTATTTGTCATATATGATTCATTCCCCTAGCAGAACGCTTAATTTTCCCAATGAGACCTGACAGTTTTCTTGAACTAGTTTCACAGATGATTTATCTGCCATGAGTGTAGATTGATACATCTCAGGCGGCATTACATATGCCATTTTCTGTTGGTCTGAGAAGGAAAGACAGAAAGAAGACAAAGACAACAACTTTATGAAAAGCTCATAGATTTTTTACAGAAAATGAAAGAAATTTTAAACTGACCTTTGAGGGGAAAAGAGACAACACTTCAGAGCATCTAGTCCAAACAAACTGACACTTTTGCAATAATGCATACACTTTGTAGACTGAAAGGTTGCTTGATGTTTAAATTGATCATCTGACAACAAAATGTCAAGATGTTGTTCATAAGCATGCAGTTTATTCCAAGAATTTTATTACTAATATTTAAGAATGCTAAGAATCAAACTCATAAAGGGTAGTACTTACTGTGCTTGAATATCAGTACACCGTTGGGCTTTTGCACATACAAATATCTAATCTTCATTAAGACATAGGATATGAGTTGCTCACAAACATAACCAGAATATCATGATCATGTTATCATTAAAATAAATATTAGAAAAAACCACATTATTTAATTTTTACTTTGTTGAATATATGTGCTTGATAATGATAATAGGTTGGCGGTTTTTTCCAATACAAAATAAAAGCAAACACAGATTATAATGTGAAAAATATAAGATTTAGGTGAAGAAAAAAAGATAAAATATAGCCATATACACAATAACATTTTAGCAGGTATAGTTATGTGTTTAATTTTGTTTGGACTCAGAATCTAACATTTGTAATGCTGGGCATCTAGCTAAGCTCATGCTGAAACATTTGTCTTAAAGATTACATTTGAATAAGATCTTGTAAAATGCCTTCCTTCCAGAGAGGGAAAATTATTGCAAATCAGCAATATGAAAGTTAATATAGATGTTAATGGCCCCAAATATGAGACTTTTCTATGCAAATTTTAAATTAGAAACTCCAGTTCTCTGCAGTTAGATTCCTTCAACTGAATCAGTTCCATTGTATTGCTGAAGTTGAATGTATTCAGGATATTTTAACTCCAGATAATGAATGGATTGCAAATATAGAAAAATGTGCTCATTCTGAAAAAAAACAATGCTTGGTTTCCCCTGAAAAGTAAGCTGTTCTGGACATTATCACTCATCAAATCCAGAAGGATAAATTGAGAACAAGATTATACAATGATCAACTTGTCTGTGCATGGCCTGTAAGCTGAAATGGGAGCTTACCTCAGTGAATACATTAGCTGCTAAGTCTTTTCCTAGATGGAGTGTATTATGTAAAGCTTGCTTTGGCATTCTGCCATATTTTTTTTCTTTTGGAACAACACATTCACTATTAAAGCCATATTTTAAATCAGACACTTTCTAACAGGAGAAAGCCTAGACAAGAATAATAAAAAATATTAAAATCTCAGAAACTAGGACCTATGAAGAAAGGTTAATAGAACAGGACTTTTTTGTATGGTAAAAAGATGGATGAAGGGAGACAGAACTGTCTATGAATGCATAAGGTGAGGTAATGAAGTGAGCTAGGATCAATTATTTTCCTAGTCAACGTGGAAAGAAAAAACAATAATAATAGATTTACATAGAAGGGGAAATCAGATTAAATAAAACTGTTGATAAAGTATGGCAATTGAAAAACATTTGCAGGAAAAAGTTTAGTTTCACCATTCCTACACATTTTTGGGTCTATGAAAGATATCGTTCTTTCTGGGTTTGTCTAGAGATAATGAAACTAATCCTATCATGTTCTCAGGGAGTGAAAGAGAACTTCTGCAACCCAAAACAATTCTGTGATTGCTGAATTGCAAACTATAGTATTGCTGAAACAATTCTCATACATTAATATCGTCTCTGCATTATGATATCTGATAACTTTGTGACAGAACTCTTGAAGGTACTCATTAATTTTACAAATACATGTACAAAGTACAATCTTTCTCTGGGACAGATGCACCTTATTTGATTTTTATCGCTTCAAAAATACTTATGTATTTGTGATTTGCCAGGTTTTTATAACTGCCAGCAACACATTAAAATGTATAAATTTAGTTAGCGTTTCAAACAGATTTGACCTCTTTACCTTAGTAGTCATGCATTTCTAAAGTGTTCTCAGAATACATTAATTACCTTACCCACCTGAAATTTATGTACGTTAGATAAAGCCTTTAATTTCCTGTGAGAAAACAGTAGCAAAATCAATAACCATTTCTAGTTCCTGTGCTTAGCTGGAAAGAACCATTCTTTAATAAACAGAAAAGATAGACTAACATTATGGCCTGTGATAAAACAAGATGTCAGTATAATATACCTTTCTGAGACAATCACATCTTCAAATGAAACTAATGTAAAGTTACAGCTAGTGCAGCAAAGGTAAAGTTTTGGGCAAAATGTACTGAACACTGGCAAACCATTGTGACACTTATACATGTGTACAAGATTTTCCTGCTCTTTTTATTTAGCTAAATAACTTTTTAAGTTATTTACCAAAAAAGTTCTGTGAATTTAAATTTTTATACTTATGTATTGTCTTGTTGTTTTCCAAATGTCATTAAGAGTATTCTGATTTGCTTTGCTTTCTCTGAAGACAAGTTGAGTAGTACTTGAGAATCAAAAAATACGTAATAAATATTAAACTGTATTAAAATTTCTGAGTTAATTTCATAAGAATATATAGCATTTTTTTTTCTTTCATTTTGAATACTACTTCTGTTTGTGTCTTTTCTATTAAAGCCAATCATAAGATGATTAATTTTAAACTTGTCTATAGCTATCCTTTTGACAGCTTTCTGCATATAATCTCCTTTTCCTTATGAGGAAATTTTCCTAGAATTTGATAAAGATTCAATTTTTCTCAAATTCTTGATGATTTTTTGGTTGCCAAATATCACATCAGAGCCTAATATTGGATTTCTTGAAGCTGTTGGAATTAGAAATACACAAGAAGTTTAGTGGCACCAACAACAGAGATGTCCTTTTGACGTTACGGCATGTGAAATGCAACCACAAGGTTGTGAAAAGTTCAGCCACTAAATCATGATTTCACTTGAAAAGTGATTTTAATGTTGCTGGGTTTTAATTTTATGTGGAGCAGCTTGAATTATAAATGTTACCCCAGCACTGGCACTTACTGATTTGGCCTGTGTATATTCTGTATTGTCCAAGCCCATGTTTCAAACACATATGTTTGGAACATTTCATCTTGGCACGTTATTAGGGTTATAGATTAACCAGTATGATAAAACCACTAGTGGGTTTTTTTTGTTTGTTTTAATGTTTCATGTATGACAATTTTTACAGCTTAGTAAAATCAGGAATAAATTTGTGTGAGGGTGCACCAGCTGTAAAAGGGAAAGAACAAATACAAACATGCATTAAAAGGAAACCTTTAGAAGCCCTTGGAAAAATTATTTATACTAACGGAACTTGAAAGAGATACTTCAATGTATGAAATGAAAAGAATGAAGAATGAATAGAACCCACTGCTTATGAGAATACATACTTACCGACATGGTACTACCTTGCTTTGGATTAAATGGAAAAACTGTTTGAAGTCAGGACTTACCTTAATGAGAACTTCCAAAACCTAATGATAAAATAACAAACTAATAACAATAAAACATTTGTAGGTGTCTGAAATAAAAAAAAAGACAGCAAATGAATGCATGAAAACGAGGTGTTACCCTAGCATCACTGATACAGTGAAAGCTTGACATTTTAAAAACCGTTTGTCATTGGGTATTATAGTTTTAAGAATGATCTTTTGAAAAATGTATATTAAAATAATTTTTGAATGTTTATTGAATTCACTACACAGCTCCACAAGGATTCAGCTAATGCAACCCTCACTTTCTGTATACATTTAGCTGTCATTATAATAATTGTAGAGTTTTTACTATAAGGTAATAATGTACCCCACACAATCATTTGAACTTCTGAAGTTTGTCACATTTGGATATATAAGTAATAGCCTTATTAAGAATAGGGTTGAGTTGACCTTATCACTTACAATACTAACAGAGCAAAACATTATTAAATAATAGCCTTTCAGTTCAGAAGTGCTATTAGTTCAGGATTTGTGTAACTTGCTGAAATCTCTGATTTTGAGATTAATCCGTCACTGCAGCAGAAGCCAGTTGGACATATATCATTCCCAGAGCTCTCTTGGAAAATATATCTGTAGTATTTTACAGTATTTGTGAGATAGGCTGTAAATTAACGGAATAGTGACGGATTTTCCTAGTTGCTTGTAGTGGGTCTGGCTGAGCTGCTTTTCCCCATCCAGCCCTTATGCTGCAGTACTGGGAGCTGGAGGGTGTTGA
>WUAM01000358.1:214731-258106 GCA_024336885.1 Actenoides hombroni | reverse complement strand
GTGCTGACAGGGGTGGGGGGAGCAATAGAAGGGCTTGGTGGGCACCTGGTGCCGTGCCAGGGTCAACCCACCACATCGCTGTAACAGCTATTTAGTGGAAGCTTGAAGATAAACCCATTCAGTGATGTCCTGTGCACATAGACTTCACTTGCCCACCTATTTATGTACCTCATAAAGTTGTTAGTAGAAGGTAGCAGGATGCTGAAAGCTAGAACTTAATTATGGAGACCTGTCTACTCAAGCAGGCAGGTAGATGAGTGCTTGTTACTTCTTCTGTGCAAGAAGATTATGAACAAACCACAGAAACTCAACCAAATGTGCACATGGCATAATGAGACATCATACCTGTAGTGAATAACTAAATAAGGCGTCTTTCATTCACAATGAATTCTACAAATGTAATACAGTTCCTTCTTCCCTGGTTATTTATTTGTGAATTCAATTGATAGACTGAATCTTAAATTCTATTTAAAAGTAATCTTTTCTCATTTAACTTAGTCCTACTTGACCTGTATGGTTTCGAATTTTTCTAATGAGCCTAATGAGATTATGTATTTGTCCAGGGATGGTTATTTAAATGTTGAAAAGCATGTTAAGATCAGTGTACTGTATTTGTAGAATGTTTTACTAATATTCCTTCTAAAAGATGTGAAAATCTGACATCTCAGAACCTGATTTTTGATCTACACTTTATTAGCTGGCATAGTATGCTGATCCATTGTCCCTGTGAATAGAAAAACAAAGAGAAAAGTGGTAAAGTGGCATGCCATTCAAACCTAAGCTTTCAGCTACCTGATTTCTGAAACAGAAAGAATTGCTGGGTAGCTGGGTAGGGAACATAAGGTCTATATTCTTAGTTGAAAATCTCTAACGTTTTCTGTAAATAGAAAATACACCTTAGTTGGGAGTAGTGAACCATAGTGACAAATCTTTCCTCAGACAAGAACTTTCACTGGTACCTGTTGCCCATTTTAAACATGTATCATATAGACTTCTCTACCTGCTGGACAGTGTGATGAAAGCAGGTTAAAATTGCAGTTCACGTGGAACTACAGAAAATTCAGGGTCAAGCTTAATGATAAAGCGAAAAAAAATTATTTGTTTGGTCAAGAAAAAGGTTTAGACAGGGAGAAAAGAGGTATACTGAAGTCATCTGTGTAGAAACAAACTAACAGAGAAATAGAGCTGGGAAAATACTTCATATGTATAGACTTCTATTAAAAAAGAACACCATTCAAGTGAGGAAGTAACATGGTGTTGATACATCTAGGCTCAACCTCCATATACTACCATTCATAATATACACACTAGTGAAGGTAACAGACCTCAGCTGGCACCATAGCTCTGTGTTAGTATGGGGCTTAGTAAGAAATCAAACATCCTTTTTCAGCTTTCATATGTAAATTCAATCAGTCTTCACCCTAAGGGATGTGTAACTTGTTACCCATGTTCCTTTTTCTCGCTTCTACTGGAAACTAGTTATTACCTTTGCTTTGTGAAAGAAGTTGATTCACATGCACAGAGTGCAAACAATTTCCATGGTATGGCACTATGTTAGATGGAGGGATAAAAATATCAATAACTATGAATTTCTCTTCAAACCTGCCATTTCCACTTTCTTTCACACAACAGGCACTTTCCCTGAAAACTCAAAGATTTTTGGTACACGGACAAAATTACCATTAGATTAACAGTGAATCTAACTAACATCAGCTGGATTTTGTGCAGCTATACAGAGATTGCCTCCTAACATGCTAAGCAACTCCTCAGCAATGCTGTGAAATAACTTTAATTACTCCTGAACTACCCAAAAGTAGTCAACATCTAACAAGTGATAGCTTGTGGGAGCAGGTTGGAAAAACACTTTTATCTCAAGAAAATAAAAGGATATTGTAGTAATCCAGACCAGAGATCTCTTAACCAATGTTAAAAAATAAATTTGATGGATAATGAAACCTTGTAAGGAGTAATAATCATTAAAACTTCTGAGTTCCGCTGTTGAAATTATTTCTATGATAATGTCACACGACCTGAAAGTTAGACATTACTGTGTATTTCCAATGGATTCATAATATATTCTTGTCAGTATCAGCATAAGGTGAGAGACAGGAAGGTGCTTAAAAAGGAAGTCTTAAATGTAGTAAACTAAGCAATTAAAGGTCCTCTATTGAATAGTCCATGTGTCTAGAACAATAATGCAGAGTATATACACCACCAGACTTTGGACATCTAATTTAACTAGTCTGTCTCCCTTGGCTTCATTCATAACTGAACTAGAGCGAGACCCTCCTCCAAAAAAACACTTGGGGTAATAAATTGCAATGTAAATGGTCGAAGTCTGATTAAAAAATGTTATGACCAAATCATGCAAAGTGCAAACTGGTATACAATCTCCCTTCCAATTTAGGTGCATTCAAGTCAATGTGTATACAAGATGGCTATTTGATGTGCTTAAGGTTTTGCAGTATGTGTACTGCCCAGAGTGACCACTCAGTAATACCTCATTTCAGCAGAAATGTTAATTCAGGCTCTTCCTTCTTAATCTTTCTTGATTACTGTCTCAGGTATCCAACTGATAAACTGTGGGAAATGAACTCAACATGGACCAATATGATCAAAGTTGAGGGCCTTTAGTCACGTTTTCACCAGGGTTGTACGATTTTTCTTCCCGTATACATGCTACCACTAACAGCTATTGGTTAACTACTCTAAACTCACACTGTTCACACGTCCTAAACTAATAAATGATTTGCTATCCTACACTGCCTCCTTCACCACCCTTCATCCTGGTTATCTTCTACTTTCTTCTTCTTTATCTTCTTGCTTCACTGCTTTGTGCTTCCTCTCTTGCCATTCTTAAGCATACCTCAAGGTCATCGTCCACAGCCCAATTTATTCCCACACAGTCTTGCTGAAAACAGGCATGCCTGTTTTCCTCCTTTTTATTTTTGGGCAAGACCCCTTGAATAGATCTTTCAATCATCTTTCCCACCATCCTCAATAAACAAAGTAGTACAGCTAACATTACTAACACTATTATGTTATGTCAAGATGATGTCTTAAGCTATGGCATAGGTGAGTTTGGATAGGCCACATGTCCGTTCTCTTGGAGAAACATTGCCACAATAAACAAAGAAAAGGGAAATAATCACACTTCCCACTAAGGTTAGATAAACCAGTGAAAGGAAAGTCATGTATCTTTAGCAGTGGCCTGGAGCTGGGAGCTCTGTGATCGCCTTCCCCCTTTAGTGCACAGCACAGAGCAGGAAGCTGCAAACTACTACGCTTTGCCATCTGTGAGGTGGAAATAATAACGTCTCCTTCTCCTTGGGGTCTGTGAGAGCCTCTCATACAGAGATTACATGGTCAGGCATGATCATTGATTAAGAGAAGGTGAGACCTTTAAAGGTCCCTTCCAACCCAAATCATTCTATATTTCTATGACTATTCATACATGATTGTGTCAGGTGACCTGAGAAGATCCAGCTCTTTGTCCAATGTTGATGGAGGACCAAGACAATTTCCCAGGCCTCCCTTTCTGTAAAATTGCCCTGGAATTGTAAGGCACCTAGAACAGCTGCCTACAGATCCTTTCCTAGATGCTTACAGATCCTTTTAGCAAATTACTGGAAAAATTCTGTTCAACATAATGTGTTGAGAGGAGAGTGGAAGACTGGACGCACATTTTTTTTTACACTTAGTAGAAGGAAACTGTACAAACCTTTTGCTCGTATACTTCACTGTGGAAAACCATCTATATTTCAAACACAACCTTTTCTACCCTGGGTCCCTCTGGACAGTTAAAATCTATCACTGCCAAGATTCTTCTCAGAATGACAGAATCGTAATGCAGAGAGGAGTAGTGGACTTCCCTAGGGGTAAAGGAGGCAAAGTCTGACTAGCCGCAAGATGTTAATGCACCTGTTCAAGTGTACATGAATCACTCAGTTTCTGCAAATAAAATAAAAATTCTACTAGTCTGCTCCTCACTGTGGAAAAAATAGCACTGAATGTTTTACCCTATTGGAATAATTTATAGTACAAAGTGAAAACTTTGTGTACTTCTACCTGTGAAACACAACCCATTGCTAGGAAATATCTCGTGTACCATTTTGATGAGGAAAACTAATGTCTCATTAGGGTTAACTAACTCAAAGGAAAATAGTAATTATACCAATTTTGAGAACTTCCTTTGGTAGCAATAATAGTAAATGTCAGGTAGAAGAAAAGGAAAAACTAAAAATCCAGGAGATAGTGCAACATGACAGAGTGAGATCTACAAAAGGGAAGAAGAATAGCATAACTACTGTGAAGCAAGTAATGTGGCAGACAAGTTGTCAGCCTGTAATTCTTATTTTAAATCTGAATAGTGATAGCTGTTAAAAATGCTTAAGGGCTGTTATCTTGCCAGGAGGTCATGTATAGCACCTGTCACTGGTATCAAAGAAGTCTGGATATATATGTCCGAATATGTATGCATTCCAAAACTGCAACTTTCTAAATATATCAGTTTAGAAAGCTTGAAAATTAATGAAGAGAAAAGAACTCTGTCTTTAAAAGGGAAATTAAAAATACAACGTGATACATACTTGAAAGGAAAACAAAAGATTTTGAGCATGTTCATCTCTAATATGACTGCAGATTTTTCATGCTACTTACCCTACAGTCTAGAACACTTGATTTTTGAGACCAACCTTCTTGCTCTGCCAAGATGGACCAAAGATTAAATCTAGTTCAATCCCTACTCTGTAGTTGTGTCATTACTGCCTAGTCTCAAAAACAAAATGATGGACAAAAACATCCATGCAATTTTAGGCACTAAAGCAGCACCTTAAAAAAAATTTTAAAAATCATTTCCATTAAGAAAGGCAAACTGAAAAGAGGGGGTTTGTTAGCTGGTTCATGCTTAGATCTGTTAGGCCAACAGACCACCTGACTGCTACAAAACACTAAGGCATGTTCTTGATAAACACGGAAACAGAATCCAAAGAACAGATGCATAAGATGCAGATGCAAAGTAAAGGTAAAAACAAAAAGCACACGACTCTGCAGTTACCGTAATACACATTTTATTTTCTGCTGTGTGTTAGGGTGAGTTCAATTATTTGGAAATCATAGTTTGGTTTATCTCTTTGTTTGGAGTTCTAATTGTAAAAAAAAAATAATTTGAATCTCAATATAGCCAAAGTAATGCCATTTTATGTATGTATTAGACTCTCCTTTGCTTAAATGGACAGTCATATACTGTAGTCTCTATTTTTCTTTCTAACTCATTATAAGAGAAAAAAAAGCTGCAGACTGAATTGCATCCTTGATTATTGTAGGTAGAATACTGTAAATTATATGTGAGAAAGGACAAAACAAATGTTAGAGAAATATTGTCACAAACAAGGTCATTGTAGAGGCAGAATTTCTCAGGAAAGCAGTTAGAAATTTGTTTTATTTGGATATTTCAATAACAAAGACTCTTAAAGGTAGTTATCTGATGTTAATAACATTGTCCTTCTAAACAAACAAACAAAAAACCTAAAAAAACAATGTTAGGACAAACAAGGGGGAAATTAAAGTCTGAAGGAATGTGAGTCATTTCTTCCTTGGCAATCTTTCCTTGTCTTGCAACCAGAAACCTGATCAACAGAGCTGTGAAGAAGAAACTACCCATCTCATACAAAACAAATTACATTTGGCTTTATTTAACACAGCACTAGATCAAAATATCACAGACAATTGCAACAGTCTGGGATCTAGCTGTTAAAGTAACTAGTTACACTAACATATTATTGAACTAGATGTACAAGCAGAATAAAAAAGTCCCTGCTTTAATGAATTTAAATATATATTAAAAAAAAAAAAAAACGAAACAAGCTGATGGAGCACAGAAGTACAGATTCGATGAGGCAACTGCTTAATGATTTAACATGTATGAAACAGATCCTACTCAGTAGGCATGAAGAGTAACTTTTTGAGACTAATTCATGAATCACATGTCCGACTACTACCAAAAAATAAATACACACAGAACAGCATGTAGCAAACTGTCAGGAGATCAGCAGTGATCAAGAAGGATAAGCAGACAGAAAGAATAGGTTACTAAGAACAGGTTACCACACCTGACAGATACCTGTGGTATGGGACCATCTTCCATAACTGTGCAATAAGTCTTTCTGTTGTCTTGCTAACAAAGTATCCAGGCAGAACTGACAAAGGTGAAGGAAAGAAAAAGATATTATATAGGCTAGAAAAAAAGAATTAATATATTTAATGAGCACTGTTTTTACTGAGTACAGTAATTGTAAATATTCTCATTACCACCTTATCGGCATTTGAAGGTGCCAAGCAGGAAGGCTAAGAGGAAGCATAATCAAGAATACTGTAGTTTATATGGACTGCAGTACTAAGCTTGTCATTTTATGAGAAGTTTGCTGGAGGCAGAAGGAGAAGGACTTTGCAATTCTCCTAATAGCACAGCTTGGTGAGTGGCACACTACCCCTTCTGCCAGGGAAGATGCTGCACTGGTGCACAAATAAGTTTATCCTCCTTCCATCTTCACCATAACTATATATCTATGTGGCTTCTTAGTTTTCAAATGCTTTCCAAACAGGCTGACATACCTGAAAAAAAATGGTAGGTACAGGTATTTTACACTGCAGTGATTTTACAACTGGAGAATAACCAAAACAATTAAAAAAAAAAAAAAAAAGACATAAAACACATTTTTGGGGAAACTTAGACAAATAAAAGGTAAACATGAGTAAAAAGATAAAAACCCGCTGCTATGTACTGATTCTGTGACAAGAGATCCATACAAGTTTATTCTATCTGCAGTTGCTGAGGGGTTAAAAGATGCCTAGGTATAGTTTGTCATTTATTCCCTCTCCCCAGAACTGGGAGCAGAGATACAAAAATACACCTTGAAGCTCAAAGTCAAGCAGCGATTTACAGATGAGATATGACATTTTCAGCCTCCTAAAATTTTTATTCTGGATCCCCTTAGAAAACAAAAAAACAAAAAAAAAAATCACCCAGGACCTTGAAGCAACTCTTCCTTAAACTCCAAGGCAGGTGATCAGTGAGATCCCCCCAAGCAGGCTGGAGACACAGCTGAGAGTGCTTTGACAATGATGAAGGACAGCCACAATTTTGTAGGATGGCCTCTCAACTTACCTGGAAATGCTTCAAGCCAAGGTAAGAATTGCTGCCATCTCTCATTCAGCTGGTCAAGTTATTGATGAATGCAGTATTTAAATTCAAGCAATAAGCTGTTCTTTTTGCAAAGGAATTCTGGAAAAGAAAAAGAAATGGACTGCATAGATCAAAATATTACTGTGTTGAAGTTTTAAAAGAAATAGAGTATGAAGTAGGAAAAAAATCAGTGGAAACAGGTAAGTTAACAGCTAGTCTAATCATTCTATATTAGACTCAAAGGGAAAAGATCCAAAGTCAGAGAAGTTCAAGTTGAACCACAGATGAGCTCTGGGCCAGGGTAAGATGGTGTTTATATCACAGAACTATGAATCATAAAGCAGAAATATTTTTTCTTTGTTCTGTCCCACTTTTTTTTTGCAGTTTAGGGTTGGATTAAATACATCTTTTTGTTCTGCTTTCCTTCATATGTAGGCATGATCATAACTAACTGTTTCAAAGAACCCTCTTTTTTTTTTTTCATCATAACTTCATGTATACAAGAGTTATACAATATGGCCTCTTAAGTAGGTACTTGTTGCATTTTCACAGGGATGAAGCAACCTATCTGAGCTATAGTAGAGCTATTTAGGAAGAGGTTTGTGTGCTCATTAATCAAAGATGAACACTGTGCAGAACTGTTTCAGCTTTTCCACCATTCTGGCAAATAGTTAAGGGTTCCCATGAGAGACTGCCCTATTTCCTCTGTTTGTATGTGGTGAACTGCTTGGAAACTCAGTTCACAGAGTAAAAAGTTCTAGGACAACCTTGTCCATGCACTGCCCCTAAATCTGGGACCCCAGATCTTCCTCTATACAGGATTTAAAAAATGGAACTTTTTCTATGTTTCTCCTGAGTGTCTCAGGATTTTCTCTTGAGGAAATTTGTTCCTATGTTGACCATAGGAAGTTCCATCTTAACATGAAGAGGAACTTTTTCACTTTGAGGGTGACAGAGCATTGGAACAGACTGCCCAGAGAAGTGATGGAGTCTGTCTCTGAAGGCATTCAAAACCCACCTGGACACATTCCTGTGCGGACCTCTCTAGGTGAACCTGCCTTGGCCAAGGGGGTTGGACTAGGTGATCTCCAGAGGCCATCCTTCCCACCCCTATCATTCTGTGATTCTGTGAGTGAGCTTTTAAAACATGGAAGTCATGAGAATCTCAGTTTGATGCCAGGGCAGTGTCCAGGCTTCTTATCACAAATGTGGCAGTCACAGGAACTACACTGAATACTGCCTTGCTTGAGTGAGTTGACGATGTTTACGGAAGCAAGAGAAATTTTAAATCCCATGCATAAAAGCTTAAATTCTCTTCCAAGACTTTTTTTTTTTTTAACTCTTGGCTTCTTCTAGCAATTTCTTCATTACCCACTTTTGTACGACTTATTTATCTGTGATTTTATTCACAGTTATTAACATGTCCAGTAAATTCTCTTTTAAGAATGTTTTCTTTTTGAGAGTTGCCCTACATATAGGGCCCCTTTTATGTCCAATCACATATGCATAGTATTTGCTGCTGTCATAAAATACATGAGATCTGTAATTTCAGCCTTTATGCATGACTGTAAAAGTACTAAAATTTAAAAGCCTTGAGGTGATGCTGAGTTCATTATGGGAAGCTGGCAGCACTTCTTTCAGAAATTTAATTACTGGCATCTATAGGAAACAGTTGTGTCAGCTTTGAATACTATGATTTCTTTTATAACCTAGCTAATTATAATTTCTGTACAGTGCATTTTCTCTGAATGCATCTGTTATTTCAGTCAAGCTTTTCAGCAAGAAATCATAACAAGAATATCTTTATTTTCTTATCACAAGAATAAACACTGATCTCATGCTTGAAAGGTTCCTGAAGCCTGATGAATTCAGAATTTCAAAGGTCTTCTTACTTATTCAAGATCCCCTGGAAGTATTTAAGATCAGGTTAGATGAGACTCTGAGCAACCTGATCTAGTGGGAGATGTCCCTGCCCATGACAGGGGGATTAAAACTAGATGGTCTTTAAGGTCCCTTCCAAACCATGCCATTCTATGACTCTATGATTTTTTTCAGCCAAATTTCCATTGCTTTCTCTCTTTCCTGATGTAGAACAGGTATGTAAAAGTGAAACACCACCTATGTCAGATATTGTTTATTCTATTTATAAAACATACAGCATTTTTCACTGGAATGAGGCTACATTGTAAGTGTCTTGTAAGACTTTGGGGTGACAGCTGACTACTCCAAATGAAATAACTTTTTCAGCAGACTTTTCTTGAGTATGTCCAAGATTAATATTGCAGTCTAGTCCACACTCTCAAGGAAAGAGAGTAGTGTGTATATGTATATATTAATATATATATAAGGTCTGACTGACCTTGACATATATATTTTGACTACTGAGTACTCTCAGGAATAAACCCAACCATTGAAATCCCAGCCAAAAAAATCTCCAAGTGTTAACATTGAGAGAAGAACTTAAAACAATATTCCCTCAAGACAGATGGTAGGCAAAAAGTAGAACTTAAGCACTCACTTGGGGATGTGTGTATATGTTTGCTTTCTGTAGCATCTTTGGAAATCTTGAAACATTATTTGGCCTCAGTTTGGCACAGGCTGTACATGTTTTGAATAGGAATGGATGTAAGTAGTTCCTTACTTTTAAATGTTGCTTTTCTGAAATGGACTTTTCCTGAGCGTAATGTGAATATTGATCGGACTGAAGTTTTCTCTAATTCATAGATTAAATTTTTATCTTTAACAATGTAAATAAATTAAATAAAATCAGTTTCTGTGTAATGGAAATGGCATTCATACTGACAGTCTTTACAGCCTGTTAATAACTGTATGTCTGATCTGACAAGCCAATCTGGGCAAAATACCAATTGATTTTAATGGGAGTTTTACTTGTGTAAGAGTATAAAATGAGTCTCTTTATGATTGTGTGCCATTCTCCATATCCACTAGCTTAAAGCATTAAAAAACCTTTGCAAAATACTTTTGCAGTAACAGCTAATGGAAGGCTAAAATAATCCTTGGTGTAACTTAACTGGATGATTGGAATTTTATGCCATCTACATTTCAGAGAATATAAAAAACCAAGAGAAAGGTATTTTATAAGCTGTATTTTATCATGCAAGAAATCTAAGTCCTATTACAGGTCAACATATTTCAAGCCTGGTCATTTGATGGAGTAGATATGAACCTCATGGTACCACAACAAAACAGCACATACTGAAATATTGTGTGTATGCATCTAGTATTTTCATAGAATTAGTTTCACCTTTTCTGCATTGTTATTTACCCAGGCTGAACTCTCCATTTGTTCTGTGTGTTTGAATAAATGCTCTACTAGCCACATTCCAGGAGAGATTATACATCCTGATGTGGTATTTTAAAGCCCAGAAAATATATCCAAGATTTCTAGAAAATCTGAAGAGTCACAAATTAAGAACCGCTTAAAAACATGCTTTCTTCAGTGGTTTTGTACAGTTAACATGAAAAGACCAATGACACTACAATCCCTAGTTATGTATAATGTGCAACTGAGAATTTGAGAGTCACATATACAAGCAGAACAAAAATTAGAAACTTTGATTAAACTTAGTTAAGTACACTCAGAAATGATAAACTTAACTAGACAGTTTTGAAATCAAAATTCTGTCTCCATTACATCAGTGCAAATTCTATTCACCTTAGTAAAAGTCCCTGAACAAGTTGCCACAGTCTCTCCCTCAGTTTATCAGATATGCCTGTGTAGAGAAGCAGGATGGTTACTTATCCCAAAATTGTTCTCCACATTCAACAGAAGACAAAAAATCTGAAGCCTGTCATTTTATTTCTACTGATGGTAAGAAATGGTTTACTTTGTTATGCTCTCTGGGCATCTGCCCAAATGAAATGTTTTGACTAACCTTTGCACAATGATGTTGTAGTTATGCAATCAGTAAACCATGTTTCATATCTTAATGTTTGTTCTGCAAATACCTTCAAAGGTATTTGCTCAGATCTTTGGATCATTAGCAGACATCCAGTATTTGGGAAAGAAAGAAGGAGTAATGGTTTCAAACAAAAAAAAGAGAGTAGATTTAGACTATATATAAGGAAGAAATTTTTTACAATGAAGGGGTGGTGAAGGGTAGTGAAACACTGGAACAGGCTTCCCAGAGAGGTGATAGACACCCCATCCATGGAAACCTTCAAGATCAGGTTGGACAGGGCTCTGAGCAACCTGAACTTGTTAGAGATGTCCCTGCTTACTGCAATGCTATTGAACGAGATGACCTTCAAATGTCCCTTCCAACCCAAAGGATTCTATGAATCCGTGATTAATAAATTCTAAGATAAGAGACTTGTGGCTCCATCCAGAGAGGGGAAATAAGTATGGGATGTATAACAGGAAAAGCAGGAAAATATCCACACTTATTCTTTTAGGAAAAATACAATATACAGCTGCGGGAGGATACTGGACTTGCACAACTCTCTGAGAGTTATAAAGCAAAGCCACTTTATTATCAAATTGCAGCTCAATTTATAGACTAAAATTTCCTGATCACACACACACTCACAATTGGTTCTACATGTTTATACATGAGCTATTCACAAGTCTTAAGCTAATACATAATTGGCTATCCTACACCACCTCCATCACCACCCCCCATCCTGGTTATCTCTACTTTGTTCTTCTTTATCTTCTTGCTTCACTGCTTTGCTTCCTTCTTTGGCCTTCTCAAGCAAACTTCAAGGTCATCGCCTGTGGCCTAATTTATTCCCAAACAGTCTTGCTGATAGCAGGCATGCCCATTCTCCTTCAGGAATGATCCTACATACAGCCACTATCCTCTTTACGGAATCTTGGATACAAACATGAAGATCAACATAAAGCCTATGTGGGGATCTGAATTTTTAAGAGTTAAGCCAAAATCTTTCGCAGTGTTTCAAAATTATTACTAAACCAATGAAAGGTTTTGGAAGTGGTTTGGGATGAGGGCATCTTGGTTTTGTTTTTGTCAAAAACTAAGGTAACATTTTCAAAAAGTTGTTAGAAACCCCGCATCTTGTTCATTGTAGGTAAATTTCAGCCAAAGCCCATCATTGTGCAAAGTTCATCTTACTTTTCCCATCTGCATACTTTATATTGTTGTATTTTATGTCCTACTGTCAAAGATCCCCTGCAACTTTTCTAGTTCAGTACTCCTTTGTATCATTGTGGGTAATTTTGCAGCATCATAAAAATTTTTCAACCCCTTTTCTAAGGATATTAAAGAACAGACTGTTACACAGAACCCTGTGGGGTTACATCAGTGTCCTTCCTTCACTGAAAAAAGTGACTATCCTTTCCTCTCTGTTTGCCAGCACTGGGTTGTGAGTTTGAAGGAAGTGAGCTTGGATGGTGCTACACAGGGATTTCTGATAGAGAGCTGTTTTGGGCTACATGTTGAACTTTGGGAATGTTTCTGATGAGATGTCACTGTCAGAAATATATTAACATTTGATCCATGCCAGAACATCCGGAGATGGAATGAAACAAGATAGTAATAAGAAACAGAGAATTGGATGTTAGATAGAAGAGTAAATCCCTGGCTGTAAGAGGATCAGATGTCACAAAAGAACCAATTAGCCTGGAGTTTAATAATGAAAGGAGTTCACATAAAATGTGAACAAGGAGGGACTATAATGAAGTAATGGATGGAGAAGCAAATTCACTTTTACATGAAGTTCAGTTAAAATAAGAGATGCTTAATGTAAAGGCTTAGATAAGGTTGGGAATGGAATAGAATAGAATAGAATAGAATAGAATATTTCAGTTGGAAGGAGCCTACAATGATCAGCTAGTCCTACTTCCTAGACACTTCAGGGATGACTATATGGACACTGCCCACTTGCCTCTTAAACACTGGGCAAGCTTGTGGCATTGACCACCTTCCTAGGAAGGCTGTTCTAGTGTTTTACCACCCTTTTGGTAAAGAAATTTTTCCTAATATGTAGTCTAAACCTCCTCTGGACAGCTTTGAACCTTTCCCATGCACCTTGGCACTGGATACCAGGGAGAAGAGCTCATCACCTCCCTCTCCACTTCCCCTCCTCAAGAAGCTGTAGAGAGTAATGAGTCACCCCTCAGCCTTCTTTTCTCCAAACTACACGAACTCCTAGGCAGAATGATCTAGGGTCTTTCAGCTTGGAAAAGGACAAATGAGGGGGAATATTATAAAGGTATAAAAAATAATGAAGTTTGTGGATAAATTACTAGGGAGTGATTTTTCCTAATCATAACTCAAGATTTAAAGGGGAGAGAGTAGCTTTATGATATATGTGTATATAACAAAGAAGTATTGTTTTTATACATTATGCCTTTAAATGATGAAACTCAGTGATACAAAATGTTACTGATACCAAAAGGTCAAGATGAATCTGTCAATTGCTATTAAAAAAATGCATGGATGCAATCTCCAACTCAGGAATCCCTAGGCTTGGAGACCAGAAGACAAGTAGAGGCTGGTCTTGTGCTTTCATTTTCCCCCCATTTCAATTTCCAGTGGCTGTTGTAGAAGACGGGATATTGGGATAACTGGAGTATGATCTGATGCAAATTTTCAAGACTCTGAAAAAAAAAAAAAAAGAAAAAAGTATCAGAGGCATTGAAAATAAGGAAGTGTTTGGTGTTAGTGCAAATTGATTGAAAGAGTCTTAAAGGAAAACAGAAAACTATAACTATTATTAGGAAAAGTCAGAGAGGAAATACAAATAGAACATTCAAACTCTTACCTCAAAAAGGAAAAATTCATTACATGCAGCATCCAAATGAAAGGAATAAAAAAAAAAAAAAGAAAAAAAAACATTTCTGTCATACTGCATGTCCCATCATATTTCTATTAAGTTCCAAGTACATTACACTTCTGTCCTTTTGTGTCCTGTTACATCTTTATATGTAATTGTTTCTCTATCTTTGGGGATTTGTTTGGGTTTTTTCTCTGCCTTTTATCTGTCAGTTCCTTTACTTCATACTCAGTTTCTTTCACATTGTTTTATCCTTCTATCACGCTGCTTCTTTTCTCTCCTCATTTAAATAATCCATCAAACAATGGTATTACATGTGACTGCATTTTTAGGTATGACCTCAAATCTTTTTATCTGATTTCAGGTGATGTAGATGTAGTCACCTTTGCATTGTTATTTGACTTGCTTTTGGATAAATGCTGTAATAAAGAGATCTATTCTTCTCTTGATACATTTGGGTTTTTTTGCCTGCGTCTGTCATTTAGTTTTCAAAATAATCAGGAAAAGGAATTACTAAATATATAGATTACTATGGACAAAACATTTTTATATTTAAACATAACTTTTTTAAAAATATAATTTGTACCCACATATTCCTATTAAATTGGTTTAATTTTGCTGTTTTTATATACTGTATCAATATATTGAAGGGAAATAAAGCTAGACTTTTTGGGGTTTTGTCCCTGAAAATGGCTTCTGACAGTCCCTTTCAGGGAAGAGTAGAAAACAAAACAAAATAAAATAGCACAGGGTGAAAACTGCTTTGCTCTAACTACTCCCCAAGATACAATCAAAACAAGTTAACTTGCATGACAAAGCTCAGAATATTCCTCTGAAATTCAGAAAGATTGATAAACTTAGGATGTATTTCTTTTAAGAAAGGAAGGAGACTACATTTGTGAATTACTGCAGTGAGGCTCATTTTATTGTTGTTCTTTGTTTGAAAGGTTCTAGAATATGCATTGTGCATATTGACCGTCTGCTGAAATCTCAATCTAGTTAAAGAGTAAGAATAGACCAATGAGTTGTTTTATGCCTCCATTATGTGGAGACACAAGTTTCATCCATCAGTTTCATAACAGAAAGTAATAACAAAGAAAGTGGCTTGCCATCCTGTGAGCTATGAGGTAATCATCAAAGAGAATGTAGCTGCACAAATCTGACAGAGAGTAGAATTTAGCACAAGGACCAGCCCCAAAATCAGTAAGGTTATACCAAACTTACAAACAAGTTCATGAATTTTCCATAGAATATACTTATATCTAGTGTAGTTATTACATAGTCCTTAACTGGGGGACAGAATGATAACTACTAGTGATTACAAATGTGATATCTACATTGATTTAAAAAAAAAAGATTAAAAAAAATCTTTCCATTTTGTGCATCTCAATGCTTACATTTGCATTGCTGTAACAGCTGGAGGCCCTAAGTGGGTGATATTGTGCTTGATATTTTATGTTATTGATGTCCCAGAACAATTTCTGTATTTTTCATGTGAAAGAAAAATAATGGGGCTGTAAAGTGATAAATTCCTACCAAGAAATATTTTAGTATGTGCTATCCCAACATTTAAGCAACAAAATCCATAATCATCCACTCATATAAAAGTGATCCTGGATCTTAGTATCTCAGCTGAGAACAGAAGACGTAACAATAAAATGACAAAGTCAGGCTTGGAGTAGTACAAATTTTCAGGAAGAGGAATGTTCAGAAGATCTGGATCTGTAAAATCAGTTAACATGCTTAGGTTTGTTACAGAATTATGAATTCTGCTAGACCTGAGAATTATAAGTGAATTATTCACATATTGCATTGTTGAGAAGCTTGTGCTAAATCAGTGTGGCCTGCTTAAAAATATTTTCCATATGTTGATTTATCAAACAATATTATCTTACCCAGAGGCATAAAGCTAAATCATAATAGGCTAAGTAAAGATTACTAGTTAGCTGTAAATTGACTTACCTTCATTCTTGGTTTTAATCTTTGAATTGAATAAGCAAACTTCAATCCTTAACAGATTGTCTATCACAGCTGCTAACAAGGGAATACTCCAAGATACAGCTGAAGATTATTCTACCAAGGAGACTCTGGGGCTCAATAGTAAAGCTTACTAAGTGTAGAGAGTCTGAAGGTTCATCAAGAATTAATGGAAATCCATGGAAGGAAGCAGAATGCTCCAAGCACTCTGTCTGTTTTAGCCAGAGACAGAATTATCTGGTTTTAAATTAATCTCTCAAAATATTTCAAGGAAAGATTAAGGTTAAATATGCATATATAGTAATATTTATATCCTATGAACCTTTGGGTGAATAAAAATGTTTTCCTGTGAAGATGACGGTTTTTATCAGTGTAATCAGACACTGACAATACCCAGAAGGAAAGAGTTGCAGGTGTCAAATTATGCATATCATGTTAACTTGTCTGAGAGTATCATTGCAGCTTTGAGGAGCTACTTGGTCTTGGGCTGTTGCATTTGAACTGAATCCAAGAGTGATATAAAGAGGTCCCAAGGTTCTTACATCTTGTACTCACCATATAAATATGTTATTGCTTCTTGCTCCTTTCTAGACCAGAACAGTCCTTTTGATTTATTTTTTTTTTTTTTTAGATGTAATCCTTATATTCATTTTGTGAGCCTTGAAATATTTGTCTTTGTTCTGCTTAAGAGAAGACGAGAGGGTCTACAGTTCTAGTTATTTTTTCATTTTGCACTATAAGCTTAGAAAGTAAATGCAGTGTGAAATAGAAATACTGGACAAAAATGTAGAATGTAAGAACAAACTTCATTCAGAGATGGTCAGAAGAGGTTGAGAAGTGATGTTTTAGACTAACTATGAAATCTTGTCTGTCATTTATAAAACTGGTCCAGATCTCTGAAAATCCCTTGAGTTTAGGGATAATTTTTTTGTACTGAATCAGTTTGCATATTGCTAGTTATAAAAGTAGAAACCATATTATCAACCATGAAACTATATAATTAGTTTCTTTATGGACCTGCAGTTTCTGCTAGATAAAATAAAAACTGTCACCAAATGCAGATGCCGTTATGAATATGTCAGGTCATTTATGGAAAAAAAAGTTATGTAGAATAACATCTGATAATTTGTTGGAGACATTAGCATATAGATGGCTATGGGATGTGTGAAATATTTCAGAAGTATTCTAATCTAAATTGCTTCAATGTCCAAATAGGATTTAGTGTTTTGTTACTATAATGCTCGTAGCAGTTCAGACTTAAGCAATTTATAGACCTAGCATTCAACTGTGAATAGAACCATGCAATCTTTCTTCCTGTTAAAATATTGAGTGCTATTGAGCTGAGAGCATAGATTATTGTTATTATACAAAGATACGTGATCAAGTGTTCAAAAGTGACTAATAATCCTGAGAAAGAATGATGATTTTTTGCTCCAAGACATTTATATAGCAGAGGCAACTTTTTTTCTAATCATACTGTTTGGCTAAATTTAGTAGAAATGCTTTTACAATTCCTTCATGCAGAAGATTAGGTAAATATTTCCTGAAAATGAAGACTTTTCTTCTAACTCTGCTTCATTAAGGATTATTTTAGAAAACAAAGTAAAAAAACCCAAACAACCTACTTATCTCTAGAGCCACTGCCTGTAAGGTGGACAAAACACAAACAAATTATACCATTTCCTGTGTAAATTGATTGTTTAAGGCAGGCTACCCTGACATATAGACTAAGGCAATTCATCGAAATGAGGACCAGAAATTTCCTGAGCCTGAAATCCAAGATTAACCTCATGCCAAGAAAGTAATGAGATAGTGCCAAAGTTGGAACTCTCTTCCTGGTGGCTCAGAGAACATCACTACTGAAAACATTTTGCATTTTCCACTGCTTTCATGGGCTGTGCAGTTCTTCTCAACTTTGAACTCAGGGCTAGGAATCATTTGTCAGATGAGAGATAACACCTAATTTTTCACAAAGATGCTTGACATTCTCTCTAAGAACTTACAGAGCATTTGTAGCAAAAATAATACTTTAAGAGCTGCACATGTTATATGCTACTCTGGTATCTTTGCTCCAAAACTCAACATGGGAAACTAAAGCCCCTTGTCCAAATGCCAGTGTCTGTTGCCAATCAGTAAACTTGAAAAATCCCACAGTGCATGGAAACTAGAAAAACAATTGACAGCATTTTTCTCTGCTAAATAGGTTGCTCCATCACCTCCAGATCTATGCCTTCCAACTGGAATTTCTCTCCATGAGTTTGTTTGGCATCTGTGGGAATTATATTCAATACTAATACACTTGCATTCCTTGTTTTTGAAGTAAACACACATTCTTTCCAATGTCTGCAAAGATATAGGGAATATAATTTTCTGCAGCTAAACACATTTTAAAAGAGCTGCAGACTAAATATGAAGAAGTCAGATTTCTTCCTGCTTATTTAAAAAGGAACCTCCCTCTAATCACACCTTTCAGTAATGGGAAATAAGGGTTATTTCCTCAATAAATGAAGTGCATTTACATATTTGTATGTAAGTGGGTCAGAAAATATAAGTAACTTATATGATGGACAGGACCTAGTTCTGAGCTGTTTTAGGGTAAACTTAAGGTTTTTAATTATGAGTGTAGTTAACTGTGACAAAATGTAATATAAGCTTCTGATTTTTTTTCTAGATTAAAAATAATTAAAGCATTCTAAATGGTTTCATAATAGTTGCCTTATTTAGGGTAGGAAAATATTTTTTATGGAAAAAAGAGTTATGTAGGGCATGTTCTGGTTAGATTTTTTTGTGTTGATTTTAAGAAGCTGGTTAATTGCTGAATTAGGCCTTACATAAGATAAAAGACCATAATCATACTTCTAGGCATGCATCTCAAATACAGCCTGTGGTTGTGTTCTTGGAAAAAAACTACCTACACTGCAAATAGAAGAGCTATAGAAGCATTAATATCTTAAACTATGTGTTTTTCTCTACCAGGTAACCTAAAGGAACACAAGATGAAAAAAGCCAAGTAAATCTGGTATTAATTTGAATGATCTTGCATGGAATGATGAATCTGCATTATAATGGAAATAGTGGGAGAACAGAACTTGTGCCAGTAGCTAGATTAAAGGAACTGTGAAGTTGAGGCCATAAAGGGAACCACTCCAGTGGGTGCTCTTTCCTAAGATGAACAGAGATACTGTTGCATGCCTGTCCTCAAAGCAAGAATACAAATATAAAATGAACCTCTTCATTCCTCTCTGACTAGGTCAACAAATTGCACTGGTTAATTGTTAAAATGAGCATTAAGTGATTTCTCTTTCAAATTTTCTAATGCAAGACTAACACAGAGTAATTTGACTTGATTACTCTCTGTATTAATTGGTTGTTTGATCATTTGAATGCATTGATTTATTGATTCAATTTTAATTGTGACTTTGATTGTCGCAGTTATTATCATCACCCTGTGCCACTTTTACTTAGCTATCTGAAACTGTAGTATATCAGATTGATAATGTATTTGTTTAGGTTTATTAGAAGGATGAGCAAGCATATGTAAAAAACATTAAAACCTCACAGGTTTGTATTTCCTCAACCAAATTGCCATATGGGTCATGTACTCAAGGGCAAAGACAGCATTAATGTACTTGCAAACTACTTGGTTCACATTCTGAATTAATACTAAGTTACTCATATTTGACTTGGTCATCAGAAATGAAAGAAGAATATGTTTCTTTTTTTCAAAAGATTAGATCATGGAGATGAAATATTAAGTATGTAGATATTCATAGCATAATCTTTGGACTATTTTAAAGGAGCCTGGGTTTGGATCAAAATTATTTTTTAAAATAAAATATCAATTTTAATTAGAACATTTTTCTTTTTTTTCTGATCAAGTGGAAACTAAACCAGTTATCTTTGGGTAAAACCTGAAAACTTGCTAAAGCTTTTTTGCAACATGAAATGTTTTTATCAGCATGAGATTTGAAAATCACCATTTCAGTAACTAGATTTTCTCTCGGAAAATATTTCACAGTACTGATCTAATCAAACTCAGGAAATAGAAGCTGGAATTTCAGGCCCACTCAAAACACAATTTAACCCATTAATATTCCTCTTTTACTTTGGCATTATCATTACCAAGTATGTTAATGTCCTCATCACCTCTTCAGAGAGAATGAATATAATCCTCAGGAATTAGTTTAAATTCACTCCAATTATTACCAGCAAAAAAAGAATCTTTCTAACTAGGAAATTTCACAGCTGCAAGTAATCACCTGGCTTTAGGTACAGAAGGTGAGTCTAGGGGCTCCATTTCCTTTCCCTGTAGCTTTTCTGAGACACAGGAGTCATGCAAAGAAAAGGAAAACAAGACTGCATGGTGTCCATTGGGTTTGCTTCTAGAGCTCATACAAAAGCACACTAAACACAAGCTCCGCTGACATCTTCTACTAGACAAGAAAAATACTTCCCCCACACACACTTAATCTGTTTTTCTTTCTTTTTTTTTTTTTTTTTGAAACTACACAGCTTCAACAGATAAAATAGAAGGTGCTATTTCAAAACAGCCTGGCAGGTTGAGCACTGTCATGGAGAAGAGAGACTTGCATTTTAAAATTTACCCAGGGTGAGAAGTCCTTAATCCAGGTCTCCAGCCAATAAAATGAGACCCTTGTTGGGGACAAATGAGTGCTTTATTACCATTATGTACTTCACTGGCAACCTGACTTCGGTACAGTCATAACACAACCAATAGTGCAAATAGGACTGGGAAAATACTTACCTTGTGTTTCTCATGATGGTTAAATCTCAACTAGATGCCATGTAATTCAACCATCAAGACCCAGGTGCTTTTGCATAGCTCAATAAATAGGTATCAGCATCTAATGAACTTCACTGATTTACATTTCCCTATACAGAAAGTCTCTTGGATAGATAGGGGATTCATGACATTTGCGTGGGGCTGGGCATCTGAAATGACAGGTAGCTTCCCATGTAGACCAAGGGACAACCCTGTAGCACAATGGACTGACACCAGCACTTCTCTGTGAGGCAGGTACAACAATAAAAAGACACTGACTTCATGTTTGAAGCCTCACAGAGACTTGACTAAGCTGGGAATCTTATCCTCTCCCTGTGCTGTCCCCTTTACAGCTGAGATGTTCAGGGACTGGGAACACAATAAGAAACCCTGACATATTACCAAGGAGGAGTTTGTGGTGTCCATCTTCCATTGCACTTCCAATCCTGCAAGGAGTTGTGGGGAAACATCTGAGGATGTGTTTCTTCCTGTTGTTCACATCATTGAAATATTTTCCGGCTGCAAATGGTGGGTCAGGGTCAGGTTCTAACAGACACCTCAGGATTTATCAGTTGTCAAAGTATAACAGCACTGTTATTTATTCAAAGAACCCTGATATTTGCCTAGTTGTTAAATAAGAAACACTGCATCATTACAGCATCATTATGTTTAGAACTTTTGGCTGGATTTCAGGCTGAAGATGAAAGGAAAATACTGTTTCTGAAGACGTTAGCAAGGCTATTGAGCTATTTCTCCTCTTTCCATTCATTTATATTATTGCATTATGCAGTGTTAAAGCACCAATTAGCTCATAAAAAACTTCCAAGTTCTCATGTTTATTAATCTCTGCTTTTCAATGTGCTAACTGAATTGCTGTTGTGTAAACCTAGGGCATTATTCATGAGGCTGTGACTGAAATGGCATTTCTTTCAGTCTTCAACAAGATGAACCATATCTTTAATGAACAAGAGTAAATAGGAAATAAATCCAACAGAGGTTATTTATTTTGAATTTTTAAAGACTACAGTTTATCAGTCTTGGCAAGAGTATTGCATTAAAAAAAGAGAAAAATAATATTTGAATTATGCATGCTGAAAAGAAAGATGGAAATGTGTCCTGGTTGCATGAAAACATTAGGAATATTGTGATGATCAACTTTACTGTATAAACCTCAGAAATATTATTAGATGCACCATACTTACTTCACAGCATATAATCTCTGATAAGTATAATATTATTATGACCACAGGTTCTAAAAAAAAACCAAACCAAGCTTTAACTTTCCAGGAACCCTTGGTTTGTATCCTTGAATAAAAGCTCACTGATTTTATTATTTTCTATTAAGCCAGTCCCTGCTGGTACATGGTTCAGTTCATGATTTAATCTGAAAATCTGGGTTTTTGCTCAAATTCCTTTCCATAGGAAAAGTGAATTTGCTTCCATGATGACCATTTCTGCAACATGTGCACCATACAATAACACTAGGTTGACACTGCCATTAAGGACCCACCAGTACACACACAGCACATTTTTCCATCAAGTAAGAGGCAGGCTATGAGAGTCAGTGGTGGCATTCAGTGATACTTTTGCATCTGATACAGACATGAAGGTAAATCCTTGCCCCCTGTAAGACTTCCATATAAAGCTTAGGGAGGGGACAGGTACCCCTGCAGGGCTGCAAGAGAGGTCCCTGTCCCTTCACTCAGGCAGGCAGGTTCTTCTTCTGGAAACCTCCAACTGCACATAGTCTTTGCACTGGCTGTATCGGAGCTTTCTGTACTTCCATGAAGACAACTATGCACCTGAACTTTTGCAGAAATCAGCACCCATGTAAAGAAAACCTGATTATAGCCTTCAGTTTATTAAGTGCCCTTAACTACCACACTCATATTAGTCAACAGCAGCTGGCTATTGTACACTCCATTCAAAAGCTTTTTTTATTCAACTGCTTTAACACCGCAATCACTTATTTCTGTTAATCATGTTTTACCTGTACTGCAGCAATTGGGGCCCCTTTCTGTTAAGCACTGTGTATTTTTTAAAATGTCTATTCATTTGAAAGAGCTTGCCATCTAAGTATAAAATCAGAAATTAATGCAAAGTGGGTAGAGTTCTGAAGTAACAATGAAATTATTATAAGGAAGGAAAAATTCTTGTGTCAAACCAGCCATAAACCTAACCAGCAAGTCTGAAGACTGCAATCACATAAAGTCTGTATGTGAGGTGGGACCATACCAGCAACACTCTGCTTGCTGGTTTGTCTAGGAGGGTGTTGCTAAAACCATGTTCCCATCCCTTTTCAGAGAAGAAAGGTTATGTCAGTTTTCATCATTTGAAGGAGATGGAAGAAACTGATGAAACTAACACATTTGGAAAGCACTTCAGTCATTGCTGCTGAATCTGCAGCTTCTATAAGAAAACAATTTTTTTCCAGAATAACTCACTGAGTTCTATTGATGAAGGCTTCCTCTGACTATGGACATGAAGACACAAGACATGCTTGTATATCACTAGTTTTGTCAGCTAGGGCACATTAATCATTCATAGCTGCTTTGGCAAGCCACCAAGGAAGGCTTATTCTCAGACATGTGCAATGTTAATTCCACCAGAGATTTTCTATAAAGCTAATAATTAAATAGATGTGAAGTAAAACCAGGAGACAACAGAGGTGTGGATCTGTCACCTAAAAGATTCACTATGAGGTGTGCCCAGCTTCCTAAGCAGTGTTTGGTTTAAAATGGTGTTTGCTTCTATGCTTCGGTAAAGTACATTACTAAGGCATTCTATTAAGAAGAAAAAAAAAAAAAAAAAGAAAAGAAAACTCTTGTGTAATGTGGGTTGTTTGGGTTTTTTTCTAGCTAATTTGTATAATATTGCTACATCATTTGTACCCAATTCAGTGACAAGCTTGTAAAGAGACTTTATCATAGTCTGTGCTTGCAACCAATTAAGAGAAAAAGGGCCTTTTTCCTGAGTGTTATCAAAATGATCCTTCTGTGCCTCATTCTGAAGTCTAAATACCACTAGCAGTTGAAGTGTAGTGCATGTAAATAATGAAAATTATAAATATCTCTAAACAAATTAAATTGCTAGTGATCTGGTAGCTTGCCAATAAACTCTTGCTCAGTGAATTCACTCAACTGAGAACAGGGAAGATGCTGTAGTTGGACAGCATATGGAAAGTTATGTTTAAAGTTTCCAAGTAGTGTTCTTTTTCTGACTCACAATAAATGAGGTGTTATGGGAGCAGGGAGTATATAACTCAGCTTGTGGTAGAAGACAGATGTTCCAGGCAACAAGAAATTAAAGGAGGATACTTGAAATATCTGACTTTATGTTTTTATTGTATTTTTATGCCCCAAAAGTAATACCACAGACGTTGAATGTAGGACTTCAAGTAGTTTACTGATAGGAGGAATTTCACATTCTTTAGTAGAACACACCTGTTGTTTAAAATACTTTAATGAGCTTCACGAATTAAACATTTTGTAACTGCAGGGTCTCACTTCATTTTTGTTTACTTGTACTATAAGTAGTAATAATATCTTTATATGCAGTAATATATGATGCACAAATACATCCATTTATTTATGCACTAGAAATAGCCTACAGCTGAGTTAAAATCAGACAGGCAAGGAAGTAAAAGCACTTTGCACAAATATTTATGAGACTGTCAATTGGCCTGGAGTGATGATTTACAGGTCCAACATTTTTTTCAGTGCACATTTTTGGAAATTTCTGTGGATTTTGGTATTCAAAGATGTGAAAATTCACTTCCACTTAAAATGCTTTACTTTTCAGGTGCTTGAGCAACACTGTAAATAATTAATTACTCTTTCTATTTGAATGGAATTTCTTCAAAAAAGTCATCTGCCTGTGAAATGTAAATAAACACACTAATAGTCTCAGAGAATAAAGAAAACCTGGCCATACTCACAAATCACTTCCATTTTGTGCAACTGTGATTAGAAACAGTGCTTGCATAAATAAGATTTACAGCATGACATCAAATTCTGGTCACCTACAAATGTCTATACTGGATGAGAAAAATGGCCTATCATTATCCACCTCCCAGCAGTGGCCATGAACACAAGTCTAAGGAAAAGCAAAAACACAGCAACCATTTATGATACCTCCCATGAGTACACTCAGCCTTTGCCTGTTTTAGGCTCAGTGGGGTTCCTGATAGTGATGTGAATTCTTATGCAGTTTTTATCATCTCATCATCTCAATCTCATCTCATCTCATCTGAGAACTTGTTCAGTAACCTTTGAATCCATGTAAAATTTTTACTTCCACTGGAAAGCTGACTGGCAGAAAAGGACCTGTGGGTGTTGATTGACAACTGACTGAACATGAGCCAGCAGTATGCCCAAGTGGTCAAGAAGGCCAGCTGTATCCTGGCCTGTATCAGAAATGGCAAGGAAAGAAGGAGGAAGGAAGCAATTGTGCCCCTGTACTCAGCACTGGTGAGATAACACCTCGAGTACTGTGTCCAGTTTTGGGCACCACAGTACAAAAAAGACATTGAGGCACTGAAGCAGGTACAGAGGGCAACAAAGCTGGTGAGGGGATTGGAGAACAGGTCTTATGAGGAGATGCTGAGGGAGCTGGGATTGTTTAGCCTGAAGAAGAGAAGGCTGAGAGAAGACCTTATTACCCTCTACAACTACCTGAAAGGAGGTTATAGTGAGGTTGGTGTTGGCCTCTTCTCCCTAGTAACTAATGACAGAACAAGAGGAAATGGCCTGAAATTGCACCAGGGGAAGTTCAGATTAGGTATTAGGAAGAATTTTTTTACTCAAACTGTAGTTAAGCATTGGAACAGGCTACCCAGGAAAGTGGTAGAGTCACCATCCCTGGAGGTGTTCAAAAAACAGGTGGATGTGGTGCTTTGGGACATGGTCTAGTGGTCACCGAGGTGTTGGATAGAAAGTTGGACTTGATAATGTTGGAGATTTTTTTCAACCTCAATGATTCTGTGAAAATCCTTTGGAAAGGATTTTCATGGGAGTAATACTCACTGCAGTGTCCTTGTTCTTCTACTGACAGAGGTAATGAAGGGTATCTAACCATGTTTTCCATGTCTCACATCATTCTGCAGATCTCTGTCATATTCCACCTGCATCAGCTCTGGGCTGCAGCAGACCCATCAAGTCAGTCCCACCCCACACAGGAACTGTTTTCTACTTCTGATCATTCCCATCACCATATCTGAATATTTTTTAAATATAATGTGGTTTTTATTAGAATGAGGGGATAAAAACTGTACCCCATGGGTGGGCTGTGGGATAACTAAAAACAATATTCCAGTGGAATAGTGATATTTTCCAGTTTGTATTCTGGGGTTTTTTTCCTTACAATTTTTAACTCTGGATTTGATTAGCTGTCTATTAAGCTGATGCTCTGGCTGAGAGTTGCCTGCAGCCATGGGAGCATCTCTCCTGAGATGGGGACCTCTGTTCCCCTGTTTGATCACACCTGGAGCAACCTCCAGCTTACCCCAGCAGTGCACCAACTCAGGGCACAAGGAGCTGCAGAAAGAGAGGAGAACCAGTGTTAGACCCTGCTGCCCCCAGCCAAATGGCAGCAGTGGGCACCTGCATAGCCCTGCCCCATGGAGATGGACACAGCAGGAGGATGAATACCTGTGGGTCAGGACAGACAGGGTGTCCAAGCCCTTACTTCCTTTGTTATGCCCCAGCAGCTGCTTTTGCCCTTCCCTTTTGGAGACCAAAAGGTGACCAGGGGATGCAGGACATGGCAATGACCCCATTCCTTCCTGCCACCATGCTGCCTGCTCCGCACCCAAGCTCTGCATGGAGTGCTGAGGTCATTCACAGCATGGCATGGTCATGGTTGGAACCTTCTCTTCCAGGCCTCTACACCACCAGCATTTAGGATTGGAAGAACATAGAATAGCCTGAAACACAGTCTAGTGAAGTTCAAGAGAATTTAAGAAGTTTAAGAGGGAGAAAAATAATTCCTGCAAAATATGACCATATGATGAGTTCTTGTGGCCATGGGGAACCAGATGGCACCACTGTTTTCACTGCCTTGTCCTACATTGTCCTGCCTTGCAGTGTTCAACATCTATGGTCTTTAATTCTCTGTCAGCACTTCATTGTAGAAGCTGTGGCCAGGGTTTCTAATCAGTAGCAATCAGGTGTTGCCACCTGCTTGGTAAAGAGGTCCTTAAGCCACTGTGTCTCAGTCAGGGGGTTGTGTGGCTTTCCCTGGATTCCCCATGTCTGTGCGTAGGATAACAGCCTATCTTTCAATGAGACGGAAATACATGTTTTGGGTGAAAGGTTGAAATGTTTGTGACTGTGAGATTCTTGTGCTATCTCTGGGGGTGCAGATCCACCGAGCTGGCAGCCAAACGGCTGAAGGAGGGAGCCTTGTGAGGATAAGTCAGTCCTGTTTTGGCTAACTAACAAAAGCAAACAGCTCTTACATAAATCTGGAAGGCCAGAGTGTCCAATCAAAGACCTTTGCCTAATTAACAGCAAAATTAATATTAAAGTTTACATCCCTAAGTATGGTAATGAGCCTAACAGAGTATATGTTAAATACACATGCCTATGTTACTCAACTCTCCACCCAAATCATAAAAAACATTACCTAGAAAGTAGGGACAGACAGAATTAGGATAGAAAAATCACACAGGGAATACATCTCTCGGAGGGGCAGAAGACTGGAAAGTCCAGCACAGACTCCTTTTCCTCCATCCAAGACAGGGATGCCTTATGGGTAGGAATCGTGCCTTCAATATAGAGTATACTTTTTCCTAGCATTACTGTTATATATTAGCACTATTACAAAGGCCTGCATCTTGGATCTTACCCAGGAATTACTAACTCTAGATTGATTATCCTTTTTGCAGTCAGTGATTATTTTCTGTCTCATCTGTTGATTTTAACAAATTTTCTCACGAGTGTAAGGGCCCAATCCAGTAAATATTACTTTTTTTTAAATGGAGGCTACGGTAGTTATATACATCTCTGTGTATTGCAGAATTAAGTATAAAATTTTCATTAAGCTGTAATTGAAATAAAAAGACTGCAAAAAAATCTGAGGTAAAGAGGTCTACCAATGTACAGCTTCCAAAGAACTTTGCAGGGTTTCTGACTTTGGTTCTGCAACAGTTATTACTGCTGGTTTTGCAACTTTATTATACATCTTCAGCTATTGTTTTTTTTCCTCCATGCAAAGATACAATACAGAAATTGTCAGGAATATGATGAGGAAAGAGCCCAATACTAAAAAAAAAATATACATAAATAAATCTTGGGGAAATTGTATCCCTTTGACCTTTTGTCACAGGAGGAGGACACTGATTTTTCCTGTCATGAAATAATAACTTCAGAGGTCACATCAGATAATGTGTCTGAATATAGGAGATTTCAGTGTGACTTAGCCATCTCATTCCTTCAGAAGCTGAACAAATCCATAGGTCAAGATTTTCAAGGATTGATTACAGAGGTCCGGTTCTGAAGTATACACACACTGAAGTAAAGATCTAGACCTCTGTCCTGACTCCTACATACCATGAAGAGTTGCTGAAATCAGGCAGAATTTTCAAGCAGACTATATGTGGAGTCTCAGTGATCTGCTTATCAAAAGACTGATGATTCAGCAGTTCCCTCTGAAACCAACAGAGCCTGCTTGGACCTTCAGACTGCCACTTCTTATGAGTCCACCTACAAGTCACAAGTTAACCTAAAGATCTGATAATACATTCCCAGTATGCAAACAGAGGATATGGGAATTGGTGATTGCATTTAAAACATCTTTACAGATATTTCAGAATTGTTCATCCATGCTGCATACAATTTTCATTTAGTGTGTTAACTCTTAAAACTAGATTCCTCTCTCTTCATTTCTGCCAAATGCTATTTTCATTCTCCTAATCTAAATTGAACTGTGTGATGCGGCAAAGTACATTTCCTCAATGATAACTCTGGACTTACATAATTTTCTCACATCCTAAAGTCTAATATGAGGGATACAGCATGAAGTAATGCTACTTTTATGGATGGGAAACTAAAATTAAGATAAAAATGACATTAACTTTCTTGAGGCGAAAATGTAATTGCAAGGTTTGAAACTAATTTGAATATTATTTGAGAAACTGGATGACTATGTGAAGAGGTCTGCAGGACATGGCAAGTATACTTCTTACTCTCCCCCCCTTTGAAATATGCAAAGGTAAGAGATTTTGACCTTAAAGTGGAAGGTTTTTTTCACAGTAGTTTTATTTCATTCTCCACTTAAGCACAGTGAAAGTAAATGTTTTTTCCCTGGAAAAAGACCTAATTTGAATTAAATTTCGTATGAAAAGAAAGTTTTGATAAAGACATTAGAGACATAAATTAACAAGAAATGAAGTAGTCGATGAATAGAAACCTTCAAGAGCCATAGTTCAGCTGCTCATCTACCTGTTTACATGATAAATTCTTACTAGGCTGTCAGCATTACAGTATCCTAAAAAAAAATCAGAACTGTAATATATAATCCTCTGTACATCTCAGTCAAAAATGGAAGTAGTTTCTCCATATTAAGCAAGTAAGGAACTGAGTTACGCAGAGGTTAAAATGACCTTCCTAGGGTCACACAGGCCATCTGAATAGGGACTTTCTCATTACTTTTCTGTTGTTTTTTTGGTTTATTTTTTTCTGTTTAGGTCACCGTCTCTTGAGATTAGTGACTCTTTTCTTCTAAATCATACATATGGCCTAACATAAAGTGACCTTGTGCAAGTTTGCACTAAGTGAAAGTCTGCTTGGTGTTAACATGATGAAATCTTAATAAAGTAATTTGTCATAAAATGAGAGATAAAGAACTATAGAGGAAAATTAGACGTCTTAATTTAATTTTAAATGTTTCACCTTTTAATTACTCAGAAGAAAAATCAATTTAGAAATTTCCATGCTTCATTTGCTTTGGAACATGTAATTTTAAATGTTTGGTTTTGTACATTGTCTCACTTTTTTTTACTACTTTTACTGGAAAAGTATAGAATGAAGTTAAAAATCATGTGACAACTACTCTAACTTATTTTACATTGTTTGAGACTTTTTCACAGACAAAGAAAGAAATGTAAGTGAAATCTATTTTTCTACCTAACTTTTACAAGTTCTCCAGGCTTTCTATTGGAAGAATGAAGTAAAGGGAATTTTGAAAATATTAGAAATAAAGTTATCCAATTATTTTTAGAAATATATATTTTCAGGATTCCTTCATCAGATATAGAAAACCCAACATTGTGAGAATAAATGTTTTTCAGTAACTTTTTGTTTCAGTTAAACTCAGTTTCTCCTTGTATTTCTTGAAGTAAATCTCAGAAGCATTTGGTGATGATACACTGATGATAATGAAAGTAGTTTCAGGTTAATCGTCTGGCCCTGGTTTATAGTTTTGTGATACAAATTATTCAGACAAAACATTAGCTTAATGTATTTCAGTCTGCATCTGTCTCCTGCCGCTTCTTCCCACCTCTCAGTCATTCTTACATACTCCCTTTACTGTGCTAGAAAATTGTTTGCAAAGTCATTCTGCACACCAGATCCTGGACCAGAGCCACCCCAAGAGGGTAGCATAATACAAACATGAGACCAAGAAAGACTCTTTGTCCTGTGAAACCAAGACATTAGTCATTGTTAAATATGTTATTTCAAGTAAATGCTCATCTTTTTTGTCCACCCAAATAATATTTGCCCCAACACTAGGCATCTGAAGTTTATGTTACTCTTCTAGGTTCTCTCTATATGCACTGGAAAGAAACGGTACTTGGGGACAGTAAGTCTCATTCTAAACCCACTGTCTTAGGATAGATGAATAACTTTTTTGAGACCCATATTTCTCTTGTAAAAAAATATTTTATAATTGTTTAAAGTAGGTGAGATTATTTTCATCTACCACAACCTTCTTGAAGTTAAGATTTTGATGGATACATATAACCATACATATGTAAAGTATACATATAATCTCAAATGTGTAGACAATTAAATAAGAAAAAGACAGAAGATGCAGTCCCTGTTTTAGGAATATCTGGGTAAGGAGATGACATACAAATAAGAAAAAGACAAAATAAAACTAACTAGCTATATTTGGCTAGTTGACTCAAATATGTCTTTCACATTCTTGATCCAAGTTTTTTCTGAGCTGAACTTAACTTCGTAAGTTTAAATATTCAATGTTTGAGGTCTATACATTTGAAATGCAAGCCCTAGTTAACCCTGTCTCTCTACTTACATACAGCTGTGAACAGAACAGAACTGCAGCAGCATTCATGGGCATCTGCACAGCATACCAGATTTACAGAATCAAAATATTATGATTGTTTGGAGCACAGGAGATAAGGCCATGTCAAGGTTTAGTGTCAGGGTTGTCCACTAGACCTATAGTAGATGATCTCTATTAACCCCTCTCCCTCGGGAGAGAAAGGGAATAAGGGAGAGAGACTTAGTGATTAGAAAGGGAAACTAGAATGGTTTTAATGAAAAACAAAATAATAAAATGGAATATATACAGATATGTACAAAAACATTGTTGAAACCAATCCCTGTGGTGGCCATTATGTCACTGTCACCACTGATGTTGTGCAGCAGGCACCAGGAATGTCCCAGACTGGACCCAGCTGCAGATGGGAACTGGGTACAGGAGCTGGATTCAGGAACACACAGATCAGAATTAAAGACAGAACAGACAGAGTCCTCCTTGGATGCCAGCCACTGAAGTAGCAAGGAAGAAGCCAGAAGAAAGGCAAACCAAGAACTTGACCCTTGTGATCCCTCAGTTTTATACCAAATGTGACGTATATGGGTTGCAATACCTTGTTGGTCAGTTTAGAGTCACCTGTCCTGTCTGCTCCTCCCTTCAGGTGCAGCCTTTTCTTTCTGCACCCCTCAATGTGGTACACAAGATTCAGCAGTGACCTTCATCTGCACACCAGTCCTTGGTAGTAACTCTAAACATTGAGCATTATTACTACTAGAAGCAGACTCTATCTGCAAAAATCTGCTGTTAACTTCAGACAGTGCAATGAGCTGGAAGAACTGAGCTGAAAAGTAAAAAACACTGAGCAGAATTGTTCTGTTCTAACTCAAACCAGGACATACCATCATAATATTAGGAATGGTATACATACATAAAAATACAGTTCATCCTCCCAGAGCATGATTTAAGGTGACAGGTTACAACAGTGGGAAGTTACATTCAGGCAAAAAATGTTTATACACAACACCAGAACAATTTTGGTCGCAGAACCACAGAATCACAAAATTGCTATGGTTGGAAAAGACCTTTAAGATTATCAAGTCCAACTGTTATCTAAGTCTACCAGTGCCACTACTGTGTGGCCAATGTAATTGGCTTAATATGTCAACATTGGTTCAAAGATTTGTAGGCACTGAATGTAGTTGCATTGGGGCAACTACCCTTTGCTCCTCCTCAAATGGATCTTTTCTATCAGTAGAGGTTGAAATAGTAAGAAGAGGTGCTCAGTGCTGCACTGTCATACATGTACAGTGCCTAAGGTGTTTCTCCCAGAATCACTGAAGTGGTGAGGTAGGCAGAACAATGGCAGGACCTGCCTCTCCCAGGCAATCATGCTGTCCATATGCAGTCTGAGAACTCTTTATAAAATTGTGATTCTTCCTTGTACACAAACAGAACAACAGTTGCTTTATGCTTCCTGGAGAGACAGTCAGTACAGTGAATGCCTGGTGTACAGAGATAAATTTATATGTACACCATCCAACTTCTTCATTTTTTCAAAGAGCATAATAACAATATGAGCTAAGTGTTTCTTGCTAAACTCACTCAAAGCACTGGTTAACAAAAAAAATATCCTAAGTTCTGATAAATGGTCATAATTCTCAGTAAATCAAAGCAAGGCATACCTTCAAGAATATTTTTATGAGTATTTTGATGCCCTAACAACATTGTCATGAAAAGACTTCTTATGCCACTCTTCAAAAGGAATGAATTTTAGTCTTTATAATAAAATCTATTTAAATTTGCTGAATACTAACCCATTTTTTTGAAACAGTAAAACTGATGTTTTAACATTTTTCTTCTAGTTAGCCCACCAAGCTAATTGAATGCTTGTCTTCCCAGATATATTTGTATATGGAAAATAATTCATTTATCTGTAAATGCAAACAAATTATTCTGCCAGTCTGGAAAGAAGAGAAAGAAAACAAAACAAAACAAACAAAAAAGCCCAAACAAACAAACAAAAAACAAACAAGAATTGGTACCAGATTTCAAACATTTTTTAATGTTGTGATGAACATAATGCATATGCCATCTGCAAAATTTGTATTTCCTAGAGATTGGTCAACAAAGAGAATGGATAGTTGGTTCCAGACCATGTGTGCATGGATGTTGGATTTTGTTCTTTACAATATATTTAACAATATCCACCCTGACATTTTACCATATTATCAAGCCAGCACATGGCATTATGAGTAGAAGATTAAAAAATATTTAAAGCATTTAACTGACTTAATTCCAACAACTGACCTTTGGTGACATTACTTAAGTGCTGTTTTGCAAAGAAACAAAATACAGTTTCAATTGTTCTCAGCCTGTCACTCTTTCAAATTACTTCAGGAACAAATATATTTTTCCAGCAAGCTGGCAACTCTCCCATTGGCCTGCACAGACGACTGTTGAACAAGCTCAGGAGCTGAAAGAGAAAAAACAAGATGTCGATAATGCTGTGAAACAGTTAGAAAAAGTTTTTTCTTCATAGGCTGATTGCACTGCTGTCCTCTAGTTAATCTGAAACTTCGATATATTGTCAAATTCTTTCATCAGAAACCTAATTACATCCTGGTTTTCCTTCAGTAGTTGCTTTTGGTCTAGTAACAATGCTTGACATTTCCAGATGTTTGTTCTGAACTATGTAGCAATATTATGACTGGGTGAAACTTCTGAGCTTCTTTTCCTTCAACATCCGCCTGGATGCATTCCTATGTGACCTGCTCTAGGTGGTCCTGCTCTGGCAGGGGGGTTGGACTAGATGATCTTTTGAGGTCCCTTACAGCCCTTAACATTCTGTGATTCTGTGAATATCGTCATGGAAGAAAACATACATAACCCAGCAAGTGCCATTTGTTGTATCATTTCAGATGTAAATGGAATAAGGACAATTCTAACTGCTGGTGGGGAGACAATAGGTGTTCACTTAGGCTGAAAATAAAAGGTATCCTCTCTATTTTTATTTTTTTTTTTTCATTCAGAGTATCTATTTTAAATAGATTCCTAAAATCAGAGGATGGTGGAACAGGTAGTTTGGAAACTAAACAAATGTGAAGATTGTATGTATAGAACAAAAGGATTTAAAAGATAAATTTTCTCATTGTAACTTCCCTTTAAGTGAGAAAAATTATGTTTAGTCAATTTGTTCTAAAATTATGCTTAAATTTATTACCATATTCATGTGGTTTTTTTCTTTCCTCCTACTTACTGTAACTACTTTCATTTTCTTATGTTCTGTCATGTGTTTTCTACAAAAAAAACAAACAAGAAAAACACCAAAAAAACCCCCAACCCCACACCAAAAAAAACCACTCACAACAAAAACAAAACAAAACCCCTCAAAGTAGTTTTTCTTGCAGTTCATACATCTGCATTTTCTTCTGGCAAATACTTAAAATATGTTTTTAAGCTTTAATTCTAGTTTATACAAATTTACCTTAGAAACTTCCATTACAATTTGTGCCTTAAATCTTTAGTGATAATTAACTTTTTTCTAAACATGATTGTTTTTGCCTGCAAGAATCAAACAGGTTGACACACACAGCATCATCTAATATTTCTAATACCTGCACAGATCATTGCATATCCTATTTAACCCCTAACAACAATGTTTTATGTGCATGATCTCCTTTTTCATTATCCTTGTCCATTACCATAAATGGTTCTGTCTTGCTGGAGAACTACGCACTTTGGTAAAATTTTCTTATATAAAACTAAATATAATTCAATTTATGATATTATTTTAAAAGAGATTTGGGCATGCAGAAAGATGTGACTTTTCCAATGAAAAATAAGGTCAATCAAAGGCATGATGGTGGGCTGTCTTCCTGCTACTCTTCTGCTAGGGACAAAATTGGTCTTCAGCTAGAGCAACACTAGCACCACAGGTGGTCTAACATTTCCTCATAAATTTAGAAGGGTTTCCTTGGGGTTTTTTTATCATTTTTATTTAAAATTTAAATCAGAGTCTGTTAATTCAGATTAAAAGATAATTTAAATGAAAGTCCTCATTTTTCATTTAAATGAAAGTCCTGCTGTGGTGAATGTGTATAAGCAAAATGGAGGACCCTTTGTGCTGACATCAGATAGATGAAAATACAGAGGTATGATTACTGATGTTTGCATGCTACAGGTTTGTTAAACCCTGAATAGCACCTCGATGTTTATAGCCATGCTGCCTGGTAGCTTTGTCTATGTTAAGATGAAGTTATTGCTAAGCATACTTATTTTTCAATCCCATGGCACTTTGAAGTGTCTGAGTACCAGGACATGCATCTTCTTTTGAAACCTGTTGTCACGGTTTAGGGTCAGGGCAGCCCCTTAGACCAATAACAGATGCTCTCTGTTAACCCCCCTCCCTCCCCAAAGGGAGCCTTCTCCTCTGCAGGCTGAACCCCCCCAGCTCTGCCAGCCTGGCCTCCCAGCAGAGGGGTTCCAGCCCTCCCCACATTGCTGGGGCTCCTCTGGCCCCGCTCCACCAGGTCCCTGTCTTTGCTGTGCTGAGGACTTTCCTGTGCTCAGGAACATAGGGGTTCCCAGCAAGAGGGGAGGCAGAAGCCACTGACAGACCCCTGCTGAACACTCTTGTGGTATCAGGGTGTGCAGCCCTGTGGCAGCAGCAGCGCCCGGCTGTCAGTGCTGCCTGTGCACAGCGAGCGGGATCAAACCCAGGCTGGCAGCACAGCCTCTTTGGGCAGTTGCCTGCCACCCTTCCCTCTGCTGCCCATTGCCACCAGGTCCTGCCCAAAACACAGACTCTGGAGGATCACTGCTCCAGGCAGCAGGTATGTGTTTGGGTGCTGAAGAGACACTCTGGGCACAGCTGTGGCTGGCAAGCGGGGAGATGCCCAGCACAGCCCAGCAGTGCCAGCCTTCCTGCCCAGAGCCCAGTGACACGCAGAAGGAGCACAGTCCACACTGGCTGTGTCAGCCACAGCAACACCCTCAGGCAGGCAGAGTGGCCTTGCTGTCCACGGGTTCTATTGCTGTTCTGGGCCAACGCTCACAAGCAAGAGGAGAGAGACCCTTTCAGTCACGTGGATGACGCGTGGCTGCAGAACACCCAACTGAGCCACCCCAGTACCACAGACATTACAAGAGGACCAGCCCTGCCAACCACTGCCCTCATCTCTACCTCCTGGAGTCATGAAGGACTGGCAGGTGTTTGAGCATGTGTACCCTGAGCTGCTTCCCACCATGGCACATCCCCTCTGCACTAGCTGCACCAGGTCCTGCCTCTGAGGCTGCCAGCAGCACCCATCCCATCCTTCTCTTGCCGTGCTCTTGGCCCCTGATGCCAGCGATGGTGCCGCAGGTCCCTGCCCTGCTCCCAGCCAGAGGTGCACAGCAGGCCTGCAGCTGAGTCAGGATCCCTGGACACCGGGCACGCCCTGTGCTTCATCTTCATCACGGTTAGAAAGAAGCTGTCCTGGCTCTGGAGATGATGCTGTATCGTGGTCCCGCCCTGAGCAAGTCAGAGCTTCTGTCAAGAGCTTGAACGACCAACAGCGAGCACAGGTCCGCTGTCCCGTACTCCTGGCAGGGCTGCTGATGTCCCCAGCCCGCACTCTGCTGCCCCAGCACTCCAGGAGGCCAAGGTGTCATGGAGCCAAAGCTGCAGCACAGCTCACAGCTGAGCTGGGTTAGTTGCTGGGGGTGGGGGGGGGTCCGGTGGGTTGGGAGAGGGTTCTGGTGTTGAGCAATGGAAGGGGCTGGAGCAGCAGGAGGCTAGGAGCAGCGGCAGCAGGAAGGCTTAGGACTGCAGCCTGGGGTGCAGCAGGGCTGCAGGGTGGGATCCCTGCCCTTCCTCATCTGGCTTTCCCCAAACTCCAGGCGCTGCTCAAAAAGCACTTTCTGCAGTTTGATCTCCTTCAGGACTTGCAGAACCTCCGGCCCTGCAGGGCTCTGCAGCAGATCATAGTTCTCGGCTGGGTCCGACTCCAGGTTGAAGAGCAGCGGTGGCGAGTGAGGGGTCAGTGGGGTCAGCCCATGACAGTCCTGGTCTGGGGTCGTGTCACTGTGAAAGGAACCTGCAAGAGAAACCCACAGGTGCAGCTCAGTTTCTTTTCTTTGAACTTTGGACAGCAAAACCAGACGGGACTTCACAAAGCTGTCCGTGCGGAGGAGAGGAGGCAGCACTGACCTTGGGTGTAGTAATGGGCCTTGTACTTCCCCAGCCGGACAGCAAAGGGGCCGTGCAGTGGATTCGGGGATGGGGGGTAGAAGAACATCATCTGACGGGGACTCTGTGGGAAGCAGCAGAGGTAAGCTGACCTGTGCAGCCATGAGGCTGAAGAAGAGCCTAGAACAGGACCAGGCAGAGACTCCAGGGATTCACACAGGAGCCTCAATACTACAGCCAGAACACGGCCAGGGTGGGGTGTGGAGCTGATGAGCAGCAGCATTCAACATCAGGAAAAACTTGTTTGGTGTGAGGGTGTGGCAGCCTGTGCCAGGCTGCCCAGAGAGGTTGTGGAGTCTCCTTCTCTGGAGAGATTCCCAACCTGGCTGGACATTACACTGCTGGGCCCCCTGCTCTGGGTGACCCTGCTGGATGGAGCAGGGGGGGGACACCAGATCATCTCCAGAGGGCCCTTCTAACCCCCACCGTGCTGGGGTTCTGGGATCGCCTTTGTTCCCTACTCAAAGGTCCCAGGACTCTGTCCATCTGAGGCAGCCAAGGGGGTTGTGTTTGGCAACACACTGCAGTTGTTAGAGCAGAGCAGGCTGGAGAGGCCCAGGAACTCCATGGCATGACCTGGGCCAGACAAAAGGTCCCAGCTCATGGACCTCCCCGGACCCCAGCTGGTTCTACTCCTCTGGCACACGACTCCAGCCCCACACCTGGCCCTTGTGCGCAGCACCAGCCGAACCAGCCCGCAGGACTCACCTTCCCTGATCCAAACAGCACTGGACTCAGGTCATAGCCATCTAGGGCAACCTTGGGAAGAGTGGCTCCAGCCAGGGCAGTCAGTGTTGGCAGGATGTCCAGGGTGCTTGCCAGCTCATGCGTCACTCCTGTCACACACCACAGCAAGGCACAAGGAAAGGTTCAAGCACCTGATCCAACTCCCGTCCCGGCCATCCTCACTCCTCTCATCCCTCCGAGCTGCTGCTTCACCCCTGCCTGGGCTGGCACCAGTGCATGCCAGGCGCTGGCAATGCCAAGTCTCACCTGGAGTGATACGGCCTGGCCAATAAGCCACTGCTGGCTCCCTCATGCCACCTTCGTATGTTGTGCCCTTCCCACACTTCAGAAGGCCAGAGCTGCCTCCACGCGCCATCCGCATGGTGGAGGGGCTGCGAGAGGGAAGAAGCACCCACCGTCACTGTCACAGCCTCACACAGCCCCTTCCCCGATGCTGCCAATGGGTCCGTGACAAGAGACACGGCGCCAGCAGACGACAGTGCCACCCTCCTCAGCTCTGTGCGGCAGGAGGCACAGGAACAGGGTCTGCTTTCCAGAGCAGTGACCACCTCTCGCCTCACTCCCAGTCACTGGGGTCTCACCTGACAATGCCGCACAACGACCCTTTTGCCTCGGCCAATCAATGCCCCATTCCAGCTCCCCTCACCACCATGGCAGCAGAATCTTATCAGTAACCAAGTCCCCCCTGCTGAGCCCACTCACCCGTTGTCAGAGGTGAAAAACACCAAGGTGCTGTTGGCAAGACCATTCTCCTGCAGGGCCTGCAGCAGCTGTCCCACCGAGGCGTCAAACTCGAGCAGCGCATCACCAAACGGCCCACGCCGCGACTGCCCCGTGTACTCCTGGCTCGCAAACTGGGGGTAGTGGGTATGCTGGGAACAGGACAGAGGACACCGCTACAAAAACTCCCCCAGAGCTGCGCCTGGTTCCCAGTTCACCCAGGGACAGTCAGCACCCCAGCTAAGACACGGAGATATGCAACAGCACCCAGATGAGGGGATGCTTGTCCCTGCGCTTCAGTGGCGTCTCAGAAACGGCACAGAGGTGCTGGGCCCATGGAGGACATGAAGCCCAGACTGGGAAGTTTTCCCAGGTGGACTCATGGCCCAGAGAAGCAAGCGAAGCTCCACAGAGAAGCAGCCCAAGAACATTATCAGAACAGCACTGCCACAAGACCCAGGCGTGGGACCAGCAGCCCCGGGGCAGCCCAGGGCAGGGACTGACTGCTCAGCACCGTCCTGGGGCTGCAGGCACTGAGAGGCGTCCCTGTGCTCCCCACCACCCCCTGCAGCTCGTACGTGGGAGGCATAGTAGAGCAGGAAGGGGACACCGTGGCGGGCACAGTCAGCGATGAAGTCCCGGGCGAATTTGTTGTAGAGAGGCACCAGGTCGGGGAAAGAGACCGGCTGCTGCACAATGGTCTGGTTCCAGAGCAGAGGGACTGGCACCAAGCCCTGGTCACAAGTCCCAAAACACTTGATGTTGGGTGGGAAGCAGGTGAGATTCTGGCAGGGGCCCTGCAGAGAGCAAGTGACACTTTGTTGTTTGTAAAGCACTCTGTAAAACCTGTGTTTGCAGGACACAGAGGGGAGGAGAGCAGAGTCTGATGGCTGCCACCACCAGGTCCTACTGGCAGCCTTTGGGCAGCCACTCCAGAAGCCCAGGGGTCCGTGCCCACCCTAGAACCATCCAGGGCCCAGGCTTCCCCATCACCATTTTCTCCTGGCAGAGATCCAGATGTTTCTTTGCAGCCCAGATGCTGAGTCTCCCTCCCCTGATGAAGGGCACGTGTCCCCACGCACAGCTGCCACCCACATGCTGCAAAACTGCCCTGTCACACCAGCAGCATCTATGTCCCTGGCCTACAGCCAACCACACCCAACCACCCAGCAAGTCCCAACTTGGCTCCTGTGCTCCCAGCAAGCGTCATCTCTCAGGACCCCCCCCCGCCAGCCCCGGGGCACCTCCAGGGCTGGACAGGCCTCTCACCTGGTCGTGGGAATAGGGCACCCCCAAGAAGTGGTCAAAGCCCTGGTGGATGGGCAGGAAGGAGCCATTAATCCCCAGGCCAAGGTGCCACTTGCCAACCATGGCTGTGGCGTAGCCCTCAGCCTTCAGCACCTCTGCGATGGTGACCTCGGAGAGCGGCAGGCCCCCCCGCGAGTCAGGGTTGAACACACCGGGGTAAACCCCGGAGCGCATCTGGAACCGGCCCGTCAGCAGGGCTGCCCTGCAGGGAGAGTTCGGAGAGGATACAGGCATGGTGCTGGGCACTGCACGCTCCGCCAACCCAGAGGGTGCCCTGCTTTGCTCCCCAGCCTCACAGCTGCCACCACCACCTCCCCATCTGCTGGGACAGTCACCTCGCAGAGCAGCGGGACCTTTGGCCTCCCGGTGCTGTCGAAAGGGAAGGGTCAACAGTCACACAAATTCTGGGTTTGGCAACTGGGTGGGCTTGTGTGGGGGGGGGGGGCTGTGGCCAGGGAGGGGCACCAGACCTTGGGGGCAGTGAACTAATCTCACACAGAGACAGTGGGACCCTGGGGAGAAGAGAACAGCAACTTGCTGCTATCCTATGCAAAGCCAGGAGAGCCTGGACTGGTGATTAACCAGTCACACACTGGCCTGGAGCTGCTGCTTCAGTGCCATTTTGCGCACGAGACACAGCTCTCGTCTCAAGAGCTGCACCAGCTTTGCCAGTTCTCGCCCGGCGCCTTTTCTGCGCAGAACAGGAATGAAAGGAGAGCCTCGGCTCTGTGTCTCGACTGGTTTCTGCACTGCGGGTAAAGATCCCGGGCCCGGGACAGCGCCGGGATGCGGCAGGGCGACCGGCCGCCCGCTCCCGCGGCTGCAGAGCGCGGTGCTCAGGCCTGCCTCGGGGGTTCCTCCGCCCCGGGGCGGGCAGCAGGCGCCGGCCAGCGGGTCGGGAGCCGCGGAACACGTACCGGGACGGGCTGCACACCGGGGAGCTGCTGTAGAAGTCGGTGAAGCGCAGCCCCCGGGAAGCCATCCAGTCCAGGCTGGGCGTGGCGGAGGACGGGTGCCCGTAGCTGCCCAGGTCCCCGAAGCCCAAGTCGTCCGCCAGCAGCAGGACGAAGCTGGGGGGAGCGCCGGCCGTTCCGCGCAGGGCCAGCAGCGCAAGGGCCCAGAGCAGGCCCCGGCACCGCGGCTCCATGGCGCGGCCGCACGGGGAGGCCCCGCTGACCGACGCTCAGCACGGGGAACGGCGCCGCCCAGCCCGGGCCACCCCCGCCCTTCCGCTGGGGTCACTCGGGGCCGGGGCCGTTCCGGTTGGGGTTGGGGCCGGGGCCAGGGCCGGGGCCAGGGGCGGCTCCGCGGGCCCCGCACAGACCTCTCGGGCTGGGCAGCAGCCGAGCCCAGCCGAGCCAGCCCCGCCCACCTGATCCGCGCGGGCAGTCAGGTGACCCCGCCCCGCCGCGGGGCACGCCGGGAACTGGAGTTCCGCCGCCGCCATCCCGCGGGAGGGGTCGCGCCGGGCCCGTCCCTCGCAGCCGCCTCCGGCCGCCGTGCCCGGTCCGGGCGGGGCTTGGCGCTGATTCTGCCCCCGGTGCTGCGGCAGAGGCCGGCTGAGGGCCTGGAACAACGTCACCGAGTCTGCGCGGCCGCGAGGCCTCCACCTTTACCGCGTCTTTGGCGAGCCCCGGCCGTTTCGGGCCTTGGCCAGGCCGGGGGCACCGGCCCCAGACCCACCTCCACAACCGCAGCCTGACGGGCCGGGGAGCCCCGCTCCCATGGCTGCCGGGCCTCCCCAGCTCAGGCTGTCCCGTGACCCCGAGCCCCCGAAGGGCTGTGCCCCTCCTCGCAGGCAGAGCAGCCCTGCAGGATGAAGTTGTCTCCCTAAGGCCTTCTGTCGGCCCCAAGCGGGTGTGGGGCAGCACCGTCAGGTCAGTGGTTACAAAACAGGGCAGCCTTGAGCCCAGCTTGTCTGGGGGCAGTTCTGCAGCTCGTGAAGACCTCCTAAGCCTCAAGGACCTTGAGAGGAGCCTGTCCACTTTCTGCAGACAGAGCCTGCCCTGTCACCCTGGAGGTCAGGCTGCACACTCAGCCCTGTGCCTTTCATCTGCCCACACCGGCCAGGATGGCAGCAGGAAGCTCCAGCACCTTCATGAGGTGTGAGGCTGCCAGTCTTCCAGGCACTGCTCTCCACCTTCCAGGGACCCAGCTCTGCTTAGGAAATACAATGCACGTAGCTGGCTCTGGCTTTTCTCGCAGGCCTGCCCTGCGCTCCAGCACAGCAGTGAGGCTCCCTCTGCCAGCTCTGTGGGAGGCACACCTGAGAGATGAGGCTGAGATAGGATTTATCAAACCATGGCGAGTGGCCCGTGAGTCTGAGAGCAGAAGCATCCTTCTCTGGCTAGAGCTTCAAAAGGCACATCCTTAGCCATGCAAACCAGATGCCAGAACTGCCCTTGTGCCTTGCAGCCGCTGGTACCACGGGGCCATCCACACCCACAACGTGTGTGCCGGGTACCCCCAGGAGGGCATCAACACCTGCCAGGTAGGAGTGAGCTCCAAGTCGAGCCCCAGCAGCACAGGCGGCCCTGTCCCGACCGCTCCAGCCCCCGGGCAGAGCTTTCTGTGCAGCGGAGCCAGCCCTGGCAGGTGAACAGTGTGTGTGTGCACGCCTGTGGTGACCTGCAGACCGTGTGCGTGCACGTGATGGTCTGCATGTCGGAGGGCACACAGGGTGTGCACTCAGTGTGTGTGCACATCTTGGTGTGCAGCGTGTGTGTATGTGTGTTGGTGTGCAGTCTGTGTATGTGGGTTGGTCGGTGTGCAGTCAGGGGGTGTGTTGGTGTGTTGGTGTGCAGTCGGGGTGTGTTGGTGTGCAGTTGGGGTGTGTTGGTGTGTTAGTCCCTGCGTGTCGGGGGGTGTGTCCCCGTGTGTGTCTTGGGGTGTCGCCGTGCCGGATCGCAGCCCGGTGCCGGTGCCCCCGTACCGCCCTCCCGCGCCCCCCGCCCCGGCCGTTCCCGCCGCCGCCGCCAGGAGACGCCACCGCCCGCCCCGCGCTGCGGCCCCGGCCCCCGCGGGCTCCGTGCGCGGACCCTCCCGACGGGACGGGGGTCCGGGCGCTGGCGGCGGGTCCGTGCGGGGCGGGAGCGGCCGTCCCGGGCCGGAGCTTCGCCGCTCGGGCAGCCCCGCGCAGCGGGCCCGCAGGCTGGGAGGGGGCTGCGGGGGTCTGCGGGTCCTGCCCGCTCCCCTCTGCGGGCAGCGCGACTGCGGGAGGAGCTCCGGGCCCGCGGGATCGGTAGTGCCGCGTCCCGGCGCCTGTGGCTGCTGCGGAGATGGGAGAGGAGGGGGGAGCGTGAGAGGACCAGCGTTTCGCTGCCCTTCAGTGCTTAAAGGAGCCTGTCAGAAAGATGGGGAGGGACTTCTGAGCAGGGCCTGTTGGGACAGGACAAGGGGGGATGGGTTAAACTCCAAGAGGGAGATTGAGACTGGAGAGAAGGAG
>WUAM01000358.1:166025-176941 GCA_024336885.1 Actenoides hombroni | reverse complement strand
CCTGGAGGGGTTTCCAAGCCCCCCCTGGAGCTGTGGTGCTGAGGGACAGGGGTCAGTGGTGCCCTGGCAGTGCTGGGGTAAAGGTTAGACTCCTGACCAGAACGATTCTATGATTCTAACTGCAGGATGAACAGTTTACAGGGCCAGAACCAGACCTTTCCCTGTAAAATCCAGAGACAGGAATGGTGCTGAGACCTCTGAGTTGCACCTGCTTGTCCTGCTGATATCCAACCTCCCTCATGGGTTGCCCTGGCAGTTGGGAAGGAACCAGGCTGGCTTTCCAGATATGCTGGTGCAGATGTGAAGTTGAAGGATCACTGTTTCAGATGGCAGACAGGGCCATGGGGATGAACTGCAGGTGTTGGTGGTCCCAGAAGCTGGAAGAACCCATCTTCTGCCCCAGGGCACTGTGTTCAGACCGTCTGTGCTGGCTCTGGTGTGTGAGCAGAGGCTCTGTGGGTCCATGTATCTAAGGTGGGGTAAACTCAGGACAGGTTCGTGTCCTGTTGTCAGAAGGAGGAAAGGTCCCTTCTCGGTGGCTGGGGAGGGTATGCAGTGGCAGTTGGCCCCTACAGCGGATGGGGGGACACCTGTGGGGATCCCTGCATGGGGTGAGGCTCCTGACATGGGGGTTCCCATGTAGGATGGGGGTGGTCCTTTGCAAGGCCCTCAACATGAGCATCCCTGGGTGGGGTGTGGGGCTGTGTCCCCACAGAGTCCCTGCCATGGGCACCCCTGTGGAGTCTCCCTCTGTGACATTCCCGCAGGGCTGGTTGGGGGGTTCCTGGGTGAGGGTCCTGAGATGGGGTTCTCTGTGTGTGGCAGGCAGGGGTCCTGTACGTGGTCCCGGCAGGGGTGTCCTGGGTGCAACGTGGGGGTCCTCCACGGGGTCCCTGCGTGGAGGCCGCATGTCCTCTACTGGGTCACTACCAGTGCATGGTCCTTGCTGGGATCTTCCTCTCTGGTCCTTTCAGGAGAGTCCGTGTGCAGCGTGTGGGGTCCTCTCCCAGGGGGTGGTCCCTGCGGGTGGGGTGTCCGTGTGCAGGGTGGAGGGGTCCTCCGATGGAGCCCTGCCTGGGGATGCTCCGAGGCGGGGGGTCCCCGCGGGGTCCCGGCCCGGGTGTCCCCACGCTCACCGCCTCTCCTCCCCCCGCAGGGCCCCCGGGCGGGCTGTGAGCACGGCCCCCGGTGCCGGTGCCGGTGCCGGCCGCCCCGCCGCGCCGCACGGAGCATGCCTCTGAGCCCCGCCGGCAGCAAACATGAGAGCCCGGAGTCGCCGCCGCCGGAGCGACAGCCCCGCGCCGGGGAGCCCGGAGCCGGCCTGCGGGAGGAGACGCGGCTCGACCCGGCCCGGGGCTCTGCCGGGCCCCGCTCCCCCAAGCTGGCGGCCCCGGCGCGCATGGAGGAGCCCGCGCCCGGCGCCATCGTCGTCCGCATCGGCATCCCCGACCTCCAGCAGACGGTGAGTGCCCGCCCCGGTCTCGGCCCCGGCCCCGGTCCCGACCCGCACTGCGACCGGCCCCGACCCCGCTCCCGACAGCAGCCGCCCCGGCGCCCCCGGCAAACTTCGCGCTGCCGCGGGCGGGGGGACAGCCGGCTGCGGGCCCGGCAGGACGGCTCCCCGGTGCCTCGGCTCCTTGCTACCCCGCTCCCCGGTGCCCCGCTCCCCGGTGCCCCGCTTCGCATCGCCCCGGCTCCCCACTGCCCTGCTCCCCGGTGCCCCGCAGCACCCGGCGGAGACGCGGGCGGGCAGCTCCCGCTGCAGCGCTGCCTTTCCGGAGCCACTCCCGCCTGCCCGGGGCCCCGCACCGGCCCGGGACCGAGCTGAGCTCCGCCGCCTGCCTCAAGAGCCGGGGACAACGGGGCTGCATGCATGTGGGCGCGGGCACAGCTCAGAAGGCTCCACCACGGGCAGGGTACCGGTGCCAGTACTGCTCCAGTACCTGCTCCAGTACCGGGTCCAGTACCGGGTCCAGCACCAGTACCGGCTGGGCCGAGTTGCGGGAGCTGACGGTCACCGGCGCGTGGGCAGGCAGAACCGGGCAGGGTGTGGGTGTTCGAGTCTGTGGACTGTGCACGGTGCCGATGTGACCACAGCCGGCTCCGGGTGTCAGGCCCGGGTGCAGCACAGCAGGTTGTGGGTGCTGGGTGCACTGGATGCCAGTACAGTGTGTGCTGGGCCGTGCTGCCGCTGCTGCAGGCAGGACACGCGGGTGTGACCTGCTGGGAGCTGGGGTGTGACACAGGAGGGCACAGGCGTTGCGGTGGGTCAGGCGGGGCAGCATGTGTGGCACGAAGTGGCAGAGGGTGTCATGGCTGGTAGTTACCTCCAGGCATGGCGAGTAACCGTGGAGGGTGTGGGGTGGCTGTCACAGACCAAGGCAGTGCTGGGGGTCACTTGGGGTGCTGGGTGCTTGGGGGGAGTGAGCGCTTGCAGCCTGAGCAGCACAGGGAAGAAGTTCAGTGTAGGGCTGTGGTAACTGGTCCTGGAGGGGTGCTTGTGAGCAGTGGAGTGCTGGGAGCAGTGGCTCGCCTCAGTGGGCTGAGAGGCACAGGGAGCCTGTGCTCCGGGAAGAGGTGTCATGGGCAGAAGAGGGGTTGCCCCTCAGCGATACGGGGTGGAGGGAGATGAGACAGAGAGACTTGGGGCAAGCAGAGCGTTGCTGCAGCAGAGGTGACTAAGGGAAGCGAGAGCTCCCCTTGTCAGTGGGGAAAGAGTTCCCTTTCAGAGACTGGTGTGGAGGTCATGTGCGGTGATGGAGGGGTAGTGGCTGGGGCTGGAGAGCTTGGGAGGGGACGGTGGCTCTGGGGCTGAGGCGCTGGCGTGCTCGCAGGCACAGCTCTGCGGGCTCAGCTGCCAAGCGCTGGGGAGCAGCAGAGGCAGGCGAGGCAGCGCTGCTGCCTGAGCTGTCGAAGAATTGGAGAGCGAAACAGAACTGGCCCTGGGCTGCCAGAGGGGCTTTACACCTGCTTGCTCCCACCCCAGCTTCTGCTCTAGCAGGGGTTGTGAGCAAGGCTCTCAGGGACAGGGACATGGGGTCGACTGTTTCCCTCCACTGCTCTATGAGCCCCAGCACATCAGCTCTGTTGTCCCTGTGCACATCCATCACAGAAGCCCAGAATCCCAGCATGGTTGGGGTTGGAAGGGACCTCTGGAGATGATCTGGTGCCACCCCCCTGCTCCATCCAGCAGGGTCACCCAGAGCAGGGGGCCCAGCAACACGGTGTCCAGCCGGGTTGGGAATCTCTCCAGAGAAGCTGGAGAAGGTGATGCACAGAGCCAGGTCTCATCCTGCGCCAGCCCTCGCCCCAGATCCTGCCGTGTGATGCAGGGCCCAAGGGCTGCCAGTGAGGGCCCTTGCTCTGCACATTGCCATGGTACCCTCCTCTCTGCCATTCCTTGGGCACTGCTCCGCACCTCCCTTCCCTGCTGTAGTTTGGTTTGGGAGTGTGCGTGGGCACTGAAGGAAGCAGCGATGCTAGTATCAGTGTGCTGGGGTATCGTAGCCCCCAGCCCTTCCTCCTTACAGTCCTCCCCTGCAGCCAGGGGACAGTCCCTGGTCAGTGAAGCTGCTCAGCCTTGTCGAGCTAATCGCCCGGGGCGGTGGAGGGAATGGGGCACTTCAGGCAAAGCAGAGCATCTTTGCATCTATAAAGTAGGAATTTCCCTCCCAGCTCTCCCTTTCCTGAGGAGCAGATGTTATCAGAGAGCTGAGGAGTGGAAATGCTTCTGGTGCAGCCTCTTTGGGCTGGGGGTGGAAGCCAGCAGAGCAGAAGATGCTGGGGACACCCAAGGGTGCAGTGGGGAGCACTGGGGTGTGGGGCAGCACTTTGGGCGCAGGTAAGAGCACCACAGCGCTGGCAGCTGGGCCAGTGCAGCCTGTGCACCGCCAGCCTGGCTGCTGTGCAGAGGAATTTGCTGCGGTGTGAGTAGCAGGAGCTCTTGGGTTGAGCACGGAGTCCATGGAGGGGCAGGTCTGCCTGGCCATCCCTGTCCCTGCTGCCCTGGATGTCATGGAATGCAGGTGGCAGTCCGGGGCTGTGCTGTGGCACCAGCTTCCCCGGGTGGAGAGTGGCAGGATGGTGGCAGATTTGGGTGCAGGGAGCCGTGGGCAGCAGGACAGGGTGACGGCTGCTCTGTCAGACCCTCTGCTGCCCTGTGGGCTGGGCGAGGGGACCTGTGCCCCGTGCTGCTCCCTGCACAGTGCCCTGTGCTGCCAGCAGCGCCAGCCAGGCTCGGGCTGGTGCCCGGGGCATCTCTTTCTCTCAGACCAAGGCTGTGCCTACAGAGGGCTGTTGGATCTATGGTTCAGGTGAGGGCTGACTTCCCAAACAGAAGCTGACTGTTTTGTAAACTCCTCTTCTGTGCCAGCTGAGGTACTGTCACTAAAATAAAGGGATGCAGGAAAATCCCAGCTGGTTTAACAGTGGACATCTGTAAAGCTGTACAGTGTCCTGGGACTGCTCCTGACCTTCCCCGGGCTCTGGTGCATCATCCCCGTGCATCAGCATTCTGGTCTGGGCACTCGCAATGCTCGTTCCTCACGCCTTGAGCAGACAGGCTCGGTCTGTCTGCAAGGTGACATCCAAGCGGGTGGGAGCCTGACCAGTGTGAAAGGGGACAATGGGAAAATGAGCCATTGAGCCTGTTCTGTCTGCCATGTCTGGGCTTGCTGCTGCACTCCCGGCTCCTCCATGAGGGGCTCTGGGATGTGCTGGGGGATGTTTGCAGTGGTTTGGAGAGGCTCACAGAATAGATGCTCTAGAGCTGTGTGTATTCCCTGCCTCCTCCTCTCTTCAAGGGCATGGGGTCCTTGGTCTTACCCATCTGGAGAGCAGAGAGGATCCCAGACCTTCCCCCAGCTCTGGCTCCTGCTGCTCCCTGCAGTTAGTGGCCATTGTGCTAACACTTGTCTGACCAGAGCCTGGCTCTCCTGCTGTGGCTTGGCAGGGTGGTGGCACACTGTTTCTCAGGCCGGGTGGGGACCCATGTCCTGATATGGTCTCTGGCCGCTCAGACCCTTTTCCCTCAGCCTTTGCCCTTTGGAGGAGCTGCTGTCGAGCCGTTGTTCCCCTGAGCCTGTGTCCACGTGGCAGGGCAGACACTGAGGTGTCCTCCTGCTTTTGCTGCTCTGCTTGTCTGGCTTTGCTGTGGTGGTGGCAGTCCCTGATGGACAGCCAGTGGGGACTCTGGCACTTGGGCCACTCCCAGGGTCTGTGAGGGGCTCTTGCTCCAGGACAAGGTTAGTGTTTGCACCCTGGGAGGGATCTCGCAGCCTGTGGGTGCAAACAGGGGCTCAGGTGGGCTGAGGAAAGGGAAGGATGTCCTGTAGGCAGGGATAAGGCACAGGACCCTGGTGACACCCGCAAGAGAGGCTGTCAAATGCTGCCTGCCTTGTGATGAGAGTGCTCCTCACCTCCTCTGACCTGGCTCTGCATCTCCTTCCTGGACCTATCCAGAGGCTGAGTTGCTCTAAGCAATGGAGCACGTGCATCAGGGATCATCTAGAAGAGGCTTTCTTCCCTGCTTGCTCTAGGAAGAGCACAATCATAAGGAGAGGGATGGGACCCCGGCAGGGATCTCTGGCCTCTGCAGGACCATGTGGTGCCAGTGAGGGGTTGGTGCTGAACAGTGTTTGCTCACTGAGCTCCAGCCCTTGTGCAGACTTGAAGTGACCCTGAACCCTCCTCCCGCGGGTGCCTCTGGGGCTCTGGGTCGGCAGCTGCAGCACATGGCTGATGTGTCATGGGCTTTGCTATGCAAACTCTGCTTGAAGATGGGCACTGGCTCTTTCGGGATCTGCAGGTGCAGCATGGTCAGGTAGCTTTCCAGTAACCAGTCAGACTCCATTAGCTGCCAGCATTTCAGAGATCAGGACTCCAACTGGGCAAGTTCCTTTTATTCAAGTCTTCTGTCAGGGTTGGAGCCTCCAGGTGGGTTTTTAGACTGGGAGGCAGCTGACTTTTCAAGACAAGTTTCCGCCTCTCTTAAGAGTTGTTTCCAAGCCTCTTTTAGGTTCCTTTGCAACTCTTTATCTCTGTGTTTATTCAGCTGAAAGCCTTTGAATTCACTGTTAGTGGTTTCCATTATTAGGAGAAAATCTCCATCCCAGGTGGTGACCTTGTCTCTGAAAAGGCACTTCCCTGGTTATATCTTAGTGATGGGCCAGCACTTTCAGGCTGAATAGTCTGAGCAACTTGCTGGGACTCTGAGCTCTGCGAAGAGGGTCCAAAGCTGCCCCACACGCACCCATACTTAACAGGGTGAGATATGGAACCTGAAGCACAGACATGTGAAATGCAGAGCGGCAGGTGGAGATAGGACAGGAGGATGGGCTGCTCTGCAGGGCAGACCCCGGGGAGGGAAGGGATGTGCCTGCGTGGGGAGGGAGCACATCTTCCTTATCAAAAGGAGACTCCCCTCTCCCAGCGCAGGAGCAGCTGGTGGCCATCGCTGCAGGGCAGGTGAGGAGCTCTGCTGGGGACACGAGCAGGCTGGAAACCCCTCAGAGCACTGGCCGACAGAGCTTGTGAATGGCCCTCCTTCCTGAGAGGCAGAGCTGCCCAGGGAGCTGCATGGTTCCCAGAGCCTTTGGGCATGAGGCAGCCGTGGGGGACAGGGTCTGTCCCGGGCAGAGGCTGGGGCTGAGGGACATGAGCGGTGCTTGGCACGTGCTGGCACACAGTGCTTCTGTGCTGGGGAGTGCCTGGCACTCTGGTCAGGAGCCACCTGATGTCCTGCAGCCTGGTGAGTCCTCCGTGGCCCCTGGCAGGTGGCTCCAGTACTTGGCTGAATACTTTTCATGGTGCTCAGAATTTGCTGTCCCCTCTTCCCCTCTGTGAGCTCTCTGTGGGGCAGCTGAGGCACTCCAGGAAAGGCTGGGGAAAGGAAGATGCCACAGGACGGGCATATCTTGTTGCTTCAGTTTTGTGTCCTTGCCTCCTCCCTTCCCACCAGCAGTGTCTGAGGACTCTGTGTCCCATCGCAGTGCCCTTTGTGTCTGGGGCTGGGCTCTTTGGGAGGTGCTTGCATCTGCCAGACAGCCTTGGGGTCCATGATGGGACCACGGCTCCTACTCCTTCCAGCTGGACTGTGGGTGCTGTGCTCCAGCAAGCAGATTTTGAGGGGCTGTGGGTGCAAGGGGGATGACAGATCTGCTGGGAGCCCCGAGGTGCAATGAAGTCAGGGCAGGCTGTGTCGGTGGCTTGGCAGAAGGAGGAAAGACAGTTTGTGCTGTAGTGAAGAGTGATATTGGGGGCAGATGCGAATCTGGGAGGAGAGACAGAGAGCTGTTTGTGTTGGGGAGGCACGGATGGGATTCTTGTGACAGTGCCATTGTGGGGAGTGTGGGCTGTGCACGTGAGGATGTGGCTGGAGGGACCATGCGACCATGGCAAGGGTGTGAGCGCGGCTGCGTGGTGATGCTGGGGCCGTGGGCTCTGCTGGGAACACGGGCTCTGCTGCTCACCAGCACCGGCAGAGCTGGCAGTGCCGAGAGGCAGCCGCTGTCTCTTGTGTCGTCTGCTTGGGTGCAGCCCTGTGGTGACAGCCGTGGTGGTTTCAGGCCAGATCATCGGTTCCCAAACTGGCAGGATTGCAGCCAGTAAGGTCGGTTTGCTGCCCTGGGGAGAATTTGGTCTCATCTGCAAAGGGGTCCCTGCTGAAGCGTGGCCTATTAGAGGTGTTGCGTCTTGGGTGATGCCGAAGGATCCCCATCTGGTGGAAGGATGCCCTGTGGGGTCCAGGCAGTGCGGTCTGGCATGTCTTTCCTCTGCTGGTGGCTGACCCGTGGGAGGACTTCTCCATGCGAGACTTGGGTGATGTGTTGAGGACAGGAGAGAAATGTTCCCTGACTGGGGGCCTCGGAAGCGTGGGACAGCCCAGTTCCGTCTGGGAAAGGCTGTTTGAGGTCTTGGCTGAGGCCGGGGCCTCCCTTTGCTGCAGGAGGGAGTTGCTCCGCTCCGTCTGTGGCTTCAGAAAAGGCGCTGCCCTCATCCCTCTTCTCAGTCACCTGATACTTCAGGTTAATATTCTGGCTTCTTATCTCCTTAATGCAAATGAAAGAAGAGCCTTAAAACCAGCCCACAAAGCATTGATTTTGCTGTTAAGCCAAGGGAAATGAAGTAGTAAATTTTCCTATTATACAAGAGAGATAGGCAGAGCTTTCCCAAACTTCTGCTTAGCCAGGACTGGTGGTGGGAAGGCAGGCTGCTCACAGACGGGGCTGCTTGCCATTCCTTTGGGATTTTACTTGAATTCACTGTGCCACGAGCCTGTGAGCGTGGGGGTCTGGAGTCCCTGCTGTGAGCAGCACCAGTGCAGCCTGGAGAGGCAGGGATGAGCCAAGCCATGGCTGAGCCAGCTGCCCACAGATCCTGGCACCAGGTCTGACATAGTTGATGTGCAGGCTTTGGGTAGATTTGCCCTATATACACCGTGATGGCAGTGGGCACAGGGGAGCTCTCCCCTGCACAGAATCCCTCCTTAGCAGCAGCTGCTGCTGCACAGAAGTACATGAGAGGCTGCAGTTGTATGGGAGGAGGAGGAGAAATGGCCTGGTCGGTGGGGTAGTCTGTGAGCAGCGGCGTGTGATGCTGAGTTAAGGACCGTGCGGTGCTCAGCTCGTGACGGGGCTGAGCTGGCGTCCGCTCCGTGTTCAGCAGCTGCCTGTGGACAGCGTGGCTGAGGGGCTGCTCCCCACTTGACTCCAGCAATTGCCTCCTGCAGCATCCAGCGCTGGCTGGTGACCCCTGGATGCTGCCGGCTGCCCTCGTTCATGTCAGAGCAGTGTAGGGCTGGGCTTCGGGGGTAACCCTGCCTGCTTTTCTCTGTGCTAGGGAGGTTTAGGTTGGACAAGAGGAACAATGCCTTCCCCCCCTGATGGGCTGTGCAGAACAGGGCGGGTGGTCAGAGGCGAGCAGTGTGCTGTGACTGGATGGGGCTGAGCCGACCCCCCTGGGAGAGCGAGGCCGCAGCCCACGGTCCGGTGTGCTGCTGGCACAGGAAGCCCAAGCAGTTTGCTGGTCCTGGTCCGAGCCTCCGGCCGCCATCCTGCTGCCCGCTCCGCTGTGCTGGGTCTGCAGCGGTGCCGGGGCTGGGCCTGGTGCTGGTGCCAGTGGGTCCGGTGCAAAGCTCCACAGCTGCCGCTCCTCTGGGAAGAGCCGTTTCATCTCGGCTTTTGGGCTGCGCCTGGCTCTGTGGGAAGGGTGCTGGACACCTGGGATAAAATTATCCAGAACACCCACAGGATTTATGAGATTATGGCCTGTTTTTTAAGGAGACAGAAGCATGCCCCAGCTGAGGTCTGTTTCTCTGAAGAAGTTAGGAATTGTGGGTCTGTATCAGCAAAACACACTTGAAAGCCGTTTCCCAAAGCCTTGCGGCGGGAGCGCTTCGGACCGAGACGCCCCGGCCCGTGGGGCCTGGCAGTGGGAGAAGCTGGCAGCAGGAAACCCTCGCCGGAGAGTGCAGAGGTGCCTCCAGCAGCCAGCAGAGTCCTCTCTGTCTGCAGCGTGTGCTGGCGCCGAGACCCTGCGCGGGGTCTGACCAAGCCTGGGATGGGCACTGGCTGCCCACCTCATGGCCACTTGCACTGAGGGTGTAACCGCACAGCAGCCGGGCACGCAGGGGTTTTCTATTTGCTTGTTCGCTGGAAGCAGGGAAAACTCGTTCCAAGGAATCACGGCTCAGCACATCGCATAAAAAATGTATACGTAGAGAGATAAGAGCCTCTTGCAGATGAGTGGTACTTAGGAAGCTGCTAACTATGGGTGAGCTGGGGCTTACTGAAACAGCTCGGAAAGATCTAGAGGAGCAGCGCTGTGCCGCTGATGAGCCTTCCTCCTGGAGGTTTCCAAGGGCTTTTCTTTGCCATTGTGTGCTGGCAACTCTTTTTCTTTTCCTTTTAAAATCCTGTTAAAGCCAGACCGAGGAGCTGCTGTAGGTAAAAATACCATTTTCCTTGTTAGCTTTAATCTGCAGCAGCTCCCTGTGCCGGGTCAGTGCGCACCAGTTGAGTCCAGGGAGGACATGGGTCCCTTTGGCATCAGCAGGAGCCTGACATGTCCGTGAGCAGCCTCCTGTGTGGGGAACAGGGGCTTTTCTCCTCTCCTGGGTCGCATCCGGGTAGGTGTGGTGTAAAATGGTGTCCACACACGTTGCTGGTGGTGGAAACGGTGACTGGCTGTTTCAGCCCCACATGGAGCCAGCGCCAGCACTCGCGCTGCCCGGGGCTGGGGGTGGACCTGGGCGTGCAGAGAGAGGTGGTGTCCAGCTTCCTTCCAGGTGCCTACACCGGGAACACCAGGGATGTGCTGAGAGCTCCTGGCACGTGGACGGTGCCCGCTGGCTGGATACACACCCACCCACACTGCACTCTGCTCCCCATCTGCATCACAAAGCAGGAATGAAAAGCTCAGAATCATGCTCTTGCTTTTATTTTCTCTGAGGTCATTTTTATCTCGAGGAATGGAAAGGCCTGTCCCCACGGGCTGAATAGGACCTGGCCGCTTGCTGTGGCTTGCTTCAGGAGGGGGCAGAGGTGGGAGCCAGCCTGTGCCAGAAGCTTTCTGTGCCCAGAGAGGGAAGGGGCCCGACAGAAGGCAGAGTGGGGAGGGAGCAGCGATGTGCTGTGGGCTGGTGACTTCTTGAGGGGCAGGAGCATGGTCCCTGACTGTGGCATCCATCCTCTGCTCCTGGGCAGGCTCCTTTGTCCCAGGCTTTGCCTCTCGTTGGTTCTCCAGTACCACATGGATCTAAAATTCCTTCTTCCACGCTCTGTTCTGTCTCAGCTGTGCGAGCAGTGAAAGGAGTCCAGAGCACAGGACTAGAGGTGTCTAGAGCACAAGGGTGGTGAGGAGCGGCTGAGGGCCCTGGGCTGGTTCAGCCTGGAGAGAAGGAGGCTGAGGGGAGACCT